>JANBWZ010000014.1:605000-973594 GCA_026743855.1 Pleurotus sapidus
ACGTGTACACCGACGCTCACATTCCCCACCTACGAGCTAGGTGGTTGTTTCGGTGTAAGGATATAATGGGAGGAGCTCCGAATAGACTGCCTCCCCTTTGTGTTATTAACCACACGATTCCTCTATACGACGAGGACAAAAAATATAATTACTATTTGCCTCGATGCCCAGACTCTCTGAAATCACCCCTTTCAGATAAGATCGCGAGGTACCTCCACGCAGGATGGTGGGAGACTTGTCAAACTGATCAAGCCGCTCCCATGCTGTGCGTGCTGAAAAAATCTGGTGCTCTACGTACTGTTGTAGATTGTAGAAAGAGGAACGAGAATACTCGTCCCGATGTCACTCCCTTCCTGGACCAAGACACTATTTGCTTGGACGTAGCACGCGCAAAATACCGATCCAAGATCGATTTCTCCGACACGTATGAACAGGTCCGCGTCGAGCCATGAGATGTGTGGAAAACGGCTTTCGCCACTATATATGGCACGCTGCTGAGCCATGTCATGCAACAGGGTGACTGCAACGCCCCGTCCACGTTCCAAAAAATAATGAACCTGGTGTTCAGGGACTACATAGGGAGGTTCATACACGTCTATCTAGACGACGTGTTTGTATACAGTAATACGATAGAGGAGCACGAAGAGCACCTCCGGCTGGCGTTCGCGAAAATTCGTGAATTTGAGTTCTACCTCAAACCCGAGAAATGTGACCTCTACGCTAAACGCGTAGACTGTCTCGGCCATATCATAGACGACGCGGGTCTGCACCCAGATGAGGATAAAATCACCCGTATACGCGAGTGGAGGACGCCTCGATCGTACCATGACATACAACGGTTTCTGGGGTTAGTGCAATATCTTGCTCACTTCGTCCCTGACCTGTCAGCGTACGCCGGCCCATTGCAAGCAATGGAAAAGAATGGCCAGACGTTCGTCTGGAGGCCGATACATGACAAATGTTTCACTATGATTAAGGAATTGTGTGCCAAGCACCCAATCCTTAAGCCGATTGACCCCAGCAAACCAGACATGGTGTGGGTCATCTGCGACGCATCCACCTCAGGACTGGGGGCCATGTACGGCCAAGGTCCTGAATGGGCAACCTGTCGGCCGGCAGGATTCATGTCCAAGAAGTTCACCCCAGCGCAACACAACTATCGCGTCTATGAGCACGAAGCACTGGCCATACTCGAGGCCCTCCTAAAGTGGGAGGATAAACTCCTGGGTTACAAGTTCACGGTGGTCACCGACCATTGTGCCCTGGAGTTCTTCAGCCAACTGAAGAGGTTATCACCGCGGCAATCGCGATGGATGGAATATCTATCTCGATTCAAGTTCGAGATCAAATACGTTAAGGGAGTACTTAACAAGGTAGCTGACTGTCTGTCACGCTACTATTCAGAAGACACGCCTCAGGACGTGCACCCTGACTCGGAATATGTGAACGCAGACATACGAATAGACCCCACCCATGACCTCCTGTCGTGGGACCGAGTGCAAGAGGTACGCGCCTCTCGAGCACAGCTGTTCGCTCAGCGCCCGTCCGACAGGACAGAGGACCGGGACGTCGAGGCAGAGGCACTAGGCACCGCTCCCGCGACGCCCCAAGCTCGACCTGGTGATCACAATCCGAATGTGATGGAATCGCGTGCCCGAGGCGCGCCGTTACAGGAAATCATGCAACAACGAGATGAGTTCACCAATATGGTGAAAAGGTCATATCCTAGTGACCCCCTTCTGTCGAAGGTGCTCGACAAACCCGACGATTATCCTTCTTTCTTCATGAAAGACCACCTTATATGGACTCATAATCTAGGTCGGGAGGTGGTGATGTGTGTGCCCCAAGGTATGCTTGGGGGCAACACACTAACTGGCATCGTCATCGAGCAAGCACACTCAATAGTCGGCCATTTCAGCAGTCAAAAGACAGCTGATTATGTTCGACAATGGTACTGGTGGCCTAAAATGACAAAAATGTGACGTCCATGGTCCATCTTATTCCGATCACCACCAGTACTACTGCCACGGAACTTTCGTGGATATACCTAAAAGAGATCTGCCGACTACACGGACTCCCGTCCAGTATCGTGTCTGATCGAGACTCGAAGTTCACTTCGAAATGGTGGACCGAACTCCATCGTTTACTGGGCACAAAGCTGAGGATGTCCACCTCATTCCATCCCCAGACGGATGGCCAAACCGAGCGAGTAAACCGCTCCATTGCCCAGATACTACGTTCTGTAGTGACTGCCGACCAATCGGACTGGGTCGCCAAGCTGCCGTTGGTGGAATTCGCCCTCAACTCTAGCGCGAGCTCTACCACCAGACTCGCCCCGTTTGAGGCAAATTATGGCTTTCTCCCATCCATGATGAATGTCCATAGACACAATCATGAATGTGCGCCTGGAGTGGCCGCGTTTGCGGAAAAGGCACGTCAGAATTTAGCTGACGTGTACGACGCTATCATCGAGCGTCGAGTATTTCAAACGTATCATGCCAACGCTCGGCGTTGAGACAAACCCAGCATTAAGGCTGGCGACATGGTCTACCTGTCCACGGCCAACCTTGCCTTGCCCAAAGGCCGAGCACACAAGCTCCTGCCCAAGTATGTTGGGCCGTACAAGGTGCTTCAGGCCTATCCTGAGTCCTCCAACTACTTATTGGAGTTGCCCGCGTCGTTGAAGACGCGGAATTTACACCCCAAGTTCCACGTGTCCAAGTTACGGCCTCACATTGCTAACGATGTGTTGCTGTTTCCCAACCGCACCCTGGTTGACCCATACGATTGGGGCACTCCCGATGATGCTGAATGGGTGGTCAATGAGATCACAGCCCATTGATGGAATGGTAAGCACCTGCAACTGCAGGTGCGTTGGAACCTAGGTGACACTACCTGGGAGCCTCGCTCGCATTGCGAGGAGCTCAAAGCCCTTGAGCGATACCTGGAGCTCATGAATGTTCGCCGTTGCGAAAATTTGCCCAAGCGCCATGGTGATAAGATTGGTGCCCGTAGACGCCGATGACATCACTTCCCAGTTTGGCAGTGGTTACGTAATCGGATGTGCTATATATTGGCGGAGCCGAAGTTTAACTTAAAACAGCAATCATCAACCCGCACCATCAACTGCAACAAGAGCGCGCCGACTCCTCGTACACAACTCCCGACATGGCATCCGCGGGCGGCCAGCCGCCCCCAGACCACCCAATGGGTGGGCCTGACCCACCTGATAACACAGGTGGTCGTTCATCCCCGGCGCGCCTCACTGCGCACCAAAAAGGGAAGCAACGCGCTGACCGCGCGTTCCGTGACAAATTCGCGGACAATGAAATCCGACAATTATCATCGTTCCCATCGCCACCCCCAGTGGATGGCCAGACTAACGCGACGGGCGCACCCAGGATATTGTTGCGTCGTTTGTACCGATCCAGCATGCACGACGTGCCTGTCCTATGGGCAACATCGTATGCAGGGATACATGGACCCCGAGATGGGGGCCATAGACAGGAGGATGGCGACTCTCCTGCACCCGGAATTGCCCCGTTACGCAGAACGAATTTACAATTCGTGGCGCGTAATGGAGGAAATTTCGAGGGAGGGGAGGGGGAGGATGGAAGAAGACATCCAATATTATCGAGACCAGCTCGATGACGCTCACAACGAGATTCGTGACCTACAACGACAAATCGAGGAAATGGACGATCGACGGGATGTACGTCGGAAGATTTGGGACCCCGCAACTGGGGAAACATCCACGGTAAAGGTCGTGGAAGGAAAGGACGAAGAGCCTCTCCCCCATTACTACGACTCCGAAGAAGACTTCGGAGACAGGGATTCCGACGACGATCGGTTCCCGCCGCTACCCGCCAGCACCACGGTGCCACAATCCTTTGCAGCGGCTGCTGCGACGTCGGCACATAGTCTCGTGAACCAACGAGAACCACAACCCCAGTTTGATAACGCTGGGATCCCAGTCAATCGGATTGCCTGGGAACAAACAAACCGGCTGGCTCACATCCCCGGAAATCGCGACGCGCTCAATGCGTGCAAAGCACTGGCCACATTGGCCAACCGAGCCAGGAGTGAGCGACGGTCTATGACGACCGCTCAGCAAATATCACTCAGCGAGTGGCGTGTGCCGGCATGGGCCAAGGAGGAACTGCGTTCCCGACCTTACAGGATGGGTGGCGATGGGACCCAGCCTGTAGCCGGAGCCCCGCCCCACCCAGCATTGGTGGCGGCGCGGGCCAATCCTCACACCCCCATCCCAATTAATTCGTCCCCACCGCATGCGGCGGTGGACACAAACTTCAACATACGCAGGCCCGGCATGGGCCCGCCACAATCAGAGGCCCCGCCCAATCGTTGGGCAGCATATTACCACTATGAACGACGAGTTCATAAACCACCCGCAGGGATACAGGATGCCCTAAACCTTCAACAAGTACAAGGATGGCGCGTCATGCGCATGCTGAGCCCCACCGATCAATCGGCGGGCGCATCCTTCGGTCGTCAACGATCGCTGTTCAGTCAGCGATTCTGCGAATTATTGGCCGTACCAGGCCAGTATAGGTCCATTGTGGCGCGTGACCACCTGTCCATAGCTAATGTGGGCAACTTCCACCCGTTGGGTGGCTCGATCGGCAATCTAACGATTGACATGGTCGCCAGGCATTTGGCTGACTGTGGGTTCTCATACGCCTGGGCCAACGATTGTTGGGACTTCGCCCAGGCATGGATCACCGACGACCGCAACGACGGTCGAGACTTAGCTGCGGCGCGCCAAGCGATTCAATCTCTCGCGCCCAGTGATCACCCACCATCGCTGCCCCACGAGCCCAATACGCTCGTGGACTTCATGTCTTTACGTCCCCCAGGGTGTCCACCCTCTCCCGCCGCAGGACGGCCCTCGCGCAGAGAGATTGGACTTCGTTCCAATCGCGCTCGCCCTCTTCGAGGTGTGAGTTCCACCACGCAATTGCGTGGACATAATCCTACCGTGCCTGCTTTGGGCACTCAGCCTCACCCTCCACAACCGGCAGTTGTGGCCACCACTACCACGGGACTGGCCAATCCGGTTCCCCCGTTCACGGTGAACCTGCCATCCGCGTCTACCGACGCCCCCCTCATTAGGACAGTTCCCGAACCGTCCCTTGTTCCAGGTGGACCCCCGTTTCGCTGGGCAGCTTATTCACTGCCCTGGCATATTTTGCACGCGGGTCCACCTCATCATCTCAAACCAGCAACGCTGCTGGATCTAGTGCCGCACCCTCCGAACCCTCGTTATCGGGTCCTCCTTCCGTCGTTACGGAAGATGTTGACGAAGAAATGGACTAATGTCCTATCTCGATCCTCATCACCACCCCACAGTGGTGATTCTATTCAATTCTACCACCGCCCCACAGCGGTGGACCTTTCACCCTCTATCAATTGTGTACATCCACACTCCTTTTTCTTGATTATTATACCCATACTATTACTACTCTTGTAGATCGCTTAATCTAAGGGGGGCGGGTGTAAACCCCTACTCCCCTATCTCCTATCTAATTGCACATGTGACTGGATTACATGTGCCTCAGTTGATTACCACGCCGGCGGCGTGAAAAAAGAACACTCTTTACTCTCACCTACATCTTATTTCACATACTACGCACATATGTCCGTGAATATACGTCGGTCAAACATATCGTGCATCGCGTGAGCTAAGGAGTACTCAGTGAGTACTTACAATCCTGTATGGTCCTTTCCACGAGCTCCAGTTGCTCCGGGGACATAGCTATGTCCGTCACGTCAACATCCGTGATGTCGTTTCAATGTGATCCTGGCGCCTGCGCCCGGTTGGAATGGGAGTCTAGTCATTCCTTCCTACGTACAGCATGCCTTCGAGCCATCTCAATGGATTCCTCCCCCTCCGTGAGAGAAGGTTATGCCTTCTCTCCAATGCGGATCGCGCGATTGGTGAAGTCCAGTAGGACCCCATGTTTGTGCATCCACGGAGTACCCAGGATAAGGTCATACCTGTCGATGTTGGCTACATCGAAATACTCCTTGGAATCAATAGATCCAAAGGTGGCGCGAGCGTATGTGCCAAATTGAATGCTCGCACTGCTGCCGACCGTTCCCAGTTGGAGCGGTATCACGTCTTTAAGGTAGCCATACCTGACTTTCGCCACTCGCGCGAAGTCTGGGCTCATGCAGTCGGTTGTACACCCAGAGTCGAACAGGGTGTATGCGCGGACACCATTAATGGTGACGTACTGCGCTATCGACTTTGTGATAATTCCCGCCGGTCTATGGGGTGGCCCGAAGGTTCATACTTCGGGCGCATCACGACTAGTCGTGGTGGTGTACCATCCCCAGCGTGTGATACCAAGGATGGGTTCATGCTACACAGGCGGTCTGGCCATTCCGTGTCCATGGTTCCCATGTGTACTCCGTCGTCGACCGTGTCGACGTACCTGTCAAATCTGTCGGGGTCATTATCCGACGACAAGTACTGGGATCCTTCCAGTCCCTTCTCGTCGTACTGGGCCTCATTGCTTTCCTCTCCACGGTCCACCGTGGTAGGTACAATCGCTTCTCCCGTGGCAATTGCTTCGTCCGCTGCTCCTTCGTCCGCACGGGCCGCGTTCAACCTTGGCTGCCCATGTTTGGGACACCGAGGGTCGGTCGATATGTGACCGTAGTTACCGCAGGCGAAACATTTCGCCTTAGAGGCATTGAATGGCCCTCCAGGCGGAGGTTTGGGATGCGGCTCTGGAGCCGCAGGACGGGGAACCTGTCTGTGTCCCCCGATCTTTGGCTGACTGATTGGGGTGGTCGCAGGAGCTGCTGTTTCACCCAACGAAGTCCTACGTGACGTGTAGGGGTTCTGTCAGGTACAATGCGACCTTGGGTTGTCCCGAGGGGCGTTGGAGGAAGCATTAGCCTTCTCTTGCTTGACAACTGCATGAGCAGTTGAGGGGTGATTCCTAGCACGATTGGCGGCCGCCGCTTGGGTATAATGCTTGGCCATCACCCTACTCTCCTCGGCCTGGAGTGCCACAAAGTATAGGTCAGAGATAGGGTGACATTTGGTGTTGTAGCCGCGATCTACCAAATGGTCCCGTATGGTGGCTGGAAGGCCAACGACAAACTGTCGTCGGAACATGTATGCATCGGGAGGGTGAATCATGCACTTTGCCGTGCATTCCAGCACATCTAGGAATCCACGAACTCCGGTCGTGGGGGAATACTCGGTGGCCAGGAATTCCTCTGTGGCATCCTGGATCGCAGTGGGCTGGACAAATCGGTCATACAGGCCGATTACAACACGCAGGAACGTCCACTGACGATCGTCGTCTGCATCTTCGACTTCCTCGTCGAACCATATCGCCGCCTCGCCATCCAGGTGGAGGCCGATCATCGTGATACATTCTTCTTCACAAGCGGGCACGCTATACTGATTGATCCTGAGCCACCTCATTAAGGAGTGGAGCCATCTATTGAAGGTGTTTGCATCATCACTGCCAGACCATTTGTCTGGCTTCTGGGTGTGAGATGGGGGCTTCGTGCCGGGTGGCAGCTCAAATGGCTGCCCGAAGCGTTTGTAAATCACATCCTCGTACCTCTGTCGGATGGTACAGGAGTATCCTGATACGTCGGGTTGGTCAGGTGCCCCAATCCCGCCCACGTCCCGGCGGGACGCTCGTTGTCCCTGGCCGACGTAGGGTTCAGTAGGGTAGTCGCAACTGAATTCCACACGTTTATCTTCGCGTGTCGGGACTGGGACAGGATCATGATGGTATTCGGTTCCTTGAGGAATCGCGCGTGGATGGTGATGGGTGTCACGACGCCTAGTGAAGGGCTCTCGTTGCTCATCGGCAGGGAATTCCTCGGATGAGGATTCGTCGTCTTCGACGATATGCCTGCACGTGGCAGGGGGGGAGCGTAAGTGTGCTCATACCCGTGAGGACGTCGGGAGTTCAATCGTTCTTGCGGGGTACGGTGCCGCTTCTGGCGTCCCCCATCGTCATGTTGACGAGATTGGGGTCGGGAAGGAGGAGGCATCCCTGGAGGAGGGTATTGAGGAGGCGCGGGGTGCGCCATATTATCGTCTACGACGGGGGCGCGCTCCCAGGGATTCCCTTCGGAATCAAAGTCGATGCCTTGATCGACTATTGTGGTGGCCTCACGAGCTGTCTTAGCAGCATTATGCCATTTCTGGAGGATGACCCTATCGCCCAGGTATGGGAGGAGGAGGCGGGAGCGGAGACGGAACCGTCTCGCCATTACCACGGGGACGTGCAGGGACCTTATCATGCACCATTGATTTGGCGGCATGCTCAGCTCTGACCTGAGTGATGATGTCCTGAATCGTAGCCGCATCAAGAGGCCGGTTGTGCAAAGACTGCAGATGGGCCGCCCGGGAGGCGGCAGTCACAGCAATGTCGTCTGTGATGGGAGGTAAGTTCGCCTGGAGCCACCGCGATACGGAGCCATCAGGCCCACTTCTCCGCTCAGTAGTCAATCCAGCTTCTGCGGCTGGCTGCTTCTCAGCACGGCGTTTGCGCCGTGCGTTGTCACTCATTACGCTCACGGATGAGCTGGGGGCCATTTTGTTGCCCAGTCCCGTGCGACTGATCCTTTCACGTTTGGGGTGGAAGGGGTTCTCGTCGTCATTTCGAAACGAACTTCGGGTACGGGAACGGAATTGAGGATCACCCGCGTTAGAGTGATCAGAGGCCCTCCGGTCGCTGTGGCGAGTGGACGACATTTGAAGAGTGTCGTCTGTAATGCCACAAAAGTGTCGTGGCCTCGGGGAAGCGGGGGGTTCCGCAGGTGGATAAAAGCTGTGGGGCGGGCCACCTTGGCCAGCACTATCTAGTCCACGATGGAACTGTGGGTGGAACGGCGGGGGCATGGACGCCAGGAAGGGCAAGGAACTGGGGGGAGCATTTTCACTCGGGTTCCTTGTTCCCTGGTGGTGGGACGACTGGTGAGAACGATTCAAGTTCGTTCTCACTTCGTCATTCTTTTCCCCATGTGACAGCCCAGTCGTCCGGGGTATTCCCACATGGGGAAGGGAAGCAGGACCTTCTCCTGGGGTCCTCGGTGGTCGAAGCACCGCCCACATTGGGCTTCTTTTGGCCTTTGCCTCCGCGTCGCATACGTGTGAAACGTAGTTTTAAGGAAATGTAAAAAAGTGTAAGTACTCACTGAGTACTCCTTATATCACGCGGGGCACAGTTACGGGTCCTGGAATGTAATGAAATGAAATGTAAGGAGCCGTTTTATCAATGGCGGATTGCGCGGGCGCCTACAAAAGAGGGTGGGTATTGAAGTCCCCGGTAGCCGGTCCATCGGGTGTGTGAATCTCATCGCTCGATCTGGTTTTAGGTTTTAGGCGTCTGTTTGGCTTCGTGGCCACGTCGCCCACTTAGCCTTCGCCGTCGTCCCGGCCTTTTGTATTCGCATTCAGTTCGCAATAAGAGGGGAGTGGGGTGGGGGCTTGGTCAGTTCCCTGTATTTATAGGAGATACACTGTCCACTCGAGGTACGTGTCCGCTGCTTTCCTCGCTATGGATGGTAACTGTTTCCTGGCTAGGCGTGATAGCCGCTTCGTTCCTGTGCATACCGTCCCGTCGACCAGAGAAACGTTTGTCCCAGCGAGCAACGGCAACAGCGCACCGTTTCCCACTCTTCGTCCCGTGTCTTTCCCCCCCTCCGCGTATTGAGGAATATCTGACGTGGGCCGGGCACACCTATTCCGCACACCATCAGTCTCTTCTTGACCGCGGTCAGCTCCGCAGTATTCGATTTGCGGTATCGAACATTCTGGTTGAAGCGTTCATCTCTGAGGGTCTCTCGTGTGTCTCGCTCCTCTTCCTCTATCCCTCCTCATGTCTCACCTTCTTCGCAGTTCCCTGAACAACGAGACGCTTCGCCGAACTGTCGAGTACCATCTGGGGTGGTGAGGTAACTCGCTCGACTCCGAACAAGCCCGATTCGTGGTATACGAAACTCGTTGCCAAATCTTGGTGAGTGATACATCTCTTGTCCCTTTTCGTTGATTCTCAGTTTTTTTTGGGCCACAAAGACGTACCTCGAGGAGGCCGCCATGTCACCTACCATCCGCTTTGCTGTCCTCGGCGTCGCTCTTGGTGTGTCTTCGCTCCACCTTTTTTCCTCTCCTTGAGCTCACGTTTCTGCAGGTCCCATCCGCCCTCACTTGCAAAACTAGTTGTTATATCTATTCACTGGTTTCTTGGTGTCGTTTACATCTCGCCGAATACATCTATCTCTCCATACATGTGTCTGTACCGCCTGCCTGACCTTCGGAGGCAGCCTCGTCGCGTAAATGATGGGCTTGCTGCCCCCCTGCAGCCTCTCCGATGCGTGATCCTTCTCTTTCGTCTGTTTAGACGTTGATCCTGGCGTGATCCTGGCGACATTGGGTCTTCTGCTGGAGTGGCTTGCTACCTGCGTACGGATTCCGTCGCTTCAAGCGCTTTTGTTGTCGGGGGGGAGCCGGGGCAATGAGCGTGCGCGCATTTCGTATACAAGCTTGAACAACTCTCCAGCTTCATTCGAACACTGTACTTATACTTATACTTTATTTATTACCAAAACTGCGACAAAACAAAGTCAAATAAGGACCCGTAACATGCCATGCACCGCAATGGCCCACACCCCCAAGTACGTTTGACCGACGTGTATTTGCGGACATATGTGCGTATAGAGTGATGTAAGTAGATGTGAGAGTGTAAAAGATATTTTTACGCCACGTTCGAGATGTGGCAAACAAACGGCCCACATGTGATCAAGTCACATGGGAGTATTTACAGGGGTTAAGGGGAGAGGGGATTACACGCAAGGAGGCTGTGGGTCCAATCCACTGGATGCATCAATGGCCCCCCAATATCTGAGTGCCAAGCTGATACCGTAGATGCAGCGCAACATGAACGAGTTGCTAACGAACTGACGCCCTGCGTATCTTTGACCTGTCCAAACCCAGGAACCTATACAAACATTGAAGGGACAGTAGAGGCAAAGTGCACCTGGACAGTGTGAGGGGTGGTGATTGAGGGGAGAACCGCGGGGGCGACATTGTGGGGCTCCTGATCAGATCAGTAGATTCGAGAAGGGAAAGACGGCTTCGGGTCTGGTAAGTTGTGTAGCCACATCTTTACAGACTCTTGGGCTACAGCAGGTACACCGTTTTGGTAATTGTCGCGCTGTAGGAGAAGGAAGGTGTTGGTGCAGGGGGAGTTCTGCAGGAGGTCTTCTCGAACGGCCGAGATCGTAGAGCCATTTATACACAGAGATACATTATTGAGCTGCGTTAAAACAATGCGATGGTTGCACAACTCATTGTTTATCCTCTGCCAAGCTTTCTTAACATGAAAGATCATGACCGCCCAGATGGACTTGAGCAGATGAGGGTCCGGTGCACCCTCTAAGGTCCGTAACAATTTGAAATCTGGGTTGAAAATGAAACCGTGAGGGTCATCCTTGAGAGATGCGAGTTCATTAAGAATTTGATGTAACGCAAGAGTGATGTGTCCTAAAAGCAACAAGTAGTCTTGGGGAAGGGCAAAGAGGTCTTCCCCTCGATAGGAAATGCCCTGTAGTTCAGAGCACAAGGAGGGATTACAGAACGTCTTGAGCTTGTCTCGAAGACTGACGAGCCAGAACCCTTCCACATGGGGGTCCATAATCATCGAGTAACAAGCGGACGTCAGCATTAGGGGAATGGTATTAGCCCTAACCCAAGATTGAACACTGTGCGAGTATACAGTTTTGTGATAGATGCTTCCGTCGCTAGCTCGACGGACGCTCTCGCGAAGTGACGCAAGAGAGGGAGTTAATGAATCGCGGAGGTAGAGGGCTACCAGAAGTTTTGAAGTGGTAGGAGAATATGACAAATCGACGTCAGGCAGTCGTGAGCCCGACGGAATGGCTACAGGAGAAGATCCCGCAGGAGAGGGAGAGGCGTCATGGGGCATGCCTTCCGTTGATATCAAGGGGAAGTCGAGTATGTTTTTCTTGCGTCTTGAGCGTCATTTGGAGGAAGCCGAAGGTTTACCGCTAAGGTCAATAGCGGTAGAGGGTGACGGGAATGAAGAAGAGGATCATGTCAGGATCGTGCGGGGGATCAAAGGATCTGAGGTCTTACCTCGTGTGTGCGGGGGTTGATAGGTTCCAGAGACGTCAGGGCTCGAGGACTCTGAGTCGCTCATTCAACGGGGAACTATCCAGTCATGACAACGTTCTCAGCGCAGATGTTCCAGAGAAAACCCGGGCTCTGCGAGAAGAGAGCAAGGCTCGTCGATTCATCAGAGCAATGAGGCAGTTTCTGTAATCGAGATTTAGCATGGCTGACAGTACATCATGATTATTATGCACTGTATGCTCCTTTGTGTCTAGCTCATGCTTGAGCCAGTAATAGACTATCCCATCCCACTCCTCCCCCTTGATACCTGTCCGAATCAATGTGAAAGTCTTCTCGCAAATCCACTTCGGGCATTCTAGGGCGTCGATCATGATTTTGAAGTCACTGGGAACTGGTGGAGCAGGGTTATCGGCTTCAGAGGTTGGGGGAGTTCCCATATCATCTCACCGTATTTCGTTCACGGGTCAACGTTCGCATGCGTGGGGATCACCTGCGACACAACATCCGATGATGAGCCAAGACGCTGTGGCGCAAGTCTTATCCACGCTGGAGCTTTCGAACGTCTCTAATTCATTCACATGCCTGACGAGGCGTGTTGGGGAGGGAGAGAATCCTGGATTGTACACCCGAAACTACGTGGTCCTCATGGACACGCAACCACACTCGGATCGAGGTATTGTAATGGGAATGGATGGTAAGCTCAAAGAAATCGGGCAGATGCGTTGAAGGGCCTCGCGAAGGAATGGATAACCATACATCTCCCACAAGGAGCGATCGAAGAGCCGTTGCGACGATTTTTGCGCAAGCTTGAACGCCTTTGCTTTGAGTGCCGACGATCGTCTCATAGCCACCTTCGCCATTGAGATAAGGGTCCGGGCCAAAGTTCTCCCAGCCACGACCACCTTTAGGATTACGCATCTATAACGACAGAATAAGCGATTACGAAGCCACGCCGAAAAGGTTTACGAACGAGGTCCTGATCGGGGCCAAACCAAACGCTATGTAACAGCTGAGAAATGGCAACCAATTCGAAGACTCGGCGCACTCACTGTACACCTTTACCACGTAACTCCTCGCCGATCGCTGCACCTGGCGCGCCGAAAGTGAGAATCAAGACTGAATGAGAGGAATTTGAGGGCACGTACTGTCACTCTAGTCAACACGCCAACCTTCTCTCGTCTATAATCATCTCCGCTTTCTTCTGAGCAGCTAGTTGGCTAGCGGCGTGTCATGAGCCTGTCAATGTTATATGAACACCCTCGCTAAACAGATTCACAGAATCATCGGATACGTACGGGTTGTGAACGCTGTGGCGCATAGTATGAAGTAGGGAAGTAGAAGGACGATCAAACGAAGTTGAGATATTGGTCAAGGGGGTACGTAGTCAGACTCGAAGTCCATCTACAGTCTATGGGAAAGCATTACCCTTTACAGATGTTCGGCATAATCCGAAAATTCTGAGTTCATAAGGGCGAGTTTGAATTCCGACCCTCTCTTGATGCAACTCCCATGTACTGTCGAGCGTATCTAGGTAGCTCACTTCTAATACATGAAAACTTTGTCCAATTCTACCCGTCAGAGTGTGAACAAGTAACCCCGGGACTGGGACGCTCAAGGCCAGGCTCTCGCGGCTCTCAATATCTGACCAACCGCTTCGCCTCAGACCATTCGGCGAATACAGCCAGCTACTACAATACTTGAATATCAATGGTGAGTGTTTCGTCCGCTCTATCACCTGGCTCGTACGGATGACCCTATTAGCTGGTGGCTATACATACCGAGGATTGTACGTACTGTTGCCGAACTCGATCGCTGCCCGTTTCACCCGAGTTTCTCGGTCTAACGTTCCTACTATTCTCAATCATCCCGTTACTCTACATCATGATACGCCGACGGAAGCTGGTCGGCTTGTTGATATTAAACCCGTCCTTGAAGCAGCAATCAAAGGAAAATGACAGCACGAGGTTCTGCATGGGCGCTGCTTGGATGTGCGCGATGCAGGCATCATCGTATGCTCCGGCGGGATACTCAGTTTGGGCGAATCAGATGGGACCGAGTTGGCTTGATATGGGAGGTTTCAAAGTAAGTACAATCTCCACAACGTTATGGTCGGGGGATGTTATTTATCTTCGGCGCAAAGTATGCCTGAGCATCCCGAATCATTCCCGGTCAAAGCTTCGGTACCAATCCCTGGGACACCATTGGAGAGCAACGACGGCTCGTGAACTGAACACTCACAGTTATGTATAACGCTGACGGATGGTTTATGAACAATTGAAGTGTAATTTGTGTAAAATTGAAAGAAAACATTTTGTGAAAAAAAAAACACACTACAGGGCACATTCAAGAGCTCTACGTATCCCGGTCACCAGCCTTGCGCTGAGTGATCGGAAATTTCACTCGCTTTCCGCGGCCGAGCTCTGATGAAGGCGGCAGTGATGGAGGAGTTCCACCAGAGCTATTTTCCGCAGTGACATCCAGCTCGACATCCTCCACAGCACCTGTTCTTGCCAACGAACTGATCTGGCCTTCGTGGTCTTCGGGTGCCAAGCCATCTGGAAATCTGGTGGTAAAGGTGTACAGTGAGTGCGCCGAGTCTTCGAATTGGTTGCCATTTCTCAGCTGTTACATAGCGTTTGGTTTGGCCCCGATCAGGACGCATACAGTATTTAGGGCCCTCGACAGTATGAGCCTGATCTCGACCATGTTGGTGTGATTTTTGTGCGGTCACTAATTTTCAACTGACTATTTTGATCAAAGGATGCAACGGTGACACATTGAGACTTTGTTGAGATGTCTCGGTGCATAGGAGACCTATCGTCTGCAGTCCAGGCAGCAGCAGAAGTAAACAGGTGTGTATTTGATTTGCTGCAACAAGCGAGTGGTCCATCTAGCTCAAAAAACGGTGAAGATGGAGATTATGACGCAGCCCTCCTGAGCCTCGTATGACCGGACCTCCCAAGCGACGAAAAGCAGGTGATAACCCGACTCGCAGTGAGCACTCTCAGGTTCTTCGTTTCATTGTTGCTGATCGCCACCAGGAGGACATGAGGCAGCATACAAGAGCTTTAATGTTCAGAGAGTCCTCCGATTCGCCTTTCGACCTGGCTTCACAGAAGGAGATTGATGATTGGACCACGCACCCAGATGGAGAGGCGGCGTCTTCCGTTGTGTAAGTGGGGCGTGGCTTCACGTACGCTCTTGTGATTCAAGGGTCTGAGGGTACTATTAGTTGCAGTAGATATATAATCTAGTAATTATAGCCAAGCCATTCGCCCACACTACCGGATGAACATAATGCGGAAATTTTGAAATACTCGTATGGACCAGAGGGAAGAATATAAACCAATCGTACATCATAGTTGAGAGGATAAGTCGACTGAGCGATCAACGCGTAGCTCCCGATATACGATTCGTTATCTTCAAGCGTGGCTCCTTTGAGCGTGAAGAAACAGCTTCGCTACCTTGTCCCGACCAGGGATTCCCCTCGAATTCGTGAGCGCCGTGGTAGTCTTGGTAGTCTCGCTCCTCCTGATGCCCAAGGATCAGCACGATGACGATTTACGTATACGTGGGAGGCTAAACACACTTTGATGCTCTGTGTTATGGCTGTATCGATAATCAGCTCATCGATACAGTCGAAGCTGTGTAGTCTACACGACGCACCTTTTCGAACTATGGGAGTAGGTTCTGGTGGGAATTTAATCAGTCGAAGAAGATCACTGGTCGAGACGATGCCTCCGTCAATACTGTCGTGAATCTAGGCCGATGAATGGATAACTTACGTCGAGTTTATGGACATACAGGCGAAGTTGGTGCGAAAAGCTGGGCCTGGCTCGTTTGGATTCACTTGGTCATATGGTGGTGCCTCGGTGGCCTCCTCAGGTTTTTCCTTGTGAGTGACTCGAAGATCATCTTGTGAGGGAATGCGACGAAGATGGTGATTGTGCTAGTGTGCGGAAAACTACTGTTGGAGTTGGTTCATATATAAGCTCTTCTCCACTGATCCGCAGTAACCAGGTTATAGGCCACCTGATTCTTCTCAGCGCAATGTGCATCAAGCTGGCTCCATGTTCGGACCGATGAGTACGGAGTCTGAGTAACTCAACAACTTGCTAGACTTCCTTCGAACGAGATGCAGGCCCTTGCGGTAGAATTGAGAGGTTGAATGGTTGTCGGGAGTGAGCGGGAATGGGGCGTTGGAGAAGCAGTGGCACCTGCGCTCCATCACGACTGCTGCGATTGGACTGCGTCTAAGAGAAACGCGGCAACGGTTGATATGAGCCACCATCCCGCCCCATGACCAAGGTGATCATCAGGAGATCGAGATCGTTGGCGCGCAAAAAGTGTGGTGGGTGAAATCAATGGCATAGCGCTAGAATCTGGCCTTCCTTCGATCTCGCTTATCATACGACCTGCCAAATAGCGCCAGATAGCAAGTGAACTTGTGATGTGGAGGTTCCGGTTAAGGAAGATAGTCATGGCACACGAGATCTCCCAGAGTGAAATCGTCGTATTGAGAAAGACTGGAGAGAAAAAACATTCAAGCAACTAGGAGCTTTTATATACTTTCTATAGGTAGCATATATCATATGATAAAACGGAGACGGGAAACGAGACGGAGACAGGATACGAGACGGAGACGGGATACGAGACGGAGTCGAGATGGATAATCTGCGGAATAGGAAGTGAAGAGATAAGATAAGATCATAGAGAAATGGGTCAACCGGGAGCCGGGTCGTTACAGAACTCTTGCACCACGACCACGACCAGAGGAGATACCACGATGACCACGATGACTACGATAGCGACGACGACCTTAGAAACGATTGACGTCGGTGCCTCCTGACCATGGTGGCATCTACCCATGGCATTGATTACCACGTCGATTCTTTACCTACTTTCAGCGCTCCTTCATCACCACCATCTTCATCGACGACCACAGATCAGGCGCCAGAGAAGCCCAATACATCGACCAGAAAGACAATACGGGCCCTCACCGCTGCTCAATTCGCATCTCTTCATCTCAAGCACATACTCGCGCACCCACCAGATACTGTCCTTTTCCCGTTCTTGCATGATCCGGAGGGAGACAATGAGGCGCAGAATCTGTTCTTTGGTGTCGATGGTGAGCTCTCAGCCTGTTTCAATACTTTTCCTCATACGTTTATTGCTTGGTATCCAACGGGTGGACTGACACCATTAACTACAGAGACGTCAGAAACGCCAGTACCGCGCTATCGAGGCCTTGTATGGGTCGTTTGCGAGGAAGATCTGACCCCGGATCAAAAACGCAAGCTGTTCAGGCGAAGAAACTTGGATCCCCAATCTCCCGCTGCATCAGAGCCTGGATCTTCTTCGAGACAGGCGAAGAAGAGACGAGAGGGAGCTGACGTGATCATGGGGCCAGATGAGTCGTCTGAGAGCGAAGACTTTGACGACGACAACTTCATTGGGTCGGATGACCACTCCCGGGGCAACGATGAGCTGGGCCAGCATGGCGATATCGGCTTGCAACTTGATTAGCATGTCAGGTACGTCTATGATCCACCATGGCATGAACTCCTTACCTACACGAACCCCCGCAGAGTCGTCTATTCCTCCATGGGGAAACAGAATGAAGCAGTTCGAAACGGAGCTACCAATCCGACGTGGAAACGAAAGCCAAGGAGCCGAAATGCGAGGGAAGGGGAAAGCGAGACAAATGAAAGAAAAAATAAGGTGTGTCTTACCCTTTCAAACCTTGCATTCATCATTGAGCACTGCATCTCTCATCGTTTCCTTGCTCGTCGATTATCCTACCGCAGGTCTTGCTATCTCCCCGCCGCTCTTCCCCCCAATTCCTCTTTTTCATCCACACGAATTCATGCTCATGTCCTCGTGTACTTCTAGCTTCGGCTCTTCTCTCATCTCTGATCCTCCCTCATCTAACAACAATCGTTCCCCGTCGCCGAATAACTCTTCGTCAAACAATGCTCCGTACGATTACGACCGATCTCCAGAAGACGGAAGTCCATCGAGCCGTTCCAACACCCGTTGGCGCGTTGGATGGACTATGACTTGCGATGACGTGCAGATATTTGGGAAGGTAGGAAACAGCAAGATGACGAACGAGGCCATACAAGAAAGGAGAACGGGTGTCATAGACTCTCCGACTTACGTATATACTTATTTCGTTTACTTCCATGTTCAGTCCGAGCACTCGAACACGAGCTGCTGCGGCTCATTGCTTTTTAGGTATTATCTTAGTACTTACACATGCGAACTCTGCATGTTTATTTACCTAATTACATAGTATATAGTACCTAGCTACTTACCTGGAAATACAAGAAGTTAGTTTCCCCCTCCCTTGCGTTTGCGAAGCGTCGAGCCGCACGCGCCTCCTGTCGTCCGTTCCTCCGTTCCGCTCGTCACGTGGCGTTCGGTTTCACGTCTTTCCTACTTCGCTTTTGGTGGGAACACCACACCTTCCCTGTCCTCGCATTCACGCAGCGAATTCCCCCCCGCACCTACATTATCGCACGACCATCATGAGCCTAAGTACTATTCGATTCAATGCCCCGAGGCTGCTCCCTGAAGCGGGCTACACGGACGATCCAGGTCCCGTCCCGTTCCTCTCTACACTCATATTGCCCGGCGACCATCCTAAGTCATCAGGAGATGTCAGCATCGCGGGAAGGCGTTTCGAGCTATGGTCACCCAACTCGCGCAGGCTGCCATTCTACCCAGGAATCAAGGTGCCTGGTGCCGACTTGGAAGACTTGGCGCGCGGAAGGAAGCGCTACGATGGGCATCTAGGCCTGCTTGACCCCACGTACCACCCCCAGCACTACCAAGCCAGCAGGCCTTATCTGCCCTTCATTCGCCGTCATTGCCATTTGAACTCCCCGAGCGAGTATCCCGAATTCATTTCCGCCTTCGACACGTCCAAAACTTGGCAGCCGGACCCGCATTCGCCGCGTAACGGAGGAAGGATCAGGAATGCATATATCAGCAAGCTGAGGAAGCGCAACAAGGCTATCACGGAAGACATGCTCTCATTGCGCGACAAGCTGAGAGGATCCAGCTCGGAAGCACTGCGACAGCTTTGGAGGCGTCGTCCAGTTTACCCCACCGATCTGAACATTTACAACCTCGGTCAAGTCGATACCTTCGACGAGGCCGTAGACATGATTACGAGTATGCAGCGAGGAATCAAGTATCGCGACGCATGGACACGGTATGCTCGTATGAAGGATCAAGACCCGGTCGACCCAGCCGACATGCCTTACCTCTTCTCCGTGGAAGTAAATGAACGATTTATGGGAATATGGGTGTCCGACGAAGCCAGCGAGGATATCCCGCTATATCTGACCCGAGAAGGAGTAGCCTGCTTCTTTTTGTACGAATACTGCCGGGGGGAGGAAGGCTATCATCATCGAACTCACTCGACTATTCCTTCCAACCTTATGCAAAGCTATTCCTTGGTATTCGCAGAAGACGCCCCGTGGAGACAGGTTGAGAAGCGCTCGAATCTGCGTGCCCTTTCTCTAGGAGAAGGAGAATGGGTGGGCCGCGTTCCATGTTCGCCCGGTTACAAGCCTTTTTCGGGATCGCTATCGCTCTCGAACAGGCAAGGGTATCGGCAGCCATCTCTGCGAAACCCAGCCGCGTTACCAGCCGCTAGGACACTGCAGGAGCTAGCGCTCCGACCCCTTACACCCATCCGTACCATGTTCGACCTGGATGGACTGGAAGCGGGTGCGCCGGAAGTTCCAAGTGTCCAAGAAGTCCAAGCGAGACTCGCGCGCGACAGAGCCGCTCCGCGCAAGGAATCCTCATCGGGCGTATCCGTCCGCGACATGCTCGGGTCTTTGGGAACATCCTCTCTTGTCAGCACGACGGAACCTCAGGCGATCGCGGGAAAGGGGAAACAGCGGGCTATCTCTCCTCTCTCCTCATTTTGTAAATCATTCGAAGAACCGAGTCGCACGGAGTTGAGCACCCAATTTGACAAGGATATAGAAGAGGCAGAGCTGCGCGCGGCTGTAGAAAACTCTTTGGCGATGGAGCTCGTAGATCACCCCCCTCCTTCAACTTCGGCATCCTCAGTCTCCCTGGACGAATCCTCCAATGCCGCGAGACGCGCCGTCTCAGCCAGATACGTCGAGCTGTACGGTCCATACTCCTTTGAGTTGTCCGAGTTCTGGCGAATAGATAAGCTGCCTAGTGAAATACAATCAGCTAGCGACTTCCTTCGTCTGCTGCAGGACACAGCCAAGAAGATCCCTTTCGAATTGCTGCAAATGTTGCGCACTTGGCGGGATGGTAGGGCTATCTATTGGATGCGCTTTGGGGATAATGATCAGGCCATGCGCGTACGAGGATATCTCTCGCGCGCCGGAGTGTCTAACTCGGATGGATGCGATGGGCCTGCTGTTCCGGAAGCCACTTACACGCTAGCATTGGAGGAAGTACGGAATCCAGAAAGACGACCGGCCTCTCCTACCAACATCTGGAACATTCCCGTAATGCTCGACATGCGATTCGTCCAAGGCGCATCCTACCGGTCCTCTTCCTCTCGCCCAGGGGAGACGGCTTTTCCATCGCAATTATACTCGTCTCACGTCAGTCGCGAATTCGAGGCAAGCACATCAAAATTAATTACCCCAGATACAAACTACACTACTACCCGACCATCATCATCACCCCCCGGAGCTGCTCCACTCTCGAAGCGATCTCGTGTTAACTCGCCACCTCGGCAATTCGTAGCCTCCCGCACCTCAAGAGCCATCCGAGAAACTACAGCTCCCCGCAATACTCAACGAAACAGAAAATAACCTCTAGAATTTTTTTTCCCTCTCTTCTTCTTTCTTCCCTTTTGTTGCTCCTCTTTCTCTCATGCTATGAAATACGCCCACCATATGCACCTCCTATACCTTCTTCGTCCCTTTCTCTCTCTTTCCCTTAGACTGGTGCGCAATAACGACTGTGGGGCACTGTATTCACGGTTACCTAATATAGAAGTAGTTATCGTGTCTAACCTTGTACCTAGGTTTCATGTGGACACAAGATTGGCGGAATATGAATGGCGGCTACGATACGCCATCGCTCATGACCTTCTTCCTGATCTTCGTCGACAGCTGCTAATCCTTGGTACCATGTACCAATCCAAGGACCGATATGTTCGCAGGCAAGAACATAACACACGCAGCGTGACTCTCATAAAAAAATGTGCAATCTCGGATCAACTACGCTGCTGCTCGATACCGATCAAACCACGACGCGCTCCTCTCGCTGAGCGCGTTCGTCAACAAGTCTGGTTGGGAGACCATTTTGAGGGTCCTTGTAGATACAGACCTTCGTGGTTTGAAGGCAGGGGAGGATGCCAGTAGTTCGGAAGGTCGCCGTACCCTCTCTTGGATTTGGACGATGCAACATGAGAACAAAAGTGAAATGACGGAGTCCATGAGCGAAGGTAAGTGATTGTACCACTTCCTGTCACAGCGCGCTGAAAATGGTTACAGCATTGCGAATTGAATGGTGTAAGTCCCGAGCGAGGGCCCATAGATGGCAAGAGGAATGTATAATTCTGAAAGAAGAAATGCGCAGGGTGATTCAATTCCACACGTGGCAGGCAGGGATTTGGAAAGAGCGAGCAACGAAGGCGGAAACAAATGGCGGGCGGGCGTATGCCTGGCGACAAAGCTGGACCCGGGAACAGTTAGCGTCTACCTGCGCAGCAACCTGGGCGAATATTGAGGGCTACCTGTGCATGGGACGAGGCGCGGTGGCTGTTGGCGAGCCGTTGGTGGAGGCCGCGTGTTGTAGTCGTACCATTTAATGTTTTTTCTTGTAGACAGTATGTATCAACCAACCATATATGAACCGTATATGAACAGCTTCGAAGCCACGTTTATGATTCAACGAACGATTAACTACCCGATAGTATCCAAATGAAGACAGTAGCGCAACTGTCCCCATCTAGGCAATGGGGCAGCATCATCCCCAATGTCCCCAGCAATGAGGACCAGAGGGGACAGAGGGGTGGGAACAGAAGTCAACCCACATGATCAACACATGATCTGATGTATCAACCAGTGTCCCGGTTCCTCAGCCGCAGCATCTGCGACAACGACGGCGCCGTGCTGTCTTCCATCGTGATCGACGATGTACGCCACTCCATCGCGGCGCCGTGCTAGGTTTGTCGGGATCTGCGTTCGTTTTGCGTCTGGCGGGGTGCGTGGTGGCGTGCTCGAGTCGAGTCGAGTCGCGATAGAGAGGATGGCAGTCGAGCTGGGGGATGTAGTCGTTAGTATCGAGCAGCTAATACATTGGTTTTTATTTACCTTTGCAGTACCCAGGGCCGTGAGCGACAGACAATGCCGAGATGCGATGCGTACACGCGAGGGCGGTTGGATGGCACAGCGCAGCTGGGTGCCGCAGCTGCAGATTCTGTGTTGTCGTCCGTCAACGGCGCGTTGAGGACAGAGATGACGCGGTTCCTGCGAAGGTGGACGCTGTTCCGAGTCGAGTTCGTGCGTAGCGGGCGGATCGAGTTTGAGCCGACCCGCAAGAACAAGGCCATGTGTATGAAGCGTATCGACGTTTCGGGTGTCCGCACGATGGTGACGACTACTACTTATGGGTGCGCTAGAGAGGTAAGGGATAATCAGTTCGTGTCGCGCGCGCGCGGGGGGGGGGTAGATGAACTGACTTACTTTGTTTCAGTTCTAGCTGCAACTTGAACCTGCGGGCTACGAATCAAGAATGGCAATGAGGACCGCGAACGAACTAAAGAGGAAGTAGTCGGCGACTTGCCGTGGGGCATTCTCGAGCAAGTGCTGAGGTTATGGCATCGTCGACGCCGCTAACGCTCGATGCGAATCGAATCGAGAGTCGAGGGCGCCGAGTTCGTCCACGGTGGTGCGGTTCCTGCGAAGGTGGATGCTGTCGCAAGTCGAGGAGCAAGACAGCCGTCGAGTTTGAGCCAGCCCGTGTACCAGCAAGTCGCACGAACGAGGACATGGGTATTCAGCGCATCGGCGTTTCGGGGTGGCCGCACGACGACGATGACTTATGGACAGGCTAGAGGTAAGTTCGTGCCATGCGGGAGGTAGATGAGCTGACTTACTCACCATCTTTCGTCTCTAGCCGCAAGTTGAACCCGCAAGCTACGTATCAAAAACGGCAATGAGGACTGCGAACGAACTAAAGAGGAATTGGTCGACGACTTACCCTGAGGCATTCTCGAGCAGCGGCCGAGCTGGAGGTGATGGCACCTTCAGAACGTTATAGTCGACACCGATAATGCTCTCGGGAGTTCAGGACACCGAGTTTGTTCACGGCGGCGCTCGTACTCGTGCTCGCAATCGTTTCGGAATGATGTCGATATCTAGCCAGACGAGGGAGTAACTGAGTGGCCGTTCGGATGGGGTAGGACGGGTGAAATCGTAGGAAAGGGATTGCGACGAGAGGCTAACATCAACGCTGCGAGGAGAGAGAGTCGGCGCGGATGGAAATGGATGTGAACGAGCTGACTTACTTGTTCACTTAGTTGCGAGTCGTTGGCTATGAACGAAAATCAATGTCAGCCGCGACGAGACTTCAATACCCGCGTGAGCTTACTGAAACAGATAAGTGCGGGTGTTCGTCATTGAATAACAGTGGTCACAGGCGTGAGCTGAAGGCTAACAAAATGCCAGTCAGATTGTGTCCGATAAGTGAGAGGGAGACGAAACTTACTGACCAAGTCCATCAGGGGTAGACAGGAGATTGCAGAAATGCGCCGTTTGCGAGTTTGGAAAGCAGAAAAGAGCAGAGCAGAGTAGGTAGAATTGACCTTGAAGTGGAGGATGAGTATCAAATAGCGAAAAAGGCCACCCTTATATAGAAAAACACCCCCGATGGTGTTTTCGAGCGTGTCTGCGCCCAGGCGACTTGGGACCGTCGAAGGAAATTTAAAGGAATTGCTGATGGTTGCCTTGCCAGAACGTAAGATAAGGGTCTGGGCGCTCAAAAATACACGCTAGCAACCGCTAGCGGTCGCGTACCTTTTCTTCTAGATTGCAATTTCGGGGTTGTGTACGAGGAGGAGAAGGGGAACGGCAAGGGTTGTGGAGCATGTCCTGAGCTTGGCGCGGCGGCAAGTCAAGTTGGGGGGTATACTCAAGGTCTCACTAAATGTGTTGGATGTCTACTTGAGCGCAATATATGGCGTAGAACGTGCAGAACGTTGAGGAAAGCGCATTCCGCTACTCTGCAAACTACGAGTCTGTACCGGCGAACGGGGTCAAATCCTGATGACGTTAACTCCGCAGCATCATGTAACCAACCGTACGTACCCTGAGAGATGCGATTTATTCGTGTGTATTCAGTTCCTGTGGAAGGATGAATGTTGCGAGCTCATTCAATATCCCCACCGACATACCAAGGCCCTGGTTCGCGTTTCGTCTAAAAATATGTGCGTGTTACGTACCTAAGCCTGCAGGGCTGTGGTGATTAACGACTCTCAGTGGGCAGAGATTTGTAGAACGGTACACGGAGGAGGGAGCGTGGTAGAGGGGAATCGGAGCGGGATGGATTCTGAGCCGTCGATCGGAGGGATAAATTAGATGGACGTACTGGAGCGTTAAGTGTGTTCCATTTCGCACTATCTAGAGGTGCTTTACGCTTGAATAACAGCGAGAGTACGAGGAGGGACGATCGCGATGGCGGACAGGGGTTGACGAGGACTATGTCCTAATTTGGACATGCGCTTCATTTGGACTCAATGATGCCACCACTGATGATCGTTGTTCTTTCCTTTCCGCCTCGCGCGCGCCGTTGCAGATCTGAAGTCTGGAGATTCCGTGATGCCCGTTCCGTCAAATCCAATTTCCCATGTCTTGCTCACCGCCCTTTCTGCCATGCCAACAACGGGCCCATTTTGTCGATTCCCCCACGCAGCAATGAGTCGGTTACGCACCCGCTCGCTCGCTCAACTGAAGGAATCCTCGTCGTCGACATGAGAATCCGCTCGTCTACGCTCGCCGTCTTTTTCCGAGCTTTTGGTGCGTGAATTTGTCTATTATTCACCCACTATCTCACTAACGTACATCACAGTACTCGTGAATGTCCTCCGTTCGACGCATTTTCGCGGCTAGAGCAGTCGTTCCATGTCACGGAGCTCGCTGTATGGACTACCACGCACCCACAAACGCATGATGACCCCCGAACTTCTAGAGGTGACGCCCCGCAAAGATATTTCGCGCCAGACTCGCCAAACGATTGCGCTACACACCGCCGATTCAGGCGCCGTTTTTGATGCTTTTCGACCATTTCTACCCCCTCGAAATTGAAGTTTCGACCTGAAGGCCGCCGGGGGGGGGGCACTTCTGAACGTGCTTCCTCTGTGTTGTGCGATGGTGTCGAAGCTCCACAGCCCGCCCAACTTCAAAAATCGACTTTTCGGCACCGTTTTATGGCCCACATCCCCCATCTTCACACTGCAATTAAGCGCCCGCCAACGACGACTTTTCGACACCACAAAACTGAAATTTTGACCTGGCGACCGCCGGGGGGGCACTCACCTCTCCAATCTCCTCCCCACTCCTACAACAACCCTCGCAATCACCTCACGCTCACGCTGCACCCAAGCGCGCACAAATGTCAAATTTCGACCGTTTTCGCTGCCTCGAAAACGAGGTTTCGACCGGGGGATCGCCGGGGGACGTGCCTCCTCCCCTTCTTGTGCTTCCCTCCACTCCTGCTGCCCCACCAGCACGCGCATCCTCCCAAATTCGAGTTTTTGACGCCGTTGTATCACGGCCACCTTCGCGGATTCTCCTCATCGTCCCTACCACCTATCAACTTGTGTTGCGACTCTTCGGCGCCGTGAAAACGAGATTTCGACGTGGCGACCGCCGGGGGGCGTCCTCGTACTCTCAATTCCAGGCTTATCTCCAGCTCGTGCAAGCCACGAATTGACCCTCAGATGCCGAACTTTGATATTTCGACCCCGTTTCATTGTGGACATCCTTGCTGATCCTCCTCGCTCATCATTCATTTAAGCGCCCGTTCATTGGCACTTTTCGGCACCTCGAAACTGAGGTTTCGACCTGGCGCCGCCGGGGGGCATACCGTAACCCCTGAACCTCCTGTACTCTCGTGAACGCGCGCCCTCAAAGCTAAAACTCGATTCATTGCCGCCGTTTTGCGATCCACATCGTGTTCATCGCAGTGTTTCGTCAGCTCGCAACGCAGCTTGGGGCGTCGCGAGGCCATTGAACGCCACGCCAGCTACAACCAAATTCGATTTTTCCACTCCGTTTTGTCGCTGCTATTCTCGCCCAATCCCCTTGTCTTTACGATACAGTCCGTCGATTCAAACCCTCGCCGTTCCCCGCATCGAGCACCTGCCTCCCCCCGGGGACGTTTGCCAGGCCGTAAACTCAAATTCCCGTGCTCCCCAAAGCCGTCATCGTCTTGCCGTTTGAAGTTTCTTTGTACTCTGTTTTATCACTACCGACTCCCTCAGTGCTTCTTTCGCTTATTCACAACCATGTCCTGTATTCTGTACATGTCCTATGAATACACCCCTACTTGCTCTTTATCTTGCACTCTACGGCCCCCATTGCCCGCAGTTCAAGGCCCACCCCTGTTGGGAACTTACGCAACGGCTGTAACAAGGCACTCGGTGATAAAAAAGCATCAGATACACTAAGCGAAGGCGCTGTTCACGAGTGTTTGCGTGTGCTTACCACGCAGACTACTCTTTCTCTCCTACCATCACCACGACACCGTCGCTGTGTCGCTGCTCTCAACGCTGACCGTTTCACTCGACTCGTAGCTGCCAGCAGGTTTCTCAACGGAATCGGTTGTATGTGTCTTGTCGTATCGTGCCGTGTTCGTGTCGTTGTGTTTGCGCCGTGCGTGTCAAGCTCTGCATGTGTCCCATCTGTTGTTCTGTTGGATTGCTCGCGCGCGGTGAGTTTGTTGCATCCCATTTTGCCGTAGCTAACTTGTCCTGCCAGGCTTATTTCCGTTCTATACCTTAGTCAGTAGCATGGCACCCATTTGAGTAGTAGGTAGTTGCGACCCTGAGTAGATTACGTAGGTAGAACAATAATATTCCCGACGAGGGGGGCACCGACCCCCTTCGTCGCGCAGATGAAAGAGGGTAGGACGCTAGACAGATGCACTCCAAATTCAAAGTTATTTATATAACCATCCTAGTTCGCTGCAGACCCTGCTTTTCTATCGCACACTCAATAACTTATTCGCACACTCACAACGCATTTCTAACCGTGCGACACGCTTTCTGACCGTGAGACAACTCTTCACACAGCAACAATACACAGTGCCAACAGACATCCCCCACCCCCAGCCCTCATTCAGATCAAGAGACTCAGCCGTGGCTTGATGCGAGGTCCCTATAGCCTCCATTCAGTCAAACCTCGCAAAAGGTGGAAAACAGCATGACGTACTGGGCTTAGTCTCCTCTAGCGTGACTCGAGACGTCGATGCTACAGGCATGGTGATCTCCGCGTCCGTCTGCACCTCTCTATGCGATAGCCTACGCCGCCCAGAGTCTCCAATATGAGCCACTTCTTCGACAGGAACTTCTTTTGTGAGGTCTCCTTGGGGTACGGGATGCTCAGCAGCTTTCGCCCTGACCGGAGGCCAGTGTCCATCCATCTCCTCGTCTGATTCGTGCTCGTCGCCGTCCGCTTTGCGCCGCGGGGATGAATAATACACAGTCCCCCCAAACGCCCGCTGCGAGAGCGTCGGCGGCTTGCGAGCTCTGTGCGCCGGAATTTCTCCGTCGGATGCGGGAGACGACAAGAACGGGTCGTCTTCTGCTGCCCTTTTGAGTTTTCGCGGGTTGGGCTTCGCAGCGCGCGACGTGCCGTTGGCGAACGAGCCAGGCATTTGCATGGGGAGTGCTGGCGTTACCGTCTCAAATCAAATACACTCATCACCGCTTAGGTTACATCCCATGGCGGGGGGATGATCGACGAAACGGGATGGGGATACGATACGCTGCTATCTGGTTTCGGGCGGAACGATCCCGGGGTTACGCGAGCGCGGAGAATGCAAGGACTCGGAAGGAGGAAAGGTGATCGATTGATTACTCTGATTCCGGATACCAATGACTTACGGAGGTAACTCGTACCAAGTGATATCTACTTCTTACTTCCATCTTTGTTTGTCCGTTGATCTTACTTCCTGAATGTTGGGCGTGTGCTCGTGTTCTATCACCGTATTTCGTTCACGGGTCAACGTTCGCATGCGTGGGGATCACCTGCGACACAACATCCGATGATGAGCCAAGACGCTGTGGCGCAAGTCTTATCCACGCTGGAGCTTTCGAACGTCTCTAATTCATTCACATGCCTGACGAGGCGTGTTGGGGAGGGAGAGAATCCTGGATTGTACACCCGAAACTACGTGGTCCTCATGGACACGCAACCACACTCGGATCGAGGTATTGTAATGGGAATGGATGGTAAGCTCAAAGAAATCGGGCAGATGCGTTGAAGGGCCTCGCGAAGGAATGGATAACCATACATCTCCCACAAGGAGCGATCGAAGAGCCGTTGCGACGATTTTTGCGCAAGCTTGAACGCCTTTGCTTTGAGTGCCGACGATCGTCTCATAGCCACCTTCGCCATTGAGATAAGGGTCCGGGCCAAAGTTCTCCCAGCCACGACCACCTTTAGGATTACGCATCTATAACGACAGAATAAGCGATTACGAAGCCACGCCGAAAAGGTTTACGAACGAGGTCCTGATCGGGGCCAAACCAAACGCTATGTAACAGCTGAGAAATGGCAACCAATTCGAAGACTCGGCGCACTCACTGTACACCTTTACCACGTAACTCCTCGCCGATCGCTGCACCTGACGCGCCGAAAGTGAGAATCAAGACTGAATGAGAGGAATTTGAGGGCACGTACTGTCACTCTAGTCAACACGCCAACCTTCTCTCGTCTATAATCATCTCCGCTTTCTTCTGAGCAGCTAGTTGGCTAGCGGCGTGTCATGAGCCTGTCAATGTTATATGAACACCCTCGCTAAACAGATTCACAGAATCATCGGATACGTACGGGTTGTGAACGCTGTGGCGCATAGTATGAAGTAGGGAAGTAGAAGGACGATCAAACGAAGTTGAGATATTGGTCAAGGGGGTACGTAGTCAGACTCGAAGTCCATCTACAGTCTATGGGAAAGCATTACCCTTTACAGATGTTCGGCATAATCCGAAAATTCTGAGTTCATAAGGGCGAGTTTGAATTCCGACCCTCTCTTGATGCAACTCCCATGTACTGTCGAGCGTATCTAGGTAGCTCACTTCTAATACATGAAAACTTTGTCCAATTCTACCCGTCAGAGTGTGAACAAGTAACCCCGGGACTGGGACGCTCAAGGCCAGGCTCTCGCGGCTCTCAATATCTGACCAACCGCTTCGCCTCAGACCATTCGGCGAATACAGCCAGCTACTACAATACTTGAATATCAATGGTGAGTGTTTCGTCCGCTCTATCACCTGGCTCGTACGGATGACCCTATTAGCTGGTGGCTATACATACCGAGGATTGTACGTACTGTTGCCGAACTCGATCGCTGCCCGTTTCACCCGAGTTTCTCGGTCTAACGTTCCTACTATTCTCAATCATCCCGTTACTCTACATCATGATACGCCGACGGAAGCTGGTCGGCTTGTTGATATTAAACCCGTCCTTGAAGCAGCAATCAAAGGAAAATGACAGCACGAGGTTCTGCATGGGCGCTGCTTGGATGTGCGCGATGCAGGCATCATCGTATGCTCCGGCGGGATACTCAGTTTGGGCGAATCAGATGGGACCGAGTTGGCTTGATATGGGAGGTTTCAAAGTAAGTACAATCTCCACAACGTTATGGTCGGGGGATGTTATTTATCTTCGGCGCAAAGTATGCCTGAGCATCCCGAATCATTCCCGGTCAAAGCTTCGGTACCAATCCCTGGGACACCATTGGAGAGCAACGACGGCTCGTGAACTGAACACTCACAGTTATGTATAACGCTGACGGATGGTTTATGAACAATTGAAGTGTAATTTGTGTAAAATTGAAAGAAAACATTTTGTGAAAAAAAAAACACACTACAGGGCACATTCAAGAGCTCTACGTATCCCGGTCACCAGCCTTGCGCTGAGTGATCGGAAATTTCACTCGCTTTCCGCGGCCGAGCTCTGATGAAGGCGGCAGTGATGGAGGAGTTCCACCAGAGCTATTTTCCGCAGTGACATCCAGCTCGACATCCTCCACAGCACCTGTTCTTGCCAACGAACTGATCTGGCCTTCGTGGTCTTCGGGTGCCAAGCCATCTGGAAATCTGGCACCCTCCGAGATCACATAGTCAACAAACACACTGACAGGGATGTCGGAACTGTCGTCGTGGTCTGTGCCGCTGAATGGCTCATCATCATTGTTACCTCCTACTGTATGATTCCCCATCCGAAGATGAAGAGAGATGGGATGGGCAACAACGATGATGGTGAGAGCGACGGACACACCAAGGCCATCTCTCGAACCACTGCACCGCTACACCAACAATGACTCCCTAAGTCATTCGTGTACGCTGTTGACAATGTTGTTCTACTACTTCGGCTTGATCTTGAAGCACGCACACAAATCCTCTAATCGCACCACACGAAACCACAAGTTTCTTCTGACCTCCCGTCCTTGGTTCGCTTTCGGACGCAGTCACAACTCAATATGTGGATTCACCGAGACCACCCTCCGTGTTCTTCGCCAGCTGATTCGAGCCAAGCCTCTCAGGCTGTTGACCTCTGCCATCGACTCCACAGGTCATGCCTTCCTCCAGTCGAGCCACATCCCATTCATTCTCAATGACGACGATGACGACGAAAGCGACAGCGACAGCGAAATGGGGCGGCTCCGGGTCCGCCGAGTCGTGTAGCAGAACCCCCATAACAAGGCGATGAACCAGGAGCTCACCTCTTATCAGGGGAAGCACAATCTCCTTGATGCCCTCGTCGTCTTCACGGCCCCGCACAGATACATCTCGCTCCACTTCTCCTGGGAAACGAATCCGTCTAAGGGCAAGGTCATGCGGACGTGGAACTACACCGCCGCGCAGGTCTGGTGACTGCTGAGGTTCTTGGACGGCAGATTGTCGGTTTGATGCGCCACGGTGGGGGTCATCCCAAGGGCTGGGAGATCACGGACACACCCGTGCGCTACTCCGATATCCTGAAAAAGAGTAACATCGGGCTCAAGATCGAGGTCGTGTGCTTGGAGTGCAAATTCAAGATGAGCCGGGAGATGGGGGGGGGGGGGGGGGCGATCGCGAGGGTGTAGTTGACGGATTCTGCGCCTTGCAGAGCGATATTGGGAGGCAGATCGGGGACATTGTGAAGCAGCATAGCAAGATCTCCGCAGACAATGGCATTCTGTTGTGCCTTTGCTTCTCTGTGAGTGCGGTTGGTGATGCCTCTGGTGAGTCTGTGTCCCTTCGTCTTACCTCGGGCTCATTCGGCCAGCGCTCTCTGCATTAGTAATGTCTTTCACCGAGTCCATGAATGGATGCCATCCAAGTACCATGGCGTGTGTGTCCCATGACACTTGCTTTTATCAGCTCATTACTGACATTCAGTTAATCAACAACGCAGATCTCGGTGGTCTATGGGAAGTGTGTGGAATGGCATAGCCCCGGACCACCTGAACGTCATCCTGGTCGAAGAAACGATTCAAATAAAGAGGGGTCTGTCTCGAGCAGTGTTATGAATTCCCCGGATGTCCAACCAAGGACCCACGCGCGTACGTACGTCGAAGGTATGTACGGCCTCAATTGATTGCTTTCTCGCTAAACTCTAATCATCTCTGAAGCCAATCCTAAGGATCGACCTTTGCGAGGGAATGTGACAGAAACTCGTCGTTCACCCCAAACTGTGCAAGACACGACGACAGAAACCCGTCGTTCACCCCAAACTGCGCAAGACGCTCGGCCTGCCCCACCTATGTATACATCACCCTTTCAAATGCCATACTTCTATCCGCCGCCTCCGCTGCTTTCCTTTCCGCCCATTGATCCTTCCTCCTCCTTAGCGACCTTACTTGAAGCGCGTGGTGCTTCGCTCGATGCTGACGCGCAGGAGGGTGTTGCTCATGCTCGTGGGGTTGCTGCCCAGGCTCAAAGCCTTCGCCTTCAGGCAAAAGCTTTGGAAGCGCAATCTCAAGCCTTGGAAGCACAATCTGAAGCTCTGGAAGCGCAATCTAAAGCTGCCTATGGGCGCGCGGGTATCGTGCGGCTTGAATCTGCGATTGCGATAGACGAGGCCGCTCGTATTCGTCAAGGCTCAAGGGACGGCGTTGATATCACGCAGTACCTTCGTATGTTGCCGCCGTCGCTGCGTATGTCTCCATAGGGACTAGAGGCTGCTTTGCGGCTCTGCTGCAATTTTGCCCTGAAGAGTGCTGAAAGGTTGCAGCCCGTAGAAGGCGACTACTCAGTACGTTAAGCTTGTTTCTGGCGTTTCTATGTCTAGGCCCATTCGACGTCTCCGTTTATGTACAGACATGGCATCTGCTGATACTCCTGAGTATTTATTTTGTCTTTTCTTCCGGTAAAAACATAGCGAGTCGCTGAGTGAGACGATGAGCGAGTCTCACCGACATGTCGCTTACCATATCGTGTACTTGACCACGCTTCCGGTGCGCGCTTTCGTGACTGGCGACACGCCCTCGCTGAGATGGTGACTGTAGAGGGCATTGTAGATCCCCCAGCTTGTCGTTGGCGGCTCGAATACGCGCACAACGTTGACATCGATGACGTAGCGACTCGACGCAACAAAGGGCGGCGCCGTTCGTGGTTTGCGCGCCGAGGCTCGGGACTTCTTGTTTGTCCAATGCCCATGAATGGTCCACGCGCTGTCCATCACAGGGAGTAAGTCATCTACCACACATTTACAATGTTCTCCGATTCACCTGCAACCGTTAAAAGGCGTGTTCCATTTATATGGAGTTTATCTGCGAGAGCTACACGATGTATAGCGAGAAGATGATTGTCAAATCGTTCCAGTGTCTGCATGATGGTACTGGCGATGGATAAGATTGGTCAAGTAGAAGAGTCTATGGTGTTTCGCATGTCAAATTCCACATCATGACGTAGGTAGTCAAGATAAGGGATAATGTGTAGTATGGCTGCTTGTCGATGGTGTCGAGCTGATTGAATTACTTCGATGTGGGCCCTTGGTAGACGGAGGCCCCATCGTAGACACAGATGAACGGAGCGAATGACTAGTTATCAAATCCTAAGTTTTCTCAAGCAAGTGAAGAACACCAAGGCGCGTAAACAAGTACAACGTCAAGTTTGAAGGGGATTCTAGGTGCTGGGAGGTTTACTACCTTACATATCCCTTTCTCAGTGGACACTCCTTCGTGACTCTATGAACGTCCTCCGCAGTTGGGAGATGACGGAAGGATTGGCAGCTCACGCTGTCAAGTCCATCATCGTCACAAATGGACCTCCAAGAGAAGAACAGGATGGGATATACCTGCACAGGCCCGGGGGGAGCCAAAGTGACGCTGAGAATCTTGCCTTGTCACGTTGATTACAAGCCAATAACAGGTGAGTATGATTCGTTCCAGCCACGAGTACCTAGTGTTCACAGGGTTTCTAGCTTGTGGCCGACACACATAAATCGGCTCTGACTCACACATCCACTTTTGGATCCCTTTCGGATTGTCTGCGACGAGGACACCAGCACGTTCAAGAGCAGCTACTTTACCTGAGGCCGCCCGCACCTTTACCACCAGAGATGATAGCGCCAGCGTGATCCATACGCCTGCCGTGGGGAGGGGGGAGGATGAGGCTTCCGACGAAGAAGTCGACTATAGAAACCACAACTTTTCCTTGATCCTCAACCTGGACCTGCTGGTCGCCTGACTCTGTAGGATGCCCTCCCTCCAATGAGCTGGTCAATCTTTTGTAATGATGCGGTGAGTTTTCAGCCTTCGTTCATCGTTGTCTTCGTTGCTGACTTTTTGGATAAGCCAGATGCCTGACTCTCTCGAATTCTTCAATACAAAACAGCTACGATGGTACCATTCGGAACTCAACGCACGTTGCTGAAGGTTGTAAACGCTCTCAAGAGCCAATCCAAGTCCCATCTCATCGGCCCCCAATGGCCCCGGATTCCGGAATCTGCCATCGATCAAGAGCAGCGCTGAGCACGCACCAGACAAGCTCCTCACCTGTTGGCACACTAGCGTAAGTCTCTAGGCTTCTTGTGGAAGGACCCGCTGATGTGGGTCCATTATATGTAGAAGCTCTCTCATCGGCCGTCCATCCAGCTCCAGTACGGGCCGATAGATTCAAAGATTAGGGATAAACGAATATTTGCCATACGATCAGCATTGTCCTTCCGAGTTGACTCCAGGATCATTTCGACTCTGATTCTCGGATGGCACCTAGTCCGTCGTATCCGGCCATGATAGACATGGTGGGCCACGCATGTCTCGCATTCAGTACGCTGGTTCGGTTTGCTTGGAACGATACGGTTCTTGGCGACAAGCAAATGGTGGTGTGATGTTCAGAGTAGAAGCAAGCCAAGCTAGGTAGTAGCGCGTGACTTTCATGCTTCAGTTTCAGAAATGACGCTGACTTCCGCACAGACAACCATGTCAAGAACAAGGATCCGAACGGCAGCGTGCTGGTACTTTACTATTTGTTAACAATACGCCGAAACAGGATCAGACCAATTTGGCTCCACGCTATTGGCTCACAGGACAGGCTGTTCCCTGCATCATACTCGCAGTTGGGTCTGGAGCACTTACTTTTGACCCCCCCCTCTCATCCTTCCCTCGGCGCTGGGATAGGTGTCACAGACTTCAGAGAACTTAGAAAAATGTGGGAGGCTAGGGTTATCGAAGCACGATAGCGACGAGGATCTGGGGAGTTTAAGTGAGTCTGGCGCGAAGTCGAAGGCGGAGAAGAAGGCGAGGATGTGATTGCTTTGTTCCTCTGGATCCGCTGTCTCGCCAACCCCAAGTCCTCCGGCAGAATTATCATGAGGATTTTGGTCGGTGTAGGTGGGCTGGTCCCCCTGCTCTTCAAACAACGGGTCAAGGGGATCCTCGGGCGGTGCCAGCGCATGTGCAGCGAAGGACACAGTCCTAGACATCACAGTAGGAAGAGATGGCTCGATAGTAGTGGTGGCATAGGGGGTATAGAGTGGAACGCGGTTATCCTCTGAGTCGCTCGGATATTGGGTACTAGCAGATGGGACTTCAAGCTCAGGGGGCTCATCATAGTATTCGAGTTCCAGCTGTTGCTCTTCGAGCCCGAGAGGCATACCTACGGTGTGCGATGCTTTATGATTGGGGCTATATCACCTCTCTCGCACATCAATGCTGTCAGCACCAGGTACACACCCCCACCTTCGCTCTTCCGCGCACGAGCGGAGAGTGGGATTTTGTTCCGAGAAGAGGGTGTCTGGCTGCCTCCTGGTGAAGGGAGTCGTATCGTGGATCCGTTCACTAAAGGGATGGGTGCTGGAGAGAGCTTGCTGCCTAGCACAATGTCGTACAGCGGCATCCCGTCTCCACCGACAAGTTCTTCTATTCCACCGGCCGCGGCCACTTCTAGATCTCCCAATGTTGGTGAGGTAAACATCAATACACCAGCTCGTTACGTCCATTCATGCTCGCTATCGCATAACATATCCTTCATCTATCATAGTTGTTGCATTTAAGGGCTACATATACACTTCCACTACAAGCATCACCGATGATTATGGAAAGAAACAGAGATATACGACAGCACCAAAGAATGACAAGCAATGATAGGCTCATCTGTGTCATCTACGTACAAGTACGAAGGGCAAGGTGATACATGCGAAAAATCGAGATTATAATATAGCACAATGCTATCAAGGTTCCACGAGCTCATGCGGGTATAAGAGCCATGCTTCCGAAGATGAAGACGGCAAAGATAGAGATATTCACCTGCATGACGTAGAGACACATGGTGAGGTGAGATTCAGCAATGCCGAGAACGAGACGAACGTACCTCGTTATACTTAGGCAACCGGATACCATGCAGGCTGCACATCGCCCATGCCCAAAAACCGGACCAACTTATCCAAAGCCTCCGGGGAGGTCTTCACCATTGCCGCTTTCAACTCTTTCGAGCCATTGTCGGCTAGGACTAACAGATATTGCAATCCATCCCTGGTGTTGACAAGGTGGGTTTTCCAACGGGAGAGGAATAAGCCATCAATCGCAATCATGCAAACAAGGGGTAGTTTTCGAGTGGCGAGGTCGACCGCGACTTGACGGTGGGATTCGTTCGTGTGGTCGAAGTGTGGGTCGATGTAGTCACGCATAATGAGGCCAAAACGGGTGAGACACTCGTGTGTGAGTATTAGGCCATAGGCTCGTGTAGGAGCAGGTGCGAGAGCAGGTGCCCTAGACATGACATGCTTGTACGAGGCGATTGCTTGGGCTTTGCGCTGTGGGTCCATAGGCATTGTGTGGAGGAACAAGTTGAAGTTGTGTTTGGAGCCACAAAGCAGACGTGGGAGTCAATCATGTGATTCATTTTCATACGAGCTTTTCCAGTGCATGTTAAGCAACCTTTCATCGCTCATATGCCTTGTGGTAACATCGTCCTCAAACAGCTCCCTCGGTACACCACTGGCGAGTTGACATGGCACGACATTGCGGCAGCCTTGTCTCACGACTTCAACAGTCGCAACCTAGAGGAAGCCTATTATCCTGCATATGACAGTACTTTTGAACGCTTGCTCAGCCCCATCAAGTTCAATGGTGCGCTGAGAAAGAGAGCCCAATGCATGACTGACCTGTCATCCCGTGAACGGGAACGATATCAGTTGGCTCAAAGCCACGGTCGGAGCGATGAAGCTGCAAGCAGCATGCTAGATGGGGAGATCATGGTAGATGGGGAGATCATGGATGACTTCGATGAGATGGATATTGAGGAGGATTCCAGTGGGAGCTACCCTGGCCGTGGTTAGTGATGTTATTAGATTGCGTAGTATTCCATTTGACTATTGTTCACTTCAGTGAAAGTGTTCCCTCCCAGCAGAACCCAGCCTTTGCGAGTGAAAAGCGTCGGGCCTGAGCCTTTGCCCCAAGGCTATCAGTCTTCAAAACCCGCAGAGGCGCTGAAGGCCTTGAAAGAAATATCCCTATGGCAGGAGCTCGCCACCGATCCACCAGGTAAGTTCAGTCCCCAGTGAAGTATTCCTCTTCACTGATGTACCATTGCAGATGCGGCGGACCCGGATGTTTCCTTCGAGTCCTGGACCACGGTCCCTGATGAGAACGCGTTAATCGGCATTCCCGATTTTTTGTTCTGTCATTCATACCTTGTTGATGAACCTAAACCTGACGACCCTACTCGACTCTACTCCTGGCTGGTCCGGGGAGGACACCGGATTGTCCACGAGTGCACTCCCTTCTACGCGGAGATCAAGAAGTCGCCGCGCCGCCACAAACCTATTGATAGCAAAGGGCGAGCCAAGTGGTATCATGAGCGAGCTAGCTGGCTAGCTGAGGCTCGCAACGAAGTCATAGTATATGCCTCGCTTTACTTCATGGGAGACTCAAGCGCCAAGTCCGTTGCCCTCATGGCGGCAAGTGGCTTTCACTGGCAATGGGCGCAGTTTGATCGGGACGAGATCCCTACTATTTTCTTGCCAGAGACAAACTTCAACAAGCGCACTGTTACTTGGGTTGATGAAAGCCTTTTTGTAGCTGCTAATTTCAAGCTCAAAAATGGCAACCTTCATATGCTAGGAACCAAGGCTTCAGACCGTGCCCTGAACAAGTTGCGAGCTGCGGTGGTCAACATCGTTAACAACCATACTTCGTATCCGTCCACTACATTATACACTCTACCAAAAGATAACAACTCCAATGATTCCATCAAGGAAGGTGAGGAAGGTGAGGAAGGTGAGGAAGACGAGGAAGACGAGGAAGACGAGGAAAGCTGGGTAGAGGATGACGAATCAAGTGATGAAGAATCGTATGGATTCACAGAATGATTTAGCTGAAATCCTGGCTCATGTGGACCTTTATTATTATCATCACACTGTATTGCACCACTAATCTCATATACCAACGATCTTCTATCATCGTCACGAGTGAGTTCTGAATTGATTACAACAGTTTGAACTGTTCGCTGTACACGTAGGACGCAGACGCTATAGCAGCCAACACATCGAGATCCTCTCAAGCTTGAGACACCTATCCTAGTGTCACCAGCACGCTCGCAATAGTACCAAGCTATGGACGAGCGTGTACGGATGCAAACCATGAGATCAATTGCAGCCATGTGAGCAGCTCGAAGAATTTGGTATACGATGGTCGCAGCCAGGGTTTGGTTTTTCAGTGTGAACGATCGCGACACAAACTACGAGACAAACTACGAGCACGATAAGAGCCGAGTGTTGGCAAGCAGGGTACAATTGCAAGCACGTCCTTGTTTTTTTAACCGTTTTGAAACACTGATACTCCTTATTGTAGTCGTGTGTGACCCATAAGCGGAGACCCGTAGATAATATTGATTAACAAACAATATGTATCAGTAACTACAAATCCCACGACAATGGACTCTACAACTGCATGGACCATGGATGTGGGCGAGGATCAACGAGCCCAGCACTTACGGCAGACGGAGATCGGACGAGGGTTATTGGAATCAACAACAAGCTCGAGCTATGCAGGTGAGTTGACTGGCATTTTAACCATGTGGTAGATGACTTACTGGGTGTGGAATGAGCAGCGTGCGTACATTCGCGACTGTTGAATGGGCGCAACGTCCTGAAATTCAGCTCGCAGACTTGCGCGGATACCCACTGATCGTTATGATCTAGTCTGAGAGCGCGTAGAGTTTCTCGCACCGTCGAGGGAACACCCAACACCAACTTGTCTAACGAGAAGAGTATACCCAACCGTGTGCAGGAATCAGGCGGGAGCCAGAGTATACGACGAGTTCGAGCTTCGAGGGGTATCAAGTGAAGTCGACTAATGTTTGAATCATATATTAGACAACTTACTGGGTGTGATAGCCAGCGTGAAGTCGCAAAGCTCGGTGTATGGACTCGTTGGTCGAGTCCCTACCTCATCGTCACACACAGCGGGCGGAAATCGGAGTACACGATGAGCTCGATCTATAGGTGGTACTAGATGAGTTAATGGCGTTCGGAAAATGAGGTTCGAATTGAGCACTGAGCATTCGAGACCGGATAACCATAAGCCGTCGTTCGACGCTGGATCCATTACCTTTCAACTGCATTCCGAAGGTTCAGAGCAGTAGATTGTTGTTGAGCTGTCGAGTGAAGGGGGTCATTGGGTAATGATGGTAATCTAGGTGGCTAGTAGTAAATTTGTGTAGCGAAGTAGGTAAACAAGGGTCCCATGAACAGGTAAGTATAGCGGTATATTAAAATAATCCAAGAACGAAATGAAACGAATAAAGGAAGGACAAGCGATCGAAAGACGACGCGACATAGTATACAAAATATACCATAAGATATGCATGAGATGAGATGAGTTGTCCACAACATTATTGACTGCTGACAATACAACAACTTCAACACGATTTGCGCCAACGGGTGTTGGAACGGCTCGATGGACTTCCGTCTTCTGGAGATCGGTCGTAATCGTACGGAGCATTGTTTGACGAAGAGTTATTCGGCGACGGGGAACGATTGTTGTTAGATGAGGGAGGATCAGAGATGAGAGAAGAGCCGAAGCTAGAAGTACACGAGGACATGAGCATGAATTCGTGTGGATGAAAAAGAGGAATTGGGGGGAAGAGCGGCGGGGAGATAGCAAGACCTGCGGTAGGATAATCGACGAGCAAGGAAACGATGAGAGATGCAGTGCTCAATGATGAATGCAAGGTTTGAAAGGGTAAGACACACCTTATTTTTTCTTTCATTTGTCTCGCTTTCCCCTTCCCTCGCATTTCGGCTCCTTGGCTTTCGTTTCCACGTCGGATTGGTAGCTCCGTTTCGAACTGCTTCATTCTGTTTCCCCATGGAGGAATAGACGACTCTGCGGGGGTTCGTGTAGGTAAGGAGTTCATGCCATGGTGGATCATAGACGTACCTGACATGCTAATCAAGTTGCAAGCCGATATCGCCATGCTGGCCCAGCTCATCGTTGCCCCGGGAGTGGTCATCCGACCCAATGAAGTTGTCGTCGTCAAAGTCTTCGCTCTCAGACGACTCATCTGGCCCCATGATCACGTCAGCTCCCTCTCGTCTCTTCTTCGCCTGTCTCGAAGAAGATCCAGGCTCTGATGCAGCGGGAGATTGGGGATCCAAGTTTCTTCGCCTGAACAGCTTGCGTTTTTGATCCGGGGTCAGATCTTCCTCGCAAACGACCCATACAAGGCCTCGATAGCGCGGTACTGGCGTTTCTGACGTCTCTGTAGTTAATGGTGTCAGTCCACCCGTTGGATACCAAGCAATAAACGTATGAGGAAAAGTATTGAAACAGGCTGAGAGCTCACCATCGACACCAAAGAACAGATTCTGCGCCTCATTGTCTCCCTCCGGATCATGCAAGAACGGGAAAAGGACAGTATCTGGTGGGTGCGCGAGTATGTGCTTGAGATGAAGAGATGCGAATTGAGCAGCGGTGAGGGCCCGTATTGTCTTTCTGGTCGATGTATTGGGCTTCTCTGGCGCCTGATCTGTGGTCGTCGATGAAGATGGTGGTGATGAAGGAGCGCTGAAAGTAGGTAAAGAATCGACGTGGTAATCAATGCCATGGGTAGATGCCACCATGGTCAGGAGGCACCGACGTCAATCGTTTCTAAGGTCGTCGTCGCTATCGTAGTCATCGTGGTCATCGTGGTATCTCCTCTGGTCGTGGTCGTGGTGCAAGAGTTCTGTAACGACCCGGCTCCCGGTTGACCCATTTCTCTATGATCTTATCTTATCTCTTCACTTCCTATTCCGCAGATTATCCATCTCGACTCCGTCTCGTATCCCGTCTCCGTCTCGTATCCTGTCTCCGTCTCGTTTCCCGTCTCCGTTTTATCATATGATATATGCTACCTATAGAAAGTATATAAAAGCTCCTAGTTGCTTGAATGTTTTTTCTCTCCAGTCTTTCTCAATACGACGATTTCACTCTGGGAGATCTCGTGTGCCATGACTATCTTCCTTAACCGGAACCTCCACATCACAAGTTCACTTGCTATCTGGCGCTATTTGGCAGGTCGTATGATAAGCGAGATCGAAGGAAGGCCAGATTCTAGCGCTATGCCATTGATTTCACCCACCACACTTTTTGCGCGCCAACGATCTCGATCTCCTGATGATCACCTTGGTCATGGGGCGGGATGGTGGCTCATATCAACCGTTGCCGCGTTTCTCTTAGACGCAGTCCAATCGCAGCAGTCGTGATGGAGCGCAGGTGCCACTGCTTCTCCAACGCCCCATTCCCGCTCACTCCCGACAACCATTCAACCTCTCAATTCTACCGCAAGGGCCTGCATCTCGTTCGAAGGAAGTCTAGCAAGTTGTTGAGTTACTCAGACTCCGTACTCATCGGTCCGAACATGGAGCCAGCTTGATGCACATTGCGCTGAGAAGAATCAGGTGGCCTATAACCTGGTTACTGCGGATCAGTGGAGAAGAGCTTATATATGAACCAACTCCAACAGTAGTTTTCCGCACACTAGCACAATCACCATCTTCGTCGCATTCCCTCACAAGATGATCTTCGAGTCACTCACAAGGAAAAACCTGAGGAGGCCACCGAGGCACCACCATATGACCAAGTGAATCCAAACGAGCCAGGCCCAGCTTTTCGCACCAACTTCGCCTGTATGTCCATAAACTCGACGTAAGTTATCCATTCATCGGCCTAGATTCACGACAGTATTGACGGAGGCATCGTCTCGACCAGTGATCTTCTTCGACTGATTAAATTCCCACCAGAACCTACTCCCATAGTTCGAAAAGGTGCGTCGTGTAGACTACACAGCTTCGACTGTATCGATGAGCTGATTATCGATACAGCCATAACACAGAGCATCAAAGTGTGTTTAGCCTCCCACGTATACGTAAATCGTCATCGTGCTGATCCTTGGGCATCAGGAGGAGCGAGACTACCAAGACTACCACGGCGCTCACGAATTCGAGGGGAATCCCTGGTCGGGACAAGGTAGCGAAGCTGTTTCTTCACGCTCAAAGGAGCCACGCTTGAAGATAACGAATCGTATATCGGGAGCTACGCGTTGATCGCTCAGTCGACTTATCCTCTCAACTATGATGTACGATTGGTTTATATTCTTCCCTCTGGTCCATACGAGTATTTCAAAATTTCCGCATTATGTTCATCCGGTAGTGTGGGCGAATGGCTTGGCTATAATTACTAGATTATATATCTACTGCAACTAATAGTACCCTCAGACCCTTGAATCACAAGAGCGTACGTGAAGCCACGCCCCACTTACACAACGGAAGACGCCGCCTCTCCATCTGGGTGCGTGGTCCAATCATCAATCTCCTTCTGTGAAGCCAGGTCGAAAGGCGAATCGGAGGACTCTCTGAACATTAAAGCTCTTGTATGCTGCCTCATGTCCTCCTGGTGGCGATCAGCAACAATGAAACGAAGAACCTGAGAGTGCTCACTGCGAGTCGGGTTATCACCTGCTTTTCGTCGCTTGGGAGGTCCGGTCATACGAGGCTCAGGAGGGCTGCGTCATAATCTCCATCTTCACCGTTTTTTGAGCTAGATGGACCACTCGCTTGTTGCAGCAAATCAAATACACACCTGTTTACTTCTGCTGCTGCCTGGACTGCAGACGATAGGTCTCCTATGCACCGAGACATCTCAACAAAGTCTCAATGTGTCACCGTTGCATCCTTTGATCAAAATAGTCAGTTGAAAATTAGTGACCGCACAAAAATCACACCAACATGGTCGAGATCAGGCTCATACTGTCGAGGGCCCTAAATACTGTATGCGTCCTGATCGGGGCCAAACCAAACGCTATGTAACAGCTGAGAAATGGCAACCAATTCGAAGACTCGGCGCACTCACTGTACACCTTTACCACGTAACTCCTCGCCGATCGCTGCACCTGGCGCGCCGAAAGTGAGAATCAAGACTGAATGAGAGGAATTTGAGGGCACGTACTGTCACTCTAGTCAACACGCCAACCTTCTCTCGTCTATAATCATCTCCGCTTTCTTCTGAGCAGCTAGTTGGCTAGCGGCGTGTCATGAGCCTGTCAATGTTATATGAACACCCTCGCTAAACAGATTCACAGAATCATCGGATACGTACGGGTTGTGAACGCTGTGGCGCATAGTATGAAGTAGGGAAGTAGAAGGACGATCAAACGAAGTTGAGATATTGGTCAAGGGGGTACGTAGTCAGACTCGAAGTCCATCTACAGTCTATGGGAAAGCATTACCCTTTACAGATGTTCGGCATAATCCGAAAATTCTGAGTTCATAAGGGCGAGTTTGAATTCCGACCCTCTCTTGATGCAACTCCCATGTACTGTCGAGCGTATCTAGGTAGCTCACTTCTAATACATGAAAACTTTGTCCAATTCTACCCGTCAGAGTGTGAACAAGTAACCCCGGGACTGGGACGCTCAAGGCCAGGCTCTCGCGGCTCTCAATATCTGACCAACCGCTTCGCCTCAGACCATTCGGCGAATACAGCCAGCTACTACAATACTTGAATATCAATGGTGAGTGTTTCGTCCGCTCTATCACCTGGCTCGTACGGATGACCCTATTAGCTGGTGGCTATACATACCGAGGATTGTACGTACTGTTGCCGAACTCGATCGCTGCCCGTTTCACCCGAGTTTCTCGGTCTAACGTTCCTACTATTCTCAATCATCCCGTTACTCTACATCATGATACGCCGACGGAAGCTGGTCGGCTTGTTGATATTAAACCCGTCCTTGAAGCAGCAATCAAAGGAAAATGACAGCACGAGGTTCTGCATGGGCGCTGCTTGGATGTGCGCGATGCAGGCATCATCGTATGCTCCGGCGGGATACTCAGTTTGGGCGAATCAGACGGGACCGAGTTGGCTTGATATGGGAGGTTTCAAAGTAAGTACAATCTCCACAACGTTATGGTCGGGGGATGTTATTTATCTTCGGCGCAAAGTATGCCTGAGCATCCCGAATCATTCCCGGTCAAAGCTTTGGTACCAATCCCTGGGACACCATTGGAGAGCAACGACGTAACATCACTTTAGATGTTCAATTGATTGGCTTGCGACTCATTAGCCTGTTCCCCATCAAACACTTGTCCGAACCATCGCCACTGCTCGCATCGCGATGCCAAACACGGTAATCAAGCGCACCTTGGGACCTGCTTCCCTGACATTGCTGTGCGCTGACCCTACCTGCAGGGCAAGGCCATGACGAGCCGGTGGGGATTGGAGGGCATGCGTAGCTTCGAGCAAGTGAATGTCGTTCGAAACCGGCTACATCTACTCGTCTTCTTCAACGCCTGTTAATAGTCCTCGCGGCTGATCATCAGAGTCATGTGGTGGCCTTTGTTGCACTTAGTCGATTGGGTTTCAGGCGCACGTCCGAGTGTCATTGTATGAGCCTACGAAGACGCGCACTGCAGAGTAGAGAATCGCAATCTAGCAGCCTGCTCACCGTAATCGCCTTACTCCATCTTCCAGACGCCAGAATCCAGATGCTCAAGGTCTCAGAGACCTCCACTCAAGCTCAAGTGACCCAGATTGGACGTAGTCGGCGAGCTCAATGAAGCGACGTCCCCCACACGCGCAATTTCGGACATGCATTCCACGTCGCCAAGCCGGACATACATTGGATTACAGGTGTACTTTTACAAGGATCGCAATGATCTACATTCTCGACGTAGAGCACCGGAGGAACTTTAAAGAAAATTCACGACGTCTAGCGTGGGTGTATTTGCAAGGCTTTGTCCACGGCGTTCTGAATACACGGGGCTGTCTAGCAAACTTTGAACGACGGAGAGAGTTAGTGGAATACTACATGGTACGGTGGGGATAACATACCGACGTTTGTATAAAACAATGGTGCTGACTACACTGTCCAACCGCCCAACAAACGTCGTCCTGAACAGCGGGCAGGATGTGATCGGTGAATGAATATCCAGTGTCTCCGTTTTCGCTCATGTCGCAGTCATCGTTGTCGTGGTACGCTTGAGAAGTCTTGGCAAAGAGACTTCAGGCAGAGGGCGACAGAACTGGACGGAGTCTCAAAATACGAAGCGCCCATACCCTTGATCCCAACACTTCAAACGACTCATCAGCGTACTATAACCAGTGTATATGTGCTGGGACTCTTAGACAGCATTCCATACAACACCTTTGGAGCAAGCGTCCACAACCAGGAATGTGCCGCGGACTATGGACGAGCGTCTGACTAGCGAGGGCCCAATTGATGCCTGAGGTCTGAAGAGAGAACACAACCCCGGTGCTACATGCGACTCTGCGATTCGGAAGAAGAAATGTCAGATTCGTTCGTAGTGTATCGCAGCGCGGTGAAAGAAGAGGTCGTCAATAAAAGTATGTCGCCTCTCGATCTCCTCCAATTCGACCAGCTGAGCGCTTCTTAGCTGCCTACGGCGTTGCACCTAGCCGTGTGTGCCAGTTATGTCCTCAATTAATCATAGTTCGCCAGCCTGATCATGACATCGATGCGTCTCAAAGGGTTAGTGAGAACGATTGTGAATGAAAGACAGGTTAAGTTCGAGATGCCCTCTAATCTCTTGACCCGTACGACTTAACTTCCTTCAAGCTTCAATATTTAACATTAAATCGTGAACCTCACTAGTGCCTCCAAAACCATCTCCTTTGCACCCTCCTCGCTCAATGTACGAAGCACACGGCTTCAGCGATGTCATGCTCATACTCTCTCGAGGCATCGAAATCGCACTCATCAGATGGACGATGAATAACATCATTTGGTGAGGAGCGGGCGAGGGAACGACGATTTGTCCATCCAAGAGTGGCTCGCATGTCGGCTACGATATCTGAGAGAACAAGATCAAGAAGGATTCCCGATACTCGGCATGCTTTTGCATGTGCTAGAAACCGCCTCTGAATATCGATATCGACGATCACGTACTCTCTCTCCCTCTCCGAAAACTGAGAGAGTGGACGGCTAGGATTGTTAAAGCAGGAGGTGGTGGTGTAGCACGAGCTGCCCTTTTTGCGGCCAGTATATGGAGGCGGGCTGTTGGATCTGTGCGTTATCGTAGATTGATTTCGTCCCTTCGCTTCCGTGATTGCTGCCGATACCAAGTTGATGTTACCCAGCAGAGCGAACACTTTCTTCATCGGCGCAGGCGTTGGTCCATAAAAACGACCAGTCAGATTGAAAGGCGGCCGGCCGCCGTGACTGGGGATGAGATTCAAATTTCTGGGTTAGCGCAATGCCACTTGTGCTCCTGCCCAATTGACGATGACAGCCAATGTCACCGTCTTAGCACGGCGTACGGGCCTGGGAGGAGTCGGAAGGTCGTGGGTTCTCCAAGACATGTTAGCCTGCGCAAAGCAAATGATGCGTTGATGGCGGTGCCTTAGCACCCTGCAGGCCGACCATCTAGCTCATCGCTCTCCCCCTTCCCCCAAGTTGAGGTCGCACCTTGTGACGAGGATGTTATTTACTCCGGGGCAGACGTTGGATAATACGCTAGGATCGTTGTATGTTGACTCACTATGCACGGCGATGTGAGTCTTTCTGTTTATTCCTCCCCCTCAGCACCGATTAATGCGCGTAAAGATTATACGGCATAACGAGCATCCAGACCTACTCGTACTTCACCTAGTTATACAACAGGGATTCTTTCGTCCATCGCGTTGCTGTTGGATTGCTATGGTCTCTTGATACCATTCATTTCGTCCTCGTCGTTCACGGTGTATTCTATTACTGCGTAGAGAGCTTTGAAAACTCACTAAAGCTCCTTACGGTCGTTTGGTACGTACCTCGTACCTCAACTACGGTCTATTACCTGACGAACCCAACACCCATGACAACGTAGGTCGTTGAAGGTATTGGCCTCCCTCCTCTTGCGATGCTACCATCAACGCGTTGCGGTTGTTTCTGTAGCTCCAAATTGTGATCAATGTCATCATCATTCTCCTGGTGCAAGAGTGCGTTCTGGATGACTTCGGGATGAAAATTGTTGATGATATTGAAGACTTTATGGTAGATTATACGCCTATCGCGTGTGGCTACGTAAGTTTCCCTCCTTCTATCACCTCCACCGTCACCAACGTAGCACGTCGATAGTCGGGGGATACCACAACAGAATTCTTGCCTATGTTGTAATACGTTCCGCCGTTCTGCAGGTGGTGGCATCGGAAGCATTGACAATGGTGATGTCTGTCTGTAGAATCAGGTATTCATAACTGCCGGTGGCTTCGGTGCGTGTTTGTCTTTCCTTCCTTTATTCTAAAAACTCATTGGTGATTTCTGTTATAGCTGTCGGGATGGCCCTTGCGCACAGCGTGTATACCCTTACCTACGTCGCCGACCACGAGAAGATCAGCGTATGTACTCTCCTCACCCATTTAATGCTAATCACGCATGATTTCTTTTATGAATTCTAGTGGGCAATAATCGCATCCCTGGCAACGGCGACATTCGTCGATTTCTTCATCGCGGGCGCCATGGTATACTACCTCCCCCGGAGTCGAGGATTGCAGCAGCAGTGCGTTCCTGAGGCATATACGGTACATGTGTCCCTCTCTCTCTTCACATCTTCGTCCTCCTCCCTTCTACTTCGTACTTTGATGTCTGATAGGATATATGCGGCTCGTTGTGATCACCAAGATGTCGCGTCCTACGGAGTACCATATGTTACAAAGGGGATCATGGCGGCGAAGAGGTCGAGAATACGAGCGCTAACTGAACATGATCATTAGCATCGAAGAAATCGTGCACAGAAGCCCACGGTCGACTCACCCAGTCCACGAACCATCACAACAGCTTGGTCCGGGTCCAACATTCGCTGGAGCTCAAACGTCTGCTTGTGAGTCGCAGGCTCTTCGTCTCCACATGTGTGCCCGATATACGTGGAATGAGATGTGAATTCAATGAGATAAGCGTAGGCGAGCTGTGCTGTAAGACCCTGTAAGTGAGCATGTTGTACGAATGAGACATTTAGAAGCGACTGATCTATCTTCGTAGTACGCAGCTAATTAAGTCGCCGTGAATCAGCGTCGGCGCGCTGTAATTTGATATTGAGGTTGATGCTAGTCGTTGTCATATTCCAGCCCTGGCATGGTGTTATTGAGTCTTGAGGCCTGCCTGAGTGCAACGTCAACATTGTCGTGTTTGCTAAATCATAACCATGTGCACAGCTCGGCGTGGCCTTAGGTATATTCGTCACTGCGACGCTCGCGCAGAATACCAGCCCGAGATCGATGTCGAGCGCTGGGGAGACTTCAGCGTCCCTCGCTACTCGTTCATCGAGCTTGGTATTTTTATCCGAATTCGAGTTTCCAAGTTCGAGCCGTTCTCCAGCCATAAGGGGTGTACATGGGAGACGAGGGGAGGAGGCGTGAGGACAATGGGGATGTCAGGTACCTTTGACGGAAAACGGGGAGCCAGTCCAAAAAAGGCTATTATGTTGAGCACTAGTTAGTCGGTATTAGCTAAATAAGACAATTTTTGTGTCTATCAGAATCAACGGAGCTTCGTACTGGTAACTACTTTGTAATGCTTGCGAGTCCTGTGAATGCTATCAAATCTTGTGTTAGATCAAATCGATGAAGTGTTGGACCGCAAGCTCCTGTTGTACCTCAAAGATACACCGATTTGGAGCCTGTCGTATTCACCCACACTCTGGCGAATTCTGACCACTATCTGAGGTTTTCCAGCGTCAAGTATCAGGCTACGCAAGGTACGTCCATGTACCTTCCACTTCTAGTTGGTCATACTTCGTTTTTTTCTCTTGTTGTCAGTTAGCGAATGTGGATCCTCCGCGCTGCAAGACGTTAAGTGATGAGAGCAAACAGGTGTGGAGGTACATTGCCTAAGGAAGCTGTTGCCTCGCGCTTCACCCCATAGCCTCATCTCGTACTTCGGTGCGCGCTCAAGATTCAACTCTCACGAAAACCCGAACCGAAGGAAGACTGCACCAAACAAAGTCGACAGTGGTAGCACTGGTGTACAACATTGAACCGCGATGGTCGACTCTGAGAAATAGCTAGCAACCTGGCCGATCTATTCATCGTTTATTGATGGTGTGGACCTATGACGGCGCTGAGCTGAGTGCTGAGTGCCGAGCAGACCTCTGGCCTCCGTGTCAATGAGGTCTGAGTTTAAATTTGTCCAATTTTCGTCGACTACGTCTCATGTCATGTTTCCTCCCCTTTCCCTCTTATATCACCAACACCTCAGAAAATTGCTCGTTTGCCTCTATTGAATCTAGAAAACCATATCATCACAATCCTATTTTAGTCGACGTTGATATCCCCTCAGTCGACTCTCCCTTCCGCGTCAACTTTCCGCGACGACTCCGTCGACTCTCCCTTCCGCGTCGACTCTCCGCGACGACTCTCCCTTCCGCGTCGACTCTCCGCGACGACTCCGTCGACGCGATCACTTCTCCGGCTCAAAATGAAGTGAGGCATCTCTATCCCCTGCTTCTCTACATCTCTACATTCTCCGTGCTGACTTTTTGTCCTGCATAGCGATGACCATGGCTGTCCATTTTGCCCCCCCGATTCGCCAAGGACATTCAGCACCAACAATGGTCTCAATAGCCACTTCAAAAGCTTGCATACGAAGGAGATTACGATATCCAGGGGTGCGTCTTGGAACTATATACTCTCCCTCGTCCGCTGAACAGTTTTACCTTCAGGCAACCAGTCCTACACTGCGATTAGGGTCTCACCCACCAGCTCCATGGAATGTCCGGTCTGCCAGTCGCAATTCGCATGTACGACGAGCTTGGGCATGGCCAAACATATCAAGACCACTCACCACGGCAACAAAGGCGCAGACTTCAAACTGCATGAGTGCAAATATTTCCCTGTTTTGCCGCCCACCTCCTCGTTGCCCCCTCCCGCTTCTGCTCTCCCTCGCGCTTCTACTCTCCCTGCCTCTCCTGTTCTGTCTCCCTCTCCCGCCATCCCGAGCTCGGTGCCCCTGGATGATGAAGAATCCGCCTTTCATTCCCTACCGTCTTCCCTTCCCTTCGACGGTCACGACGGGATGGACATTGATGATGCAGGTTCTATCCAGGGCTCGGTGCCCCTGGAAGGCATGGCGGAGGACGACCTCGAACTTGAGTACGCTCATGCAATCGCGGATGATACTCTGCCCAATCATACCCCACGCCTTCAATCATTAAACCTTCGGCTGTCAGCTCGCCACCGTGTGTTGATGTGCATCACTTGCGAGGTCGCATGGCGGCCATCCCTGGTGAAGGGACATCTGAGCAAGAAGCACAAAATCAAACTCACCCAAGCGGACGAGGAGTACATCCAGCAACTAGTGACGACTGGTTATCTATGTGGTGACGATGAAGAAGTCCCTTGTCCCGACGACATCCCCGAGCCCATCGAGGGTCTGGCTATCCATCCAAGCGACTTTTGCTGCCAACTCGATGGCTGCCGCTCAGGCGCACTCAGTGCTTCGTCCTTTGGAACTCACTACAGCAAAGACCACACATTGGACGAACGGGCTGGTCTTACGGTCACGGAAGCAGCCACTAAGGGCTTCTTGCAAAAGTTCTTCATCGTTGGCAAACACAACTACTTCCAAGTTCAGGCCCCACAGCCTCCACTTCTCACTGCCGCAGATGTTTACTTTGCCAAGGTTCGGCAGACTCTTCGCAAGACAACTGTCTTGACGCCTGCGCTCAATGACTTGCATCGTCCCCTGATGCTACGCACGATGTGCTGGGACGAGCACCTGGCCGAATGGATCGGTGACCGCCGGAGCGTGAAGCAAATACTATCCCTACCTGTGCTTCCTAGGTGTCCGGAGGTTGGGATAGACCCCTATGCGGAGGTTATGCCCCTCTGCTTGGCATACATTACAGACACTGGTCTTCGAATCAAAAGCACGGTGTACGCCTCGCGTAAGGCACTGGAGAGGTGGCCCATGTACGTTCCATTCACTTGCTTCTTTATTCTTGCCCTTCATATTTTCATATCTGATGGTTGATCCGTAACCAGCACTCATGGTGGTCCGCACTTTCGAGTCCATGGGCTGGACAGCACGACCGAGGATTACACCCGCTTCCTTGCGCATCTGGTGGTGGCGGCGCTGCGTATGATGTTCGACCAGAACAGCGACAGTTCCTACTCGTTCCCGCTGGACAGTGGAGACAGAGACCGCGGTATGACGCTGTTAAAGATGTTGAAGGTTGAAAAGGCCCCCGCAGTTCCTGATCCCAAACGTGAAGGCGATCCAGTAGCGGAGAACCCCGTTATCCTTGCGCTCCATGCGTTCGTGTACCCGTTTTTTAGTGCCATCGGCCCTCAGACAACTCAAGAGAGCTCAAACAAGTTCAGTCAAGTACTCGAGTGCGTGTATGCACTCAATGCTTTGCGCGACGACGGAACGTTTCAGCCAGCCCATTTGGTCACTGGGTACTTTGCCCGTGTCAAGTATTTGTGCCGCTGCATCGTCTGGTTCGAGTCGCAGCTCCATCTGGCCAAGTTCGGCAATGACAGTTTCAAGTGGGTTGCATCTAGTTCAATCCTCGTTCGGCGTATGCTGACATTCATCGTTAGGGCTGTTGAAAATTTCGTAGCCAAAGACTTGGCCCCCAATACATCCTCTGCCTTTTGCACCGCATGCGATTATGCAACGTTTACCTCTTCACTCGCACACGACAACACAGGGCCTCCCACCTGTCTGGTCTCAGATAGCGGCCGCTGCATCACCTACAAAGAATGCAGAATGTTCGTACCGGACTACATTGCTGGCCTACATCGAATGGCAGACAAAATCGACTTGATGATGGCATCACTACTTTGTGGTCACGAAGCAGACATAATAGTTCATGATGATGCTACGGAGGACTGGACAACTACCGCGCGGGGCCAGGGCTACTTCGCAGATATATCGCGCCTTGTCAAAAGCCCCGGCCAGCTCATGCGCATTCAACTCGAGGATCAGACGAAGCAGTTGTTGAAGGACTACAACCAGGATGACTTCTTCTTTAACATGGATGTCGTTCACAGCCTCTTGAATGCAACTGCCGCTCTAAATGAGCTGATTTGCGTGTTCACTCTGCAGACGCTGGGCCCAGGTCCGCGAGTATCAGAGTTTGTTGATTACAAGCTTGTCAACTCCCACCGGCCGCGGAATATTTTTGTTAATCAGAACAAAACGTACCTCTGCAACCGTCGCGTCAAAAACGAAAACCAAATGAACCGCGAGGTCTTCATCCTCTTGATGGCCCATCCTCGTCTTGGGGCCATTCTCCACAAGTACTTCATCGTCATCCGGCCAATGGAGCAGGAGTTGGCCCGAATCGCTTGGTCGGAGGAGGTCGGCCAATTGTACGACGAGTTCCTCTGGGTTCAGAATGGTGCTGTTGTCACTAGCACGAAACTCAGCGACCAGCTGAAGACGCGCATGCTGGAGTTTTGTGGCATCAATAATGCTGGCGCTCACAATATGCGTCAGCTGGATGTGGAGTTCGGGCGTGTATACTTGGGCGATGATTTTGTCAAGAGGAGGGACTTACAGGACAAGGGCGAAGATATTCTAGCCCAGCAGCGCGGGCACAGCTTGGCAATCGAGCGCCATGTATACGCTAACGAAGTCAACCATCTCCCTGGCTTGTCGAGCGATGCAGTTATGGAGTTCGAGTGTGCATCGGAGCACTGGGCTCATGCGCAGGGCTTTATGCCTGGCCTACCACCCCTCGTTCCTTATTGCGTCCGCAAAAAAATCATGTACGATGCGAAGCGCGGCATATACCCGACCAATACAGCTCAAGGTGGTGCTGTGTCTACGACCGATCCTAGCGTCGACATGACTGCGATTAGCCAACTCTTCGTTAACCTTGAAGGGTCGATGACGCATCAACTTGCGGTAGTCAAGAATGATCTTCGGGCAGAACTCAAGCAGGCTGTTGCAGGGGCCTTCGTCGCTCAGTCACTACATCAAACTACGCAGATGTTGCCCTGTCCTTGGCCCGTACCTCCATCATCTCGGGCCACGTCTCAGATTCCGGGAACGCATCAAATATCAGTCGAAGAACAAGGTCAGTTCCTGCTTTTCAATCGCGCACGCGCACTGAATTACAAATATTGATGCTTTCTAGTCAGCGCGGATCTTGTAGACTCTGAGCATGTTAACGAGGTTCAGCAAGTTGTGCGCGGGGATGGCTATGCGTCCGAGCTCTTGCGCGATCTTTTCAAGTCCGATACCGCCGTCTTCCGCTCGGAACGCCAGCGTGAGATGGTTGAGGCAGCCTTGGCTAACGAGCAAAATTTTGTCGGGGTGTTGCCTACTGGCGGTGGAAAGAGTTTGACGTATCTGGTGCCCGCGTTGAAGGAGGCAGCAGCTGGCAAGCTGACGGTGGTGGTTATCCCCAACCAGGCCCTTCTGACCGACCAGGTCATGAAGGCAAAAGCATTTGGGCTCAAAGTCGCACATGTCACCAGCAAGAACTCCTACTTTGGCGATGCTAACTTGCTGTTCATGGCTCTTGAGACAGCGGTCTCACCATTCTTCACGAAGTGAGTTAATTATACTTCTTCGCGTCTCTAATCGTTCTGATTTCAACATCTGATAGGTTCTCTGCTGAGCATGGGGGCTCATTAGTCCGATTGGTAGTTGACGAGGCACACCAGGCTATGACTCAAAGAGATTTCCGCCATCGATTCGGAAAGCTTGATAAGTTAGCTACTCTCGCCATTCAGAAGATTTACCTAACTGCCACTCTCCCCACGAACAAGGAGAAGATTCTTCTAGAGATGGTGGGTGCCGACCCCTCTACCCGTATAATCCGTGCCCCTCTGTACCAGCCCCGCATTCGCTACATGAGGGTCACTATCGAACCACACCTCTCATCCATGGAGGTTTTTGCGGTTCATACCGCTCAGCTAATTTCAAGATCCTATCTACGCCCAGATCAAAAGGGGATAATCTTTGCAGAAACCATCGCTCAGGTTCAGGCTCTTGGCCAGTACTTCGGCGACTGCACCTCTCAATCTGAGTTGCACCCTTCAACAAAGAGTGACAACGAGCAACGTTGGAAGGAACCAGGTGGGCACTCATCACAGTGGATCATTGCCACGACAGGCATGGTTCATGGTGTCGACCATGCTCTTGTTGGCGCAGTTCTTTTGATGGGTCCTCTCTTTTCGATATACAACTCCTGCCAGGCCGCTGGGCGCGGGGGCCGTGGTGTTGATCCTTCTTTGGCAATAGTCATAACAACCCCACAACACGGCAAATACACAGAAGCAGACCCGCAGGACCTCCAATGCATCAAAGAGACCAACGCTTTCACCACGTCTAATCTCTGCGTCCACCATCATATATCCCTAACTTTCAACGGCCATCCAATAAACTGTGATGACCTAAAAAAGCTGTATGGAGAAGGCGCTCAGCAGTGCTTTGCTTGTAACCCCGAGGACCCGTTATTTCGACAAATCAAGAGTCTCAGCATGGAAAAGCTTGAGGAGCCAACACTGATGCAAACGGAGAACATCACTTCCTGGTCGGGCTTGCAGCAGCAGACAGTTGACGATGATGATGACATGGACTACGACGCCACCATTGGTTCTGGTAACATCCTCAACATGGATCCATCACTGTTTGACGAAGTTGAGGCATTGTCCTCTCCATGCCACAATGTTCCCCCGACGCCTCAACAGCCACCTCTACTCACCGACGTTTCCTCGCATCTGCCACCTCCACCGAAAAACCTGCTTAAACGAGGCATTGAGGCGACGGTGACTGATACGCAGCCAAGTCAGAAGCGCTCAAAGTCGTCTACCTTCGTCGTACCAAAGCCCGTTCAGGCCCCCTACCAGCAAATTTCATCATCAGCATCAGCGCCGCACACGCAAATAGATGATGACCATCTTCGCAAGATGCCAGGGTCTACTTCCATGCCTATCCTCATTGACCAGGCCCGTCGCAATGCCTTGCTTGACGTTAAGGAGCAGAAGTTTCAGGATTTGAAGACCATATGCACCCGGCTCCGCGGAAAATGTGTCATCTGCTGGGCGTGGCATGATGAGGATAGGTCGCTGGACGGCCACAAAGTATTTGCGAATTGCAAGAAGCAAAACGATCGCACTTTTTACAAATGGATTTGGGGTTTTATCGACTTCGGCAAAACTATCACCTATCCACAAGCCTACTCTTACTGCTACAAATGCCACCTGCCGCAAGGCGATCGTTCGGCTGGTGGTACATATATGCCCTCTGATCATCATGGCGTTTTCGGCTCTAAAACCAATAATCCGACTTGCGGTGGTCTCCGCGACATCGTACTCCCCCTCTTCTGGTACATTGTCCACCAACCTCACCTAATGACTCAGGCAGTCATTGTCTTTGGACCTCATGGGCTCAAAGACAAGATGTCCCTTGCTGACCTGGCTCAATGGTTCGTGCAGCAGAACGCCTCTTCCTTTTCTAACGCAATCGAGTTGGTGCTATGGTACTGGCATGTAAAGGTAGGTAGCCAGACACAATAGTACGCTGGGGGGGGGGGGGGGTCCGACAGCTACTTGTGAGTCGTTGAGTACCATGTGCGAATTCTGTAAAATTGTTCAATCCTACACATGTTTATCCATATTCCCTACTTATGTACATCCATAGTAGTCGACAAAGCGACAAAGAGAATACTTAATATATAACTCTTACTCCTACCACTCTGTCGCGTGCTCGTGAAACTTCGTCGCAGTGAGGCCTTGACGCTCTCCTCTGCTGGAGACAACAGCCCATGCGCTTGCGGCACAAGCCCGGCCTGGCCCAGCCTAAGGCCCTCTTCCCTCACAAGAGCTGCGTGAGCCTCCATCCTCCTCGATGGTGCGATCTAATCACACGGATGCTTCACAACTACAATGACTTCCAATCCTACAAACCCAAGTCCTAAAAATTGGAAAGATGCTTCGCCTTCGCCTTCGCTTCGCAATCAATCAAGCTCACCGCCATCCTAGGCTTTCGAGCTCTGTAGAGTTGGTAACCTCAACTGCTCCCAAGAATGCCTCACATCGCACGAAGCGCTGCAAATGCTGCTTGAACTACCGAAGACAAACCCGAAGCTACATCGTGAGTTGAGAAGGCCCTCCCAACTCATCCTCGCTTTCCAGGTAAACCATTTCTTCGCTACTTCCACCCGTTTTGCCGACGCTGATTTGCCTTTACGAAGCCAACGAGTACGTGCATATCTTGAGGGCGTCAAGCGTGCGCCTTCCTGCCTGTCTCTCTCTCGCGCGAGCGAGCGAGCTTTGTGTTTTGCTAGTGCGCCCTCCTTCCTCGCCGTTCTCAATTCCTTCATCTTCCCATCCTGGTCCCCCATCGCATCTAACTTCCGATCCTAGCCTCTCTTCTCATCTAGGTTAACGAGTGTCGTCCTGGTCATCGAATGATGTGAGCGATGTGCATCCATCGCGCTTCGTGCATCTTGAACTGTCCCATCCTCGCCTTCCGCAGCGCCTTGCCCTCAGAATGCGGTATTGGGTCTTCTGACCATCAGTCTGCTCCGACGAAAGTCCCTGCGTTCCCAGATCTCAGGCCGGGCAGAGGCGGTAACGGTGTAGTCTCTCGGCAAGCGATCGTGACGATAGCGAGCTGATGCCGTCGATCTGGATTCGGTAGTGGGTTGAAGACGTCTCAACCTCTGCAGAACTCTTCTGTTCCGTTGTTGTGTGGACCCCCCGCAAGTACCGCTGCTGGTGTTGGCTTCCGTCCCGCCTACTCCATCCGTTTGTGGTCCCAAGTCGTCCACCCCATACGTTCTCCTCACTTCGTTTCAACCCCTTGGTTCCACTTGTCCGCCATTTGTGCTCGTACTGTCTCGATTCATTCAGCAAAAGCATACGGCATGCTCACGCGTTTGTACATACCTCATCCGGACATGATGTCCCCTCGTTCTGCCTGCCTGACCTTCCTTTATTGCCGTTCCCCTCTCATTTGCGTCTTCTAGGAACCACCAGGAATGCTGATTGTGAGGACTTCTACAAAAAATCTGGCTTATCCAAAAAGTCAGCAACGAAGACAACGATGAACGAAGGCTGAAAACTCACCGCATCATTACAAAAGATTGACCAGCTCATTGGAGGGAGGGCATCCTACAGAGTCAGGTGACCAGCAGGTCCAGGTTGAGGATCAAGGAAAAGTTGTGGTTTCTATAGTCGACTTCTTCGTCGGAAGCCTCATCCTCCCCCCTCCCCACGGCAGGCGTATGGATCACGCTGGCGCTATCATCTCTGGTGGTAAAGGTGCGGGCGGCCTCAGGTAAAGTAGCTGCTCTTGAACGTGCTGGTGTCCTCGTCGCAGACAATCCGAAAGGGATCCAAAAGTGGATGTGTGAGTCAGAGCCGATTTATGTGTGTCGGCCACAAGCTAGAAACCCTGTGAACACTAGGTACTCGTGGCTGGAACGAATCATACTCACCTGTTATTGGCTTGTAATCAACGTGACAAGGCAAGATTCTCAGCGTCACTTTGGCTCCCCCCGGGCCTGTGCAGGTATATCCCATCCTGTCCTTCTCTTGGAGGTCCATTTGTGACGATGATGGACTTGACAGCGTGAGCTGCCAATCCTTCCGTCATCTCCCAACTGCGGAGGACGTTCATAGAGTCACGAAGGAGTGTCCACTGAGAAAGGGATATGTAAGGTAGTAAACCTCCCAGCACCTAGAATCCCCTTCAAACTTGACGTTGTACTTGTTTACGCGCCTTGGTGTTCTTCACTTGCTTGAGAAAACTTAGGATTTGATAACTAGTCATTCGCTCCGTTCATCTGTGTCTACGATGGGGCCTCCGTCTACCAAGGGCCCACATCGAAGTAATTCAATCAGCTCGACACCATCGACAAGCAGCCATACTACACATTATCCCTTATCTTGACTACCTACGTCATGATGTGGAATTTGACATGCGAAACACCATAGACTCTTCTACTTGACCAATCTTATCCATCGCCAGTACCATCATGCAGACACTGGAACGATTTGACAATCATCTTCTCGCTATACATCGTGTAGCTCTCGCAGATAAACTCCATATAAATGGAACACGCCTTTTAACGGTTGCAGGTGAATCGGAGAACATTGTAAATGTGTGGTAGATGACTTACTCCCTGTGATGGACAGCGCGTGGACCATTCATGGGCATTGGACAAACAAGAAGTCCCGAGCCTCGGCGCGCAAACCACGAACGGCGCCGCCCTTTGTTGCGTCGAGTCGCTACGTCATCGATGTCAACGTTGTGCGCGTATTCGAGCCGCCAACGACAAGCTGGGGGATCTACAATGCCCTCTACAGTCACCATCTCAGCGAGGGCGTGTCGCCAGTCACGAAAGCGCGCACCGGAAGCGTGGTCAAGTACACGATATGGTAAGCGACATGTCGGTGAGACTCGCTCATCGTCTCACTCAGCGACTCGCTATGTTTTTACCGGAAGAAAAGACAAAATAAATACTCAGGAGTATCAGCAGATGCCATGTCTGTACATAAACGGAGACGTCGAATGGGCCTAGACATAGAAACGCCAGAAACAAGCTTAACGTACTGAGTAGTCGCCTTCTACGGGCTGCAACCTTTCAGCACTCTTCAGGGCAAAATTGCAGCAGAGCCGCAAAGCAGCCTCTAGTCCCTATGGAGACATACGCAGCGACGGCGGCAACATACGAAGGTACTGCGTGATATCAACGCCGTCCCTTGAGCCTTGACGAATACGAGCGGCCTCGTCTATCGCAATCGCAGATTCAAGCCGCACGATACCCGCGCGCCCATAGGCAGCTTTAGATTGCGCTTCCAGAGCTTCAGATTGTGCTTCCAAGGCTTGAGATTGCGCTTCCAAAGCTTTTGCCTGAAGGCGAAGGCTTTGAGCCTGGGCAGCAACCCCACGAGCATGAGCAACACCCTCCTGCGCGTCAGCATCGAGCGAAGCACCACGCGCTTCAAGTAAGGTCGCTAAGGAGGAGGAAGGATCAATGGGCGGAAAGGAAAGCAGCGGAGGCGGCGGATAGAAGTATGGCATTTGAAAGGGTGATGTATACATAGGTGGGGCAGGCCGAGCGTCTTGCGCAGTTTGGGGTGAACGACGGGTTTCTGTCGTCGTGTCTTGCACAGTTTGGGGTGAACGACGAGTTTCTGTCACATTCCCTCGCAAAGGTCGATCCTTAGGATTGGCTTCAGAGATGGTCTTCCGCGCGTGCGAAGGAGATCCAGCGCGAGGACAACCAGTAGCCTTGCGTTTATTGGCGTCCTGCCTGGTGAACTGCCCGTAGCACATGGATGCAAGTGGGCGGCCGATGCCCAGATCATACCCATCGCAGCTCTTGCGAATCGACGTACAGCGCACACAAGATCTGCGCCAACCATAAAAAACGCATGCGGCATTAGCGGCACTGCAGCCATTGCACTACGCAGATCATCAGCACTAAATGAAGTTTACCAACGAAATTTATGCACCTGAAGGAGGGGGTCGCCTAGCTCCCATTGCGGATGGTGCGGGGGGCATCCGTCCTGTTTCATCCATCGCCGGGGCTCGCGTTCTTCGACAAATCGCTGCTCTGAGTCTTTGAAAGGCTTGAATCGCGCGTGCGAAGGGATGGTTGAGTCATCGCAAGCTAATGACATTGCGGTTACGGGTCGCGTAAACCCAATAAGCGATCCATTCTGAATCTTAGGCAAAATAATCTCTATGGGGGAATTGTGGTCGATGAAGGATCCAAGGAATACGAAGAGTAACAAACTCACCGTTTGTGGCCGGCTTCGCAGAATAGCATCGCAGATCCGCAAATTTCGCGCGCAGGGTGTTTTCCTGCTTCATCTCCTTCACCTGTTTAGCACACAGCGCCGCGTGTCGGGCTTGCAAATCATCATAGGTCGATTGAGCCATTTTCGCTGATGCGGCAGCAGCAGCCTCTTCATCCGTTAATTTCTTGAGTTGATTCTTGTGCGTGCGGATTTTCGCAGGATTGCTTGCATTCAGGAAAGTCGTTTCCTTCTTAAGCGCAGATGAGGCAGCTTCCAGAGCCAGGTTGCAAGCCTTTGACTTCTTCTCGGCGATCTCCAGCGAAGCCGACACTTCTGATAGGCTCGTATTAACTTCAGCGAGATGACGCTGGACATCATCAATTGAGACCAAGAGCGAACGGAGGCGAGGAAAATATTGTCGCTGCGTGCTGGAGATAGTACTGCGCGCGGCAATCCCTTCCGCAATGCTAACAAGGTCACTCAAGGGATCAGCAAAATTGCCCTCTGAGATCTCGCCGTAGGAGGACTTTGTGAGATGTAAGCGCCAGTGGTTGTCATTCAATACATATGGACGTACCCAGGCCTGCTCCCATTGATTCAAGAAAGATTCCGGCCGCGCCATATCAACATCGACCAAGATTTGGACAAGGACGTCCACAGGGGGCGGTTCAACGACATCACTGATCAAAGGCTGCCGAGACTGTGACCCCCGGGATTGGTGGACCATGGCTGCCTCCTCTTCCTCCGCAGAGTTCTTCTCTTCAACTGGTCTACCTTCCGGGATTGCATTGGACGCCGCGCGATCCAACGGAGTATTCGATGACGAGTGAGCTTGAGGGAGAATATCAACAGCTTGAGAGCGAGTGCAAATGATCATGGTAGAGACTTTGGGGACGCGCCTTGCACAAGTGGAAGCTCAAAACATCCCTGGATCATCGATCAACCCCCTCGACAGTCACATGAGCACCCGTGGGATGTATCGTGGATAAGATTAGATATGTGTAAGTACAATGCTTGCGCATATTGTCGATAAATTTAAAAGTTACGAAGTTTTCTGGTTCAAAGACTACTACCTGAACTTATCGGTCGCTGGCAGCCAGAAGGGAGCCCTTGTTCTTTTAGGCGTGCACAAGGTGTAAAGATAGCAAACTGAGGTTCACGTTTGCGCGGGCAAAGGTATATTCTGCATCATTTCGATCATGTGTTCACTAACGCCTAATGGTCGCTCGTGAACTGAACACTCACAGTTATGTATAACGCTGACGGATGGTTTATGAACAATTGAAGTGTAATTTGTGTAAAATTGAAAGAAAACATTTTGTGAAAAAAAAAAAACACACTACAGGGCACATTCAAGAGCTCTACGTATCCCGGTCACCAGCCTTGCGCTGAGTGATCGGAAATTTCACTCGCTTTCCGCGGCCGAGCTCTGATGAAGGCGGCAGTGATGGAGGAGTTCCACCAGAGCTATTTTCCGCAGTGACATCCAGCTCGACATCCTCCACAGCACCTGTTCTTGCCAACGAACTGATCTGGCCTTCGTGGTCTTCGGGTGCCAAGCCATCTGGAAATCTGGCACCCTCCGAGATCACATAGTCAACAAACACACTGACAGGGATGTCGGAACTGTCGTCGTGGTCTGTGCCGCTGAATGGCTCATCATCATTGTTACCTCCTACTGTATGATTCCCCATCCGAAGATGAAGAGAGATGGGATGGGCAACAACGATGATGGTGAGAGCGACGGACACACCAAGGCCATCTCTCGAACCACTGCACCGCTACACCAACAATGACTCCCTAAGTCATTCGTGTACGCTGTTGACAATGTTGTTCTACTACTTCGGCTTGATCTTGAAGCACGCACACAAATCCTCTAATCGCACCACACGAAACCACAAGTTTCTTCTGACCTCCCGTCCTTGGTTCGCTTTCGGACGCAGTCACGACTCAATATGTGGATTCACCGAGACCACCCTCCGTGTTCTTCGCCAGCTGATTCGAGCCAAGCCTCTCAGGCTGTTGACCTCTGCCATCGACTCCACAGGTCATGCCTTCCTCCAGTCGAGCCACATCCCATTCATTCTCAATGACGACGATGACGACGAAAGCGACAGCGACAGCGAAATGGGGCGGCTCCGGGTCCGCCTCGTGTAGCAGAACCCCCATAACAAGGCGATGAACCAGGAGCTCACCTCTTATCAGGGGAAGCACAATCTCCTTGATGCCCTCGTCGTCTTCACGGCCCCGCACAGATACATCTCGCTCCACTTCTCCTGGGAAACGAATCCGTCTAAGGGCAAGGTCATGCGGACGTGGAACTACACCGCCGCGCAGGTCTGGTGACTGCTGAGGTTCTTGGACGGCAGATTGTCGGTTTGATGCGCCACGGTGGGGGTCATCCCAAGGGCTGGGAGATCACGGACACACCCGTGCGCTACTCCGATATCCTGAAAAAGAGTAACATCGGGCTCAAGATCGAGGTCGTGTGCTTGGAGTGCAAATTCAAGATGAGCCGGGAGATGGGGGGGGGGGCGATCGCGAGAGTGTAGTTGACGGATTCTGCGCCTTGCAGAGCGATATTGGGAGGCAGATCGGGGACATTGTGAAGCAGCATAGCAAGATCTCCGCAGACAATGGCATTCTGTTGTGCCTTTGCTTCTCTGTGAGTGCGGTTGGTGATGCCTCTGGTGAGTCTGTGTCCCTTCGTCTTACCTCGGGCTCATTCGGCCAGCGCTCTCTGCATTAGTAATGTCTTTCACCGAGTCCATGAATGGATGCCATCCAAGTACCATGGCGTGTGTGTCCCATGACACTTGCTTTTATCAGCTCATTACTGACATTCAGTTAATCAACAACGCAGATCTCGGTGGTCTATGGGAAGTGTGTGGAATGGCATAGCCCCGGACCACCTGAACGTCATCCTGGTCGAAGAAACGATTCAAATAAAGAGGGGTCTGTCTCGAGCAGTGTTATGAATTCCCCGGATGTCCAACCAAGGACCCACGCGCGTACGTACGTCGAAGGTATGTACGGCCTCAATTGATTGCTTTCTCGCTAAACTCTAATCACTCATGTTCTCAGTTTCACGTATGGGCTTGAATAACGCACACAAGCGCACACAGTGGGCGCAATCATCCTGAATCGGCTACTTCCTCGTTGCTCCTCGTGAACATGCAGCCGGAGTGCCCATTGCGAAACGCTGCAATTGCTCGGCAGAAGCTACGACCTGCTAGGAATAAAGTCAGTACCATGCACAGGTGAGAGCATCATCGTTTCTACAACGATGTCTTCCACTGACAAGCAAACAGCTCTCGTCAATCAGCTCCAAATCGACGTTCCAAAGGAGAAGGTCAAAGCCCACCTCTAAGTCCTTGGAGTGTTCTTCCTCCTTCTCGACACGTTGGCTGCAATCAGTAAACCGGAGGATGTAGAAACCACGGTCGACGAATTTTTCCAGCGGTCGACCTACCGCCTGCAAGTGTGGTTAGCGCAGGTCGTCAACGTTGACGGCGAGGAAGATTTCAAGAAGAAGCCACTTCAAGATCATGAGCTTCCTCCGCTCGACGTCGCGCTGGCGTTGCATTCGTACATGCTGAGCCCCCTCCGATACTTCGAAGATTCGGGGCTGCGTTTCCCCCAGCTGAAGCGCATGAAGGAATAGACTCTGGCCAACATAGTACGCCAATCAACGCGTTCACCAACTTAATGCTGATATCCTCCCGCACAACCTAGCTGAACGCGATAGACCCCGCCAGTCAGGGATATGACGAGCTCAAGTCACTCGCTGCCGCGCAATACTGGCAGAGCTCGACTCAGCTCAAATTCGATGCCATCGATTCGATGAGCAAGGATGCTACCAGGGTCATCGAGTGCCCGTCGTGCGGTGCGGCGGGCAGTGTCCCATGGGCTGGTGCCCGTGGATTCACTAGTCCCGGCTTCGAGTACGACTGTGCGCGGTGTGGTTTGGTCGTCAATCTTGACCTCCTGTGCGCGGGCAAGTTCTTCGAGGCCCTGGCCCGCGCGAAGAACGACCCAGGATTCTGCCTCTCGTGAGTGGATTCAGTGGTGGTACGGCAAGATCTCGCTGCTGATGTGCTTGAATACGTCTGGGAACACGGCCATCCTCGTCAGGGGCGAGCTGGACGTGTCGCGCTGCGCATCCATTGTCGCTGCGGGAGCAGTACCATGGCATTCATCGCCAACAAGTTATCCCGAGCTGACGCTCTACCGGCCGAGAGGTACTCGGCTCCCGCAGTCCGTCTGAAATACGCTCACACGCCCTGTCTCGCAGTATCCTCATACTCCTCCGTGCCTTCGAGCATTCGTATCCTTTCACTCAGGACGTTGTCGTTGCAGTGTGTCTGCGGACTGGTCGTGTTGAAGGCTGCTTGCTCACTGCATTTTGCACGCAGCTGCACCACTAGCGCCCATTCATCAACAATGTATACAAGCAAGGCTGGTCTGCGCCACAGACCACCATGCCGTCGGACGGCGACTTGGACGACGCCCATGCACTATACGCAGATTTCCTGGACCGAGTTATCCATATGCAGCGAAGGGAGCCCGGATGGCAGGATGATCTCATCTGGCACACTCATGAATTGATGCTTCAGACCTACAGGTGCGTTCTCTCGACGTTCTCGCAGATTGTACCGCCTAATATCACTGGTGGTTCAGGACCTTCACTGTAGACTATCTTCACGTCTACCTGGACCACCTCCCCAAGGGCGAAGATGCGAACGCGTTCCGTGAGTCCTTTAGTGGGTGTCGCTGAGCTGGTGCGCTGAGATCGTTTCTTGCAGGCCCTCATTACGACAGCGAGAGGAACCCGCAGTCGGTGGCTGTCTGGGTTCAAACAACCGATACCCCTGCGTTGCCAACGAAGGAACACTTCGTCCCGACTGATCCAGGATGGAGTAGCAGCCCAGGCGTTCCTGATCAGTGAATTTGTGGCTCCCATATTCGCAAGCAACTAAGCATTGCACATTGATGTCCCCAGTGTATAAGTGGCTGCCCGTCAGGTTTCGGGGAATATGATTTACACCCCGCCCCACACTACCTCCTCCTTTAATATGTTGAGTGCTCGCGAGTGCTAGTCACAATCCAGCTGAGTCCTACCTCAGTGGGCCCGCCTCTTTCGTATTCCATGGGGTCTTCAAACGATTCCCGCTATCATCTTGAGTCTTGGGATGACCTCATTTCCTGAGAGCCATCGATGGCTCTTTGATCAAGGACTGTATGCATGGCTTTTCATTCCAAGCATACAGCTACGATGATGTGCACGCTGCTGGGGAGACTACGGCGAGCGCACAACACTACATGGATGGGGAGGCTCTAGAGATGGGCGTGGCCAAAGCGGTGTTCAGGATCGGTGGATGATTGTGCGTAAATGTGATTCAATCTCGTTCAGTACCAACAATGTCCGCGTCACCAATCCCATTGATGGCTCAGCTATCCTACTCCCTCTGTCTCCACCAGACTGCATCCCCGAAGTCCTTGTTTGCGGCGGAACTGCGACCGGCACCATCGACTCCGAGCTCCTGTCCACACAAACACCAGCATCATCCCAATGCTCGCGGATCAAACTCACGGAGGAGGGCATCAAGGCGGGATGGCAGGTCGAGCATAGGCTGGAGGGTCAAACGATGCCCGAACTGCTACATCTACCCAATGGTCAAATTCTCATTACTAATGGTGGAAGTACGGGCTTCGCTGTGATCGGTTCTGTTGCCGATTTAGTGGGAGGGTCCAACGCTGACAACGCTGTCTTGACGCCTTCGTTATACACGCCGTCACTTCCACTTGGACGTCGGATCAGCAACAAGGGGATGCCTACGACCAACATCCCGCGCATGTATCATTCCAGTATCACGCTGACGCCGCAAGGCAACTTTCTGATTGCAGGGAGCAATCCCAATGGGAATACGACAATGACTGGAGTGAAATTCCCCAGCGAGTTCAGGGCGGAGACGTTGGATCCACCGTTTATGAATGCGGAGAGACCGAAGTTGGTGAGCGTCCCGAAGAAGTTGGCATTCGGGCAGAAAGTCAGTGTTCCAATCTCCGCTCCGCGAGGGCTGCGGGCGAGAGATATCAAAGGTATGCAGACCACGAACGCAATACATATTTTGGAAGACGCAGGTGCTGATCCATGTTCTTCGCAGTTTCCCTCATGGATCTCGGATTCTCTACGCATGCCTTCCATGCTGGAGCTCGCTTGGTATTCATGGACGCTACCATCTCTCCTGGGAGGAATCTACTCACATTTACGACGCCGCCTAACGGGAGGGTATATCCCCTGGTCCTGCAACGATATTCTTGATGGTGGATGATGTGACGAGGGTGCATGGGTGACGATAGGAAGTGGGGCGTCACCGCCGACGTTGCTATAAGAAGTTTATCGCAGATAGCAAATGTATTATGAATAATACCCATTGTATAGGATTTCCATCATTCGCCAAACCGTCTGAGTTCAGATTTTCTATGCGGTTCAATTCTGCGTCTACACAAAAAGGGCTAGTATGATCACGCTTGAATATGGTATCCGACGTTCAGGCTTCAGGGACGTTCATTGCTCCTGTTGGAGTTCCTTTAATCTTCAATTTCTTGATGGGCGTCCGGTGCGTTGCTTTCTTCGAAATTTGGAACGTCAAGCGACCACCATCAAGTTTTGCACGAATATCTGCATGCTACATTGCGCAAACGTCGAGGATCAGAGATAGAGGGAGATGTACAGACGACCAATCATCTTCCAATGCGTCCCTCGCAATTTCGACGAAATCGTTGAAGCGATCGACAATAAAATGAAATTGCGCCGGCGTAGTCCACGAGAGCAAGATGAATGCCCCACCCTCTTGTGCCTTGTCTTTGTCCATAGTGGTTGGTGATAGTTCGGAACGAGATCGAACAAGTCTCAACAGGAGTCAACAGGGGTCCAAATCAGGGTAAACGCTCATGCTTCCTCCGCTCTCTAGCAACGTTGTCTCTGTCCACTACTCCAATATACTCTCAATGACTCTTACACAAGAACAACGTAAATTCCTATCCCAATTCGTTGATTCGTTCAAAGCAACGACCCCATCAACGAAGGCCAGGACCGAGTGGCAACATGTTGTCTACGGTGCATGGGAAGAACACTGGGCTTTGGACGCAGGTGTCAAGGCTGTAAGAGTTTCCATTTACTCATAATCTCCATCCAATTGCCTTGCGGGGCTCCCAGACATCATTGTAACAAGCTTGGCCGAGAGCACTGAGGACTGATCGCCGCCTTTCCAGTCGATGCGCGCATATTTCCGTTACGCTCCAGAAACGACCGGAAAATTACAGAAGAAGGGACTCAAGAAGACCAAAAAGGCATCGGATACAGGAAATTCAAAGCCCATCCGCGCTGCAGCCGTATCTGCACGCAAGTCATCTCGCAAGGGCCGTGTCATCACAAAAGCCGGTGATGTTTTCGCCTTGCCCCTGCCCTCCTCCTCTAGCAGGAGTCGCCCCCGCGTTCATGCGTCAGAGGAAGGAGACGAAAATTGGGTTCCTCGTGATGAAAGTCGGGGTACGATCACCATCCGGAAGAAGGTACCACAGCCTGCACCCCTTGAGCGTGAACGCAGCGTTCTAACGCCCGAGTATGTTCCAAAGTTCTCAAATTGTATTACCATTCTGACTTTCATCGCAGGGCCTTTGAATCTATCCAGAAAGACACCCTTCGCTTGGAACTCGTGCTACCCGGCCTCCATGCCCACGAAGTCGAGGTTTTCCTCTCCAAAGGCCTTCTATGTGTCGTAGCAGAGAACGCCATCGTCGGCGTCGGCGATGGGCCCGTCATCACGGAAAGGAAAGCCGTCAGGCTTGAATACCAGAGAAAATTAGCGAAGGGGATTCAGGTTCATTATCTACCCTTACCACCGCCCGATGCTTGAGACTGACACGGAATCGCACCGGTTAGGCGGAGGACATCCGCGCGTGGATGAAGAACGGGGTGTTGACTTTAACCTGCCCAACGGAAGACAAAACGCCGCGAGAGATTGAGATATTGTTGCCTCAGCGAAACTAAGACTCGGGTCAAAGGTAAGTCGGGTTCTATTTCTTGCGACCGACTACCGAAAACTGATACACCATCATCGTAGTACAAAGAATACACTCAAAATTTAGCACACTGAACCCTCGGAATCACCATTCACCCAATACCTACTTTGGCTGCATCTCACAAGAAACTTGTACAACAAAGGACATCTACATACTGTTACAAACCAATACATACTTACGTACAAGTTGAAGGATATTCATCTAGCAGGTACTCTGAATGAAACTCGAGGGCCTCGCGCAAAGATATTGGTAGACTAAATATATGATGAGAGGCACGTAATTTCGTTTGCGTGCAGGTTCTCAACAGGCGGGTACCCACTATACATGTAACGAAAGAAATCGTCGTCCGAGACAAGGAATAGCGAGGCGGGGTCTTGGAATGGTAGCAAGCAATCCTTGCCCCCGTCAGTACCTCGCGTTGATGACTGTCAACGAAGAGACGTGGGGGCTTGAGGGGATGGACGAGGGACGGGAGTAAGCGGGACAAGGGAAGGGGACACAAGGAGCGGTATTCCTTCCCCCGGACGACATCATATCTTAGATGCGACGCCGAGATGAGTCGTGAGCGTCGACGGCCTTGCGCGAACGGAGGTCCAGAAAACGAGATCGATGGGTAGGATTGAGTAGAACGAGTGCTCGGACTTGATGTGGACGTGGAGCGTCTTTGTGAAATGGGTTACGAGACGGCGGGAGCCCGACCTTCTTTCCATCCTCCGAGCACCCCCCCCATTCTCATCTTCCCTCGCGTTCGCGTTCACCACCCCAGCGCTATCGCCTATCCTTTCGCCACCACCTCCTGCCATAATGTCCCCACGTCCTCCCTCTCACGAGCGTGTCCTGGACCACAAGAGACTTGCGACTGGGGTGACGAGGGTGTGGGAGCTTGTACGAAACATCTCAAGTGGTCGCCGCCGAGTTCGGACTTTTCTTCTTCAGCCGGTGCGTTACGCGGCGAGGAGGTACCGATCTCGGTGTTTGCGTAGGGTTGGCAAGCTACTTGCAGGAGCCGAGGCGAGAATTCTGAAACATAGGGTCGCTCGGCGTGGCTTCAATTGCGGGGGATAGCAGCCCTATTGGTGTCAACGTTCTGCTAGGAGGGATTTCCGTAGGGAGGTTGTTAGTGGTGCACGCGCCAGCAGTTAGTTGAGTCGAGATGGTGGTGTTCCGGCGGACGGCGTTCGTCTTTCCCCTTCCCGACCATCGAAGCTCGACTTTGGGAACAAGCTGGCGAGCTTTGTTTCCTCCCTTAGCCAGGGAACTGCCGGTGGGAAGCATCCTCCGATGACCACGATCAGAACCAGATCGAATCGCTTGCTGAGAGGTATGGTACTCCAAATTGCATACCTACGAAAACGCTTGAATGAGACAAGAGGCTCGTGATTGTCCGAGTCAGACTCGCCGCTCTATTCGTGACATCGAACTAGCTTGCCTTGTTAGGTGCACCTCTCACCCTATCCATAGGGCCAACGGGGGCATGGGCCTGATGCGGAGCTCGTTCTCCATGATCGGTCGAATACGGAGAGTGTCCGACATGACGCTATCGAGGCGACCGTCCAATTCGACTCCCGGGGACTTCCAGATACCTGTCCGGGATGCCTGATTGGCACGATCGTTAATGATGTCCCTCCTTTAACGAAGAAGAGAGAGAGAGAGAGCTTACCTGACCAGGCAGACTCCAGTTCCCGGTCCCTCATGTTTCCATCGGCATAGAAGTCTTCTTATCGTTCCCATAGATGTTGGGGTTTTGCGGGAGTCGTTTGTAGGAATCCTCTTCAAGCTCAGCTCCTTGTACTTTGTCAGGAACACGAAAGTGCCTCTGGGTTGTCGTAATTAGAAGCCGCTAAGATCATGAGGCCTGATGCCCAGTGAGAAGTCCGTCGATTGGGAGCGATTGGGAACGAGACGGATCGTGTGAATCTGCCGGAGTAGAACTGACAATGTTTTCTACCCATATACAATGTTTGCCTTTTCTGAGATCGTGTACCGTAGACTAGATAAAGATTAAAATCAGTTTCAACAGATATCCCAATGTGAGAAGATGTTGAAATCAATCATGAGCGAGTTAGTAATAGATCTGGCCATGCGCTAGCGATCCCCTCAGGTTGTTTCAAACGACCGTTCACGCTGGTATTGTTTGCACTCGTGTAATGTATATTTTTAATTCTACTGATACATATTACTCTATAGCTCCATATATAGCTCATCCAATGTAATAGATCCTACACCGTTACCTGCCGTTTCGCTCCACCGTCGCTCTCGATGGTATACAAGTGGCCCGGGCCGAATGCGCCTTCCATGGATGCGCTATTGGTGAGAATCAGTTCCTTGACGTGGAGAGGCATGGGAAGATTGGTGACTGGGATGGGTTTCGTTGTTGCTAGTAGAATCGATTTTCGGCCACAAGAGTTCTGAAGGAGTTGGTGAGTATCGATGGAGTAGTTTTCGACGCGTTGCATAGTAGCTACCATCGGCCAACTTTGAGGAATGGTCGATGATCAGATTCAGAAGTGTATGACATGGCGAACTCACCAACGACACCAACGACTGCAGAGTGCGCCATGATCTAGTACAACGGGGTTGTGAGGGTTTTGGGCAGACCATTAATGAAGATCGTTTCATGGTGCAAGCAGAGGCGAGTTGCGCCGACACATATTCGAGATAGGCAGCGCGCATATATGCGACTTAATCAGCAGTAATATCAGTATACCATAGCCACATACATTTTAGCGGCCACTTTTGATTGAATTCCATGCTCCTTGCGTCGAGATTTGCACTCAGACTCCAATGAGGCCAGGGCAACTTACCCTGTCTCTCCTGCAGGTTGTCACTTGTGGGCCACTTGATGACAAAAATAAGGTAGATATATGCAGAGATCAATTCAAAGTACTGACCGACATATTCCCTCCGCTTATCTGGAAATGCTCCCGTTGACGACAAGCAGCGACGAGCCCGTAGGGCCGTACTCTGTGACAGGTATTGATGGAGGGGTGTGAGTACCTGGCAGCCTCTAACGACTCGAGAAACACATCGCTTGATGTACCTTCGTCGTCGTCGCTAGTCCGAGTAACTGTAGGTACATGGGAGATGGAGGCAAGTTGTAAGTTGTAACAGACGGATGGTAGCGGATGTGCACGACGTGCACGTGAGGCCAGCAAGAAATAACGCTAAGTTCAAAATTGAAACGAACATTTGAGGAACGTAGTACGGAGCCTACCATTCAGTCTCTCTTTGAACTTTATGAAGAATTTGAATCCAATTGCGACACATTCTACAAACCACAATAATCGATCATACAATATTGCAATTGGTCTCACCCGATTCACACGATCCGTCTCGTTCCCAGTCACTCCCAATCGACGGACTTTTCACTGGGCCTGATGCATGATGAGGTATGGTCGATGTAAGTGCTCGAAAATAAGCGCGTAACCTGTTGTGATTTAGGAGTCCCCTTCTCTTAAGTCGACCATGATGCGAGCGAACTACATATTTCGATCTCATTGCGAGTACGTTCTGTGCTCCTCGGTGAGATCGCACGAAGGAGCGAAACTGGGGTGGGGAAAGACAGACGACGACGAAGTCGCATGCTACGTCACTGGCAGTTGCCCCTAGTCTTCGCCTTGGCCTACGTCGTCCAAACTCTCGAGTCTCCCGTTCTCTCCTTCTTCCCTTCGTCCCTCGCTCCGCCCAGCCCAGCCCATTTGCGCTACGTCCCAATCCGATCCCTGGCTTCAACGACAGGTCAGTCGTGAGTAACAGCAGTTAACGAGGATCACTTACGCATTCCATCCATCGTCGACTACCCGTCCCTTCCCTAATCGATATCCCTCGCGCATATCCCCTCCCTGTGCCCTCGCATGCCACACACGTCACATCCCTCACTCTACCGCTGCCTCCTGCTACGCCGGCACCTCGTCATCCCACCTGCACAGGTACAAGCGTCAGTATATGCGCTCCCCCGCAGCTAAACAAACGCGACACGACACTCCAAACGAGTTGAAAAGCCGTCGATCGGCCCATCCTCCGTGGACGTGCCCCACCACCAAAGACACGTTCGCTCACTGCTCACTAACGCTCTTCGCCCGCTATGATACAAGGATACGAAGGGCGAACACCACGACGACGACGAGCAAAAAAGTCGTCAAGGAATGAGGAGAACAAGTAGGGGACCCGAGATACAAAACGTAACCCAACGAACGGTCACCGAGGCGATGAAAACACAAATAAAAACAAGAGGGCGCGCAGGAAGAGGAACGGGGATGGAAACACAAGAACGACGACGAAAAGGGACGGAGAAGGGGGGGGGAACCAGAGAAAAATAGCAGAACGTACCACGTTCCGTGTTCGTCTGTCGGCGCACGACCACCTCCGCCTCGCCATCGACGCTGTTCCCGTAAAACGATCGCAATCGCCATCAGACAGTGTGGCGGGAACTCGAGCACGGACGACTGACCTGCGTACCCTCGCATCCATTCATCTCCCTGCGCATCTCACTCGTCTCGCGCACACACACCGCAAGGCCAACGAACAGACGGAGGCGCGGTGGGTGGACAGCGGTCTTGTAAGTTCGTGCACGGGAACTCGAGGGGGGCTACGGATGCACGGAGGGAGATGGACGGGAGGGGAGAGAAGGGGACGGAACGAGGGACAGTGATAAGGGAAGGAGGGGGAGAAGGACGAAGGGAGCGGGGGAGGTGCGAGTGAAGTGAGGGAAAGGCAAGGTAAGTGGGCCAGCTTGTAAACGAGACGAGGGTGCTTACCAGCGTTGTACCATGAATCCAGTCAACGACAATGGGCGCACGATCGCCACCACCATAGCATCGCGCGCACAAGAGAGAGCGAGACGGGGGGACATGCCCCCCTCGCACTCCTGCAACCTACGCAACGCACTGTCAACAGGACCCAAACACCAACGAACGAACAAACGACTCACCCTTCTCGACGCATCTCTACCCAACGCCCCCCTCGCACATCGAGAGTCGACGCGTTCGTGTTCGTGCGTTCTCCCGACTCCCGAACACGGATGCAAACGGCTAGAATTTGGATGTGCGTGCGTGAGTGGGATGCGATGCGAGGGATACTCGATGACAGCTAATGCATGGCCGCTAGATGGGCAGCACGCCGAGTGCAGAGTCAAGAAGCCAGTACGGCTGCGGGCAGAGGGAAACCAACGAGGACACGAAGGGGGACACACAAACGAACGAAGGGGAGGATGCAAACTAACGGGACAGGACGAAGCGAACGACGAGGAAAAGAAAAGAAACGAAACGAGAACGCAAACGAGCCACGTACCACCCATGAACACGAACACAGCGACGCGCCACCCTCTTTCCAGACGACAACGACAGCGCGGCCAACAGCGCTCGCGGTGCAAGTCGAACTAGATAGGTGGGCATGAAGACACGGGAACATTAGCAAGCGATGGAAAGACGACAGGGAGAGGAAGTGGTGAACGATGGGAGGGACAATAGGGAAGAGGGAGGTGGGGGAGGACGTACGAGATGAATGCAGACGACGTCGACGAGCCCAATAGCTACGGTAGACGAGGCCCAACGCTGAGAGAGTGAAAAAGCAAGTAAGTAGATGCATACGAAGCAGAACGATGAACTCACCCATCCAACGACGGCAGCGTTGCAGCGTCGCCTTCGACGTACAGGTACTCGCGTACGCGCGCGCGCGAGGGCCGTAGGGTCTTGGACCCTGCCTCCATCCTCCCACTTTCATCGTCACCCCACCCCTCTCACCGCCTCTGCGCACAGTTCGACGACGACGACATAACACCTGGGCGTAAACACGTGAACGACGACGACGACAGGGATTACGAGCGAGGACATACCCCAGCCTGCGCCGACTGCCCGCATAGGTCCCGGGACTGCTCCTTCGTTGGGGTGCGTAGGTTACGCCTGGACTCGTGGGACACACCTGTGTGGAGGGGTTGGTCAGTGGTACGCGCGATATAGACAGGACGGCGGACTCACAGGACAAGACGAGGACGACAGAGAGAGAGGTGAGCACGGGTTCGTGGACACGATGAGTCGCGAGCTCGATTCTGTGTCGGCGCGAGTTTACTCTTAGACAGACAGGCTAACACGTTCGTTTCGGCGGTGCTCGTTAATTGTGTGTGTGTGTGTGTGTGTGTGTGTGTGTGTGTGTGTCGGTTCTCAAGGTCAAAGGTTCACAACAGCGCTGCAGGATCTCACGGCAGACGGCGCTGGGCGCGTTGGTAGCTCGACAATGAGCGGACTGCGGGGATCTGACGAGCAGCCCGCTGTTTGCGACGCGGCGGGATTCTATCGTCGGCACGCACACACTCTCACTCTCACTCACGGTGCGCGCAAAAGCGCTTTGCGTCGACGGGAACGGTTGCTACGTCGTCCCAACACCACACCACGCCGACGACGAAGCCTTTCACAACGAATCAGGTAGTGCCCATCAAGATCTTCGACGGCAGCGCCGGCTCTCTCTCTCTCTCTTTCTCGAGCATCAGACGAGTCGCCGTGCACATCACCGCGCCCTCAATCTCGACGATACCAACAGCCAAGCCGTCTTTGTTGGCGTCAAGTGACTGCGGCGTGCGCTGCGCTCGGTCAGCCTCCACGCCACCCCGACTGAGAGAGAGGAGCGAGGTCGAGGGCGGGATGCGTATGGCGTTAGTATGTAGTCAGCCAGTATCGCGCCGCGCTGTGTACCGTATTCAGAATATAATCGGTAATTATTTTGATGATGATATCCAGTACATCTGCGGGACATGGCAGAGCGTTAGCAACGGCGTATGCGAGAACGGGGACGCTTACCATGGTTGTGCTAAGTCCTGGCGGCCGCGTGAGTAGTATTGGGTTTAAGTCTACATCGCGAGGGTGCGTTGGACGGCGTGTATTAGATAAATATATGGGTAGAAATTGACTTACATGTTCTGATATTGCGCCGGCGAGTGAGATATCCTGTGCGTGAACAAGGGAACGTTAACGTAGGCAGGTATGTCCCCGCGTTCTCAGGCGTCGAGAGTCACGGCCCTCCGTCCCCTTTGAATCCACGATGCGAGAGGTCTGATAACCGGAGGTCAGTTATCTCTTATTTGCACGAGTACCGGGAAATTGGATAACTCACTGTTGCGTCGAAATCTGGGATAGAGCTCGAAGGCGAGGTTGAACGGGTATTGGAGGGTTGCATCTTGAGAGATTTGCTGATTTCCAGGGGTGCCGCATGCGAAGCGCGATACTTTATCCGTCGTCCCAGTGCTTAGCATTTGCGGGTCCTTGGGATTTACTTCTGGAGACGGCGGCGGGTGCCAGGCGTTTGTGCTATGGTAAGGGGCGAGTGGTTTTATATTAGTTTCGCCGACGGCGAGATGAGTCACGGTGCTGCTTACCATTGCGATGTTGCCTCGAACGAAAGGGAATGACAGCGTCTGTGTGAACGAAGGAGGGTTAGCTAGTTAGTTAATTTTCTGGTGTCCACGGGTATTGGAATAACTCACAAATGCCTCGAAATCTAAGATTCAACGCGCAATTACAGACTTGCAGGCCGTAGACCTTGTGGACTTTGTTGAGTGATGGGACTGAGTTATCCGGCGTTCGCTCGTATTTGACCGTGGTTGATCTCCAAGACGGCGGCCAAGGCGGGGACAAACGGAAGGGATATCTTGGGGGTGCCAGATGTCGGACAATAAGAACTGAAAAATCCCTATAGCGAGGACTGCGTGGTAATTCATATTAGTTGCACGGCCGGCGCGATAAGTCAGGGCGGACCTTACCGTCGCTGCGCTGCCTCAAAGTCCAGGTTTGAAGAAGGGAGTGAAGATAACTCACAGCTGCCTCGAAATCCAAGATTCAACGTGCGCGGATTTCATTGATGGGACTGAGTTATCCGGTCATTCGTTCGCTCGTTTTCAACCGTCGTTTATCTCCCGAGAGTGGAATGGAAGGGATATCTTGGGGGTGTAGTAGAGGAGCTCAAATTTTCGCGTTTACTGTTTGTCCGTGTTTGTACGGGCATATCAACCCTTTTAGAGCCAAAATTGCGAGCTACGCTTGCAATAAAGCAACCATCGTCGCCTACGAGAGAAAGGAATACGTGAATTCTGGCAGTCATGGGCTCTGAGCGCAAGCGGAAACTACCCCTAGACGCAGATTCTAAGCTAGTGGATGTACGTGTGTCCCACCAACACATCACTCATATTCTCATCCTGGCGCAGCGCGAACACTCTCCCGACTACGACTCGGACTTCACCGACAACCTCCCCTCTTCCTCTGAAGCCGAGGACCCTGAAGCCGACAATTTTATACCCATGGACAAGCTCACCGCTGTCCCCTCATTTTGCTGGATCCGTCCGTCCTTGCTTGAGGGCAGCTTTGTCTGGGAATGCCCGGGCGAAGAATGCCAGTTCAAGCTTGATCTTATGAACCCCGAGTCATCCTCTCCAACCATTGACCCCCAGCATATCGCGTGGCTGAAGAACCCGAGGAGCTGGCGCAACACGGCAGAACCCCTTCTTCAAGACCGGTTCGAAGCCATCATTGGCGAGCACTACCAATGGCACATCAAGGAAGCCATCTTGGACTACGATATAACCTTTGACTCACAGAAAATCATGGTATTGTATGCACAGTACTGCTCCTAGTCGTGCGCTCATTGGTGCACATAGATTTCTAGGAAACGGGCACCGACCCCCCAGCCCACTCCACTGTCACCACACAAGAAGATCAAGGTCGAGGAAACCACGCACTATCCACGTCTCTCTGACAGTAGACAATCGTCAAATCATCCGACACCCAACACTAGCCGTGTCTTTATTCGTTGATTGTAGTTCCCATACTTTTGCTCTTACATTTGTTGCCTGTTTCCCCACTCTGCCACCACGTAAGAAGTTCAAGGTCAAGGAAACAACCCACTATCCACGTCTCTCGCAGTAGATAATTGTCAAATCATCCGATGCCCAAAATTGCTTGACTATAGTTCACCTGTTTCTGACAGTTGAGGGTTCTTGGCTTTGTTACCTAGCATTTTTGCATTTTTGGTTCCCGTCCTTCTATAACCATTGCAGGCTCACATGTTAGGCTCGCTCCCAGTGTTCTTGTAAGTTTTGAAAGACGGATATACTTGGTGATTATTCCGCCTGTTGTACTACTACATTCCCATCCCTCGCTAAGGAACTACGCACCAACGTAGATGGGATCGAGTCTACCGACCGCATTCGAATTGGGAAGTCGGACGCTCGAACCGAAGGTCCGCCTGTTCGCCAAAGCAATCCTGACCGACGACCACCACGACCACTGACCACGACGTGCCACGTCGACAAAGCAACTCCCTGAGCTTTCACTTAAATAACGAGCTAACGGCATGAACGACATCTCATCGGTAGCGATATGACTAGCCAAGGTGTGTTTCTTTCATGGCTGTTCACCGCCTTCTATTCAGGACGCGTTTTTCTTTCCTCACCAGCCCCCGAAGAGAACTGCGACGAAGATTTCGAATTCGCGGCCTCAGCACCAAAGAATCACTCTAGAACACCACGAAGAAACGATATCGACAAAGACGGCTGCGCGCTTCCCCGCTAGTCGATAGCCAGCTCACATTTAACGGAAGATTGGGATGACCCCTGTCCCACACGACGATCAATCGTATTTGGAGACAAGCTAAACATAGCACTGGACCATCAACTCCTACGAAACGACCAATCCCCCAGGGCCCAGAGACGACGGGATGGAGGAATACGGATAGAACGCGAACGAAAGGGATACGATCGGGTTGCAAACGCCAGCGCAAACGGCAGATGACGAACAAAGGTACTAAGAGGAACGAAAAGCAACGGAGACCCAGCTGCTGCATGCACGCGCACGTACGCACTCCCCGCCTTCACTACCATCCTACCCATCACTTCCATCCCCATCCCATTGCATCCCGCCTGCACTCGCAGCTTGCTCCATCGCCTCGTATTACACCTTCCCTCCCTCCCTCCCATCGTATCCCATCGCATGGCCTTGTATCCCCGCTCCACGCCGCCCTAGCACGTCCACCGCAACCACGCTATGCACACTACCCCCACACTACGCCCAGACGACGAAAAGACGAAAGACGGGCACGCAGGCGGGGACGGCAGGCAGCACAAGTGCCTGCGTCTGCATACGTACGCCCGCGCTGATGAGTCAAACAAAGGTGTGAGTACGCGCGAGGTGGGGCAGACGAGGGAGACGTCGTACCCTGATTCTGCACCAATACCACCCCGACTCCCTGCGAGTTCCCCGCTCATTCCCCGAGCGCGCAGTATGCCCTTCACAGGGACGTCGGCAGCGCCGAGTGTCCCGCACAGACGCACGCACACACGGAGACATACACCAGCTCTTGCGGCGCTGGCGTTCGTTCGTGAGGAGGCCGACGAGTGCGTGCGGGTTGAGCAACGAGGTTGGACCTGGATATGGTGGATAGTCAGCGCGGGGAAAGTGTACAAAGAGAACGAGAAGGAGACGGGGATGCGAACGAGGGGAAAGGGAACACGAAGGGTTACACAGCCAACGCCCTCCCGTCATCGCCTCGTCACCCACTCACCCAGCACTACATTCGGCTCAGGGCCGCTTATTACCACGTACATGCGTCGTCGCCGGTCCGTGATCTGGTACCACGTTGGTGAGCACCATATTGACTTACTCACTTTCACTCACGCATTCTTTCACTTAGACGCGACCCTTGGTTGCTAACTCATACCCACTCATCCTACCCACTCTGTGAATGTTCTCCACATCCCCCGCACCCAACTACGTTGAACTTGGCCCAGAACCCACCCCACCGCCTTCCAGGAATGACAGAATATCTCATCAGGGTATGCGCACTCATTTGATGTTGAGGCCGGTCAGCACCATGTTGAACGAACTGTGAGCATAATTAGAGTTCACGCTTTAGAGCATATTCATTTACGTTCGCACCAGTCTAGGCTGGGGATCGCTTACGAGCCTGACGCCATACGGCCATGCCTGGCGAACTCGTCGCCGCGCGTTCTGGCAAGAATTCAATCCCGCAAACTCACTAAACCACCGACTCAAACAGCTTTGGCACTCCCGCGATCTTCTTCGGCGACTTTTGCACGACCCGAAGCGCTTTCTCCATCACATTGAATAGCAAGCTTGATTGTCGCGCCTTTAATCTTCGCTGGCGGCGATAAAGCACGCTCGCGGGAAGTACATCGCTATCACATACGGCTTAGATGTCAAGCCAGAGCACGATCCCAATATTGAACGTGCCGAGAAGGCGCTTGTACAGCCTCCATTACTGGGAATTTCATAGTCGACATCCTCCCCTTCCTCAAGCATATTCCGAGCTCGATGCTGGGCGCCAGTCTTAAAGCCTACGCAGCGAGGGCACGACCTGATACTGTGGATATGAGAAGCACCCCGTATAACCAAGGATGCGACCGCTTGGTAGGTTGCCGAATATCAAGTGTTGTACCATTGATTCACCTTCTCGATGATCTCCCAGCGCGAAGGAAAGGGAGAACCAAGCGTTCTTCCGCGAAGCCTCGCCAGAGGCGGATACAACATTGAGAGCCACCCCGATGAAGAGATAATCAAGGATACGACGTGGGTTGCTTATACAGGTGTGTATAGCGCTCACGTGTTGATGCTACCGTTCAATTAAGGTACACCAGGTAGTTTGGAGACTTCCCCTCTAGTGCTCTCGACGTTCTTTGTAGCGATGCCTCTTCATCCCGAAATCCAGAAGAAAGCGCAAGATGAGCTAGACGCTTATCTAGGTCCAAGGCTGCCTGTGTTCGAAGATATACCGCACCTGGCTTACGTCCGTGCCACCATGCTGGAAGCATTGAGGTCCGACTTCCATCCGTCTTTGTCTCCTGCTTCGCTCTGACCGGCTTCATACGCTCCGCAGGTGGCAACCCGTGCTGCCATTAGGAAAGCCGATCCTTCTATTCCATTCATAGAGTAGAATGTACTCATACAACATGCTCATTTAACAGGAGTACCCCACAGATTGACGATGGATGACGAGTACAATGGATATTTTATACCCAAAGGAGCCACCGTCTGTCTCCATCACGTCGATTATCCCGAAATCATCTCAACTTCGTCCTCGATAGGGCCCTCTTGCGAGACGAAGAATACTACCCCGACGCCGACAAATTCAGACCCGAAAGATTCTTAAAGGACGGTCAAATCGATCCGAGGGTCCTCGACCCGATTCCTAACTTCGGATTTGGGCGAAGGTTTGTATATCATCGCTCCTTCACGTTCTTCATCTACTCACTTCACATAGACTTCACATAGACTTCACATAGGATCTGCCCAGGCCCCTTCTTTGCTATGGACTCCTTCCTTATGTCCATCGCCTCGACTCTTTCCTGCATCAACCAGCGAAGGACTCGCAAGGCCGGGATGTCGAACTGGACATCCATTATGACCCAGGCTTCACAATGTACGTGCTACGCAAGCCTTTCGTGGATGATACTCCGAGACACTCATGGTTCAACGTTGACAGGCACCTTATCCCATTCAAGTGCTCCATCACGCCGCGTTCCGCCGATGCAGTGAAGCTGATTCGGGAATCGGGGCTTGTGTGAAAGGTCTTAGGAAATTTGTTCTACGATGGCCGTCTTTACGGCCGCAAGGTCTAAATCACCGTGTGTGCGAAATATAATCTCAAGCTTTCACCACATTCTATACTCGCTTTTCGAGAAATTCTTACGGAGAACAATGCTAAGTTATGTCAACGCTCTCTACATATGTACAGACATCCTCATGAACGCGCACGGCTATCGAGAGCATTCACCTAGCGAGCGAACCGAAGCAATGTAGACTTTGTCACTTGGGTCTCATTCCTCTGGCAATTCAGTTTTCTCCAGTTACTACCTCAGCAAAAACAAAGGCGAGCTTCTCTCTCGTTCGTATCCAGACAGCTAACGAGTAAATTCACATCCAAACCGGCAGAGGTAGCCACCAGACGAAGTGCAAAGGCGCGTCCAAAAATGTAATGTACATACACTTATGATTTATGGCATAGCATCGCCGAAGCAATGCTAGGCAATACACCCGTTCAAAAAGGCGTGATAAAAGTCCTTGAAGTACACATGTAGAGTAGAGGAGCATCATCGGTCATTACCGTCGTTACTGATATCCAAAAGAAAGAAGAGGTCGTGAGCAAGAAATATCCAGCACGAAGAGAATACGGAGTAAAGACGAATGGTAGTACAGAGAATAGGTACTTAAACAATACTGAACCTACGGTATGATAGATATCGGTTAGCCTCGCCTTCGTTAAGCGAAAATAATGCAAAACGTACGCTTCACTTCTCCATTCTGTGCCCTGAACAGCTTTCTCTTCACGCTCAGCGGTTCTATTGACCCAACCGGCGGGGTGGCCAGTATTCGCAAGGACCGAGTCTCGCTTGTTGGATACGACCTTAAACTGGGAGTTCTTCTCGTGAGATTGAACCGAGACCTCCTCCTGTTTGCGTTTGAAGAGCTGACGAAATTAGGGTGAGGACGTGGACAAAATCAGTGAAAAAGGGTAGTTACATCTTGTAGGACTTGAATCCGTGACTCGCCATCGGTTTGCTTAGCTTCCTGCATACGATCACGAACGGCAACAAGTTGTCCGTCAACATACTCCATGCCAGTCGGCGATGGCCTTTGGCATCATGAGTATGCACAGGTAAATGATGAGAGCGCGTAACGGACCTTCTGTATCTGTTTCTTGACAAGGCCAGTAGCCAGGGGCTTGGGCGTTTTATGCAAGAAATCGTGCTTCGAGTCTCGAATAGAGAATTTGAGAGTGTCGACTTTGACGTGGACGTTCTTGACTTTGAACACCGATGACTTGTCCTTGTCTGCAGAAGCGAGGTGGATAGAGGCATATGGTATGTGGGTTAGGAAACCAACGGGACAAAAATGTGCGAGGCTCACAGTCAAGCCATTTCCCCCGAGCACAACGTCGGCGAGACCACTGTCCATCAACTTTGCGATGCCGGACTTCTTGCGGAAATAAAAGGCAACGTCGCGCATATCCGCTTGTATTTGTCCCAGAGTCAACTGAAAGGCAATACTAGTGAAAGGCGAAGACCAAGAGTGAACTTACAGTGAATTCGTGATGGTTTTCGTCGCTGATGGCATTGTAAGGACTAAACTTGACAAAGTTGTGGGCCTCGAAGGATACCACGTTGGGGAAGAGATTGCGGCCAGATAGAGTGAGATTCTCGACGACGAGATCAAGGTTCTTATCTGTGTACTCGATGCGAGGAATCGGCACGTAGCCGACCTGATTTAGGGACACGGTCAGGCACAACTCACGCGAAGCAAAAACAACTAACCTTATCAACAAGGGTGGGGACAATGACCTTTCGAATGTCATTCCATAAATGAGGCTTGAACTTGAGGCTACCCTCGCTGTCGAATAGCAAGTCTTTTGTCAAGCGGGCCCAATCTTCACCGAACCTTGACGCGAATTAGGAATCCGAATGACGGCAAACGAGGCAGTCACTTACCTCTTGTTCAAGGGATCATCGCCCATGGCTTTGAACCAATCACCAACAGTGCGGAAGAGATTGTCGAAATGACCTTTATACTTGTCGTCGTAGAAGGCTTGTCCGTTGTCGCGAAGTCGCCTAGCTTGATTGTTGCAATCTGGCTCAAGCACGTACCCCGCTTGATGCAACATTGGATGGTCGTGGTTGCATGGCGCCTGTTTCTTGATCGTTAGGTAAGCATGTTCCAATTTCATATCCCGCACTTAGTACGCTCGCCAGAAAGCATAGTACTTAAGCTTAATCGATAATCTCCTGCATCGTCGAGCAAAAAAAGCGCTGGTAGAATACGACAACGAAAGTGGCGCACGACGCGGCCATGGGGCATCGCGCAAACGGCGCAAACAATCGAAATGGGGAACGATCAATGACCTTCGCAGTAAACGTGAGTCCCCCAACTGCTCGTTTCTTTGGAGTAGCTAGGTGCTCATCTATTGCTGCCGTTCACGCTGAACTTCGCGACGTTCTTCACCACACGTCTGGCTCATCTAAGCATCGTCTTGACAGTCCCGGCGTTCGGTCTCAACCAGTTTGGGTACGTGTTACTTGTCTACTATCAGATCCTGTCTCTGAGCGCTATGTCGACTCCACGTAGGTGGGACGAAGCAAAAGGTCTGTTTGATTCACTTCTAGCAACTTCGTTTACATACTCATCGCTTGAATAGTTGAACACCCGGTTCATCTAGAAGGCCTCCGATCCTGGTTTCTTGCACACCAGCGGCGCGACAGGGCGCCGTTCGGAGGCTTCTATTCCAGCGCATACCATTTTTCTACCCAAGCTCGCAAATATGGAGGCGTTATCCTGCACATCGGGGAGGGTGAGCATGCACGATGATCTCAAACTTGGTATTCATCGTTCCACACCCAACTGGACTATCGTCTCCTTGTCGCTGGTGCATCTTGCCACCGTACTCAACCGCTCGTAATAGTAATAGCTGAATCGTAATTCTCTACAAGACCTTCTCCTTTATGGGCTGTGTCCACTCATGTGGGCCTTGCTCACATGTAAAGATCCAGTAAGTATCACCCCAACCGTGCACCCTTCAAGCCACCGCTGACATTTCCTCGTTAGTCATTCGTTCGCGTTGTCCAAGCCATACGCGCGTCAAAGTTCCTACCTCCGAGTCCTCGGGCGAAACTCCTAACGAAGTCTTACCGGTGGATAAAGAGAAGGTTGTGCAGGACGGAGAACAAGGTGAGTGATCAATGAGTGACGAGAATTCTCAACGGCTTTCAGCCGTAAAACATCGCCGAACGATTTTGTCCCTTGTCCTCACCAACTCCGAAGTCAGAAAGCTAATCACCGACTTTTCGTGGATGGGGAGGGATTTACTGGCTCGCGGGGCCGCCAAGGTGGATGTGCTTTGAAAATCGCGCATACACCATTACTGATCTCCCCTAGGCTGCCGATTCCCTGCGTCCAAACGAGGAGCGACTCGCTCGTGTCGACGAGAGCGCGCCGAACGATCAATTCATCACCGAGGGCGGCCGTGTTGCGTGCCCAAACGAAACACCTGTACTCGAAGCCAGGATTCCCGGCACCGATGCGACAGTAATTCAACATCCCAAGGAACCATTAGACCATTAGGCAACGGGGCCAAGGTCTGTAACGTCAGAATTAAGCGCATAAATGCACTCATAGTAGACGCTAGGTCAAAACCGCCAATGGAACAGTGAAGTCGGGTGACCAGGCCATGCGCGAAGCCGGAGCCCAGGCCGGCCTTGAAGCTATCTGTCAGCGAATTACGCACCTTGTTGGAACGCTTCGCAAACGGTAGAACTACTGCCGATATTGTGGATTCTATCAATACCTTGATCGATGACACCAGACGAGACCCTGATGTGCGGATATGGTTCACAAATAGAAGGAAGCCAGTATCGCTTGGCAAGAGCTTCGGAGAACTACACGTAAAAGTGCCATTGATGCGATTAAAAGAGCACATGATTGCCGAAACATCATAATGGGAATAGATGGTAAGCTCAAAGAAATCGGGCAGATGCATTGAAGGGTTACCTCGCGAAGGAATGGATAACCATACATCTCCCACAAGGAGCGATCGAAGAGCCGTTGCGACGATTTTTGCGCAAGCTTGAACGCCTTTGCTTTGAGTGCCGACGATCGTCTCATAGCCACCTTCGCCATTGAGATAAGGGTCCGGGCCAAAGTTCTCCCAGCCACGACCACCTTTAGGATTACGCATCTATAACGACAGAATAAGCGATTACGAAGCCACGCCGAAAAGGTTTACGAACGAGGTCCTGATCGGGGCCAAACCAAACGCTATGTAACAGCTGAGAAATGGCAACCAATTCGAAGACTCGGCGCACTCACTGTACACCTTTACCACGTAACTCCTCGCCGATCGCTGCACCTGACGCGCCGAAAGTGAGAATCAAGACTGAATGAGAGGAATTTGAGGGCACGTACTGTCACTCTAGTCAACACGCCAACCTTCTCTCGTCTATAATCATCTCCGCTTTCTTCTGAGCAGCTAGTTGGCTAGCGGCGTGTCATGAGCCTGTCAATGTTATATGAACACCCTCGCTAAACAGATTCACAGAATCATCGGATACGTACGGGTTGTGAACGCTGTGGCGCATAGTATGAAGTAGGGAAGTAGAAGGACGATCAAACGAAGTTGAGATATTGGTCAAGGGGGTACGTAGTCAGACTCGAAGTCCATCTACAGTCTATGGGAAAGCATTACCCTTTACAGATGTTCGGCATAATCCGAAAATTCTGAGTTCATAAGGGCGAGTTTGAATTCCGACCCTCTCTTGATGCAACTCCCATGTACTGTCGAGCGTATCTAGGTAGCTCACTTCTAATACATGAAAACTTTGTCCAATTCTACCCGTCAGAGTGTGAACAAGTAACCCCGGGACTGGGACGCTCAAGGCCAGGCTCTCGCGGCTCTCAATATCTGACCAACCGCTTCGCCTCAGACCATTCGGCGAATACAGCCAGCTACTACAATACTTCCGATTCAGCGTATCCATCATTTGTCGCGCCAAGTCCAACGGGCCTCGGTGGTGATTCCTGTGTCTCTCTTCTTTTTGGTGCTTGCAAGTTCCATACCTCATAGTCAGTTGCGGCGGCAAGCGGCACCCCGGTCTCAAGCGCGCCTTTCCTTGGCGAGGAATAAACGTCGCTGTCCTCATCCTCGCTCTCCCATGTCTTTTTATCTTCTACCCGGTCCTCACCTTCTACCAGAACTCGGCGAGGAATTTGAAAATCGATGAGAATATACAGATAAATGCGACAATCCAGGCGCCAGTTCTGTGCGTGTTTACAAGTTGACTATTCGGTGGGAACGGTGGCTTACCTTTGATGTCGATTTCGTAGATTCCGGATGCCGGATTTGATTGACAAGGATACCCCCGAGGCCACGAAGTCACGAACAGCATTTGATGGCCATGAATCCAAACTTGTCTTCTCGGATGAATTCAATGTGGACGGCAGATCCTTTTATCCAGGTCAGTCTGCTATCATGTGGTGTCTCTACGCACCTCAGGTGACAATCCATTTTGGGAAGCGGTTGATCTTTGGTATGGCGTGACTGGCGACATTGAGTAGTACGACCCAAGTCAAGTAACGACGGTAATCTGGTTATCACCATGGATAGCACTGAGACCATGGTACCTGGTCGAACACCTGGTAAGTTTCCGCCTCCGTCTGTCACTTCCCCCATCTTCTTTCAGCCGCGTGGTGACTTGGGCGATTTCATTTTGCAACCACCAGCTGACCTATAAAAGTGGTATGTTGCAGACCTGGAACAAGTTTTGCTATTCGAGTGGGTTTATCGAATTCAGCGTGGTTTTGCCTGGAGCCGACGAGAATGCCCAAGGATACGTGAGTGCCCACCTTTTTTCGCACTTCTCGACCTTCAGTGGTGTCTGGCTGATTGAAAGCTTGGGAAGGTGCTCCATCGTGCCCTTGGCTTAAATACCATTTGGGTTCCGTCTTTTACGTCACAGGCGACGCTGCTTCTTGCTGCCTTTGTACCTAAGGATGCACTATGTGATCCGCGTTCATAGCTTCACTTTGGGGGGCTTCGATTCATGCCGAACACTTCTTTGGCCTTGGCGATTTTGATCCAACTTGATCATTGACATTTATCGTGAATCCTAACCTTCGTTTCATTTTCTAGTGGCCTGGCGCATGGACTATGGATAACCTAGGTAGACCTGGCTATCCGGGATCGACAGACGGGGCATGGCCAATACATGTACGTTCACCTTGCGGAGTCTGTATCTTACAACAGATACATAGACCGGGATGTAGTAGTTGAATTTGAATGAACAATATATTGTTTATGTTATACCTGCGTGAGACGGAGTGTCAGAAAACGCGAGCTTCCATCGTCGTCGCTTCGCTCGTCGAGATGCACGAGTGGCAGGCATTGGTGATGGTGTTGGTGTATCGATACTGTGATCTAGGTAAACGAGGGGTTATTTGGGAGGATGAGAGGGGAGGATAGACTTGTGGATTGGTAAACGCGGAGTGAGACGAGTGGAAGAAAAAATGAAAATGATTGGTGAGTAATACGAATGCGAGTACGGGTACAAGAAGGCAAAGACGAATGGTGGGATGGAAGTTACAAACCAGACCCCAAACTAGAGACATGCGGAGACGCGAAATCCGAACCCCATGTCCTCTTCGTACTCCGTGCTCTGCCTCCTGTCAATATCCTCGTCGCTCATCCTCGCGACGACTTTGCCAGTGTTGGGGATCTGCGCCTGGATTTATCACCCCCCGCCGTCGGCTCGAATAGCCCGACTTGAATCATGCGGGAGAATGGGTTTTGGGACCATAGGCAGTCGGCGAGTACCTATAACCTCCCAGGGAGAGATTACGCTATGCTGGCGTGTGTGTCTGTGCCTCTCTGTTATGCGGTGACAATCGCTGCTCATAACTTTTCACGCACTTGAAGTCTGGCATGATACCCTACCAAAGCGCTGCTCCTACTAGTAGAATGGGGACGAGGGCGACGGCCAAGAGAAGTCTTTTGAGAGCAATTAAGAACGTGTTTAATGTACATATATCTCGTGGGCTTCGTTCGCAAACCCCGATATACCAATACAAGCTATTGCGATACAAATACAGGAAGTCTACAGGCTGAAGATAACCCAGATGGCTTAAAGCACGGTCTCGTACATGCCGTGCCGCAGGCAGTGGCCCACAAAACCAAGTTGTCTGTGGGGAAGTCAGCGTCGTTTCTGAAACTGAAGCATGAAAGTCACGCGCTACTACCTAGCTTGGCTTGCTTCTACTCTGAACATCACACCACCATTTGCTTGTCGCCAAGAACCGTATCGTTCCAAGCAAACCGAACCAGCGTACTGAATGCGAGACATGCGTGACCCGCCATGTCAATCATGGCCGGATACGACGGACTAGGTGCCATCCGAGAATCAGAGTCGAAATGATCCTGGAGTCAACTCGGAAGGACAATGCTGATCGTATGGCAAATATTTGTTTATCCCTAATCTTTGAATCCATCGGCCCGTACTGGAGCTGGATGGACGGCCAATGGGCTTCTACATATAATGGACCCACACCAGCGGGTCCTTCCATTCTCCCACAAGAAGCCTAGAGACTTACGCTAGTGTGCCAACAGGTGGCTGCGCGGAAGGGTTTGATATACCACGAGTTGGTCTGCGGGAGAATCATCACAACTCAATCAACAACTGACTGCGAACGTGTAGCTTCACGATTGTGCTGGATTAACAAGAGCTCAAGGACAGATATTCGTACGGGGTTGGACCTGGTTGGACGTCCATGATATATGTAGCACCATGAAACACCGTTTTGATTGTTCTTCGTCGTGTAGGACTTGTGATATCCGAGATGGCTCCGCGCTGCGGCTGGTGAGATGACACCTATCACTTGCGCCGCACTAAAATCACTCCGCATCCACAGGCACCGTGTAAGTTGCATGAATGGCCACGAGGGTGAATCAGATGCTCACTTTCTGTCCAATCTAGGCGTTTACCCCACGCTTTGAATTCTTTCAAAGCCTTCAACAAAGTGAGTTCCGTTTCATCTCGGATCGACCAACTCGGAGCTAGATCCTGATTGTGACTTAGAGCGAGGGATCGGCTTCTGGACTTTGTCCATCATCGTGGAGTTTGAGCGCTGTAACTTCTGGATGAGCGCAAATGTGACAGCGGAAACGAGGGTGTGGTCACCGCGAGCGTCTCGGTTTCACGGCGGATTATATCGATACCTCCACAAGTGGAGCTATGCAACCAGGTACTCTAAGATCTTGGCTTTGATCAATTAGACGAATCTTATCGTTCTCCGTTTTGTGTGCCAGTGCCGTTTAAAGTCGAACACCATCCCGTGCCCCCAAAATTGTGATGTTGGGGAAGCATAGGCCGTCATACGAGACTTGGAAGATGAACAAGTGTCAGCCGCTGGTAGTTATTTGGTGATCAACTGCAATTGTCGATGATTACGAAGTAATGAAAGTATGATATCTCATCTGATTAAGTTCGTGTGAATTCCGACAGTTCAATCAATCATCCTTCTTTCGAATCTTGTTCTTGAACCACACCATTCACCGAAACATCTACCAAAGTCGTTTCTCAATTATTACACCATGCCTTCTGGTCCTCAATATTATGAATCTATCATGACTCCTACACTCCATACCTACCAGGATCAAATCCTCTGGGGGCTTCCCACTTTCCGAGAAGAATTTGAACGACATCGGGCTGGGTTGTTGCCTGTTTGGTCTGATCAGTTTACCTCCGGGGTTTTAGCGGTGTTTGGGGCAAGATAGTTGATTTCCTCTTCCTCGCTAACTAACATCAACTACGTAGGAAGAGTTTGTTGCTCATTGGTTAATGGCATCTGGTTCCATAACCCTGCCATCTGAGAAGGCTGTCCGGGTATTCCTGGATGTCCTTTGGTATGAGCGTCTCGGGGAACTAGGGCAGGCACTCTCTTGCCTTCAGGCGGCCCAAGCTCTTGCTCTCAGTCAGGTAAGCACCTCTGCTCTTGTACTTGAAAGGTTGATTATTCATTTTGTAGCCTGAGGACCTTGCTCCGAAAGTTAATATAATGGCTGCTGAGGCTAATTCTGATGATGAGGATGATTACGGTAGCGATAACGGTGGTGACGCTTTCGATGATCGTTCATCGGAAGAGGTTAATGTTGCTCAAAATATTATCTTTTGTGCAAGGAGTGCCAATAAATGGGCAGCAAGGGTTGAAGGAGACCCTTCTCATCATTTTGCCCTCTGTCAAGATTGGGCTACCGCTCTGAAAGGCTTCTTTGAGCTCGAGGATGTGAGCTATTATATAATGAACTCACAAACACGCTGATTCAAGGCATGAGTAGCATCTAATCGGCAAAGATCATGCTCTTAGTGCAGTTACCTGCCTACGTCAAATGAGAGCGGTTACAGATAAGACAGCACGGTCCCACACCTGGGTGACTGCAGTCAAGGTACTGCCCCACCTTGCTTGCTGGTTTTGATACATTTACACTGTCATTCAGAAAACTGGCTTGCATGAAGTGATAGCCCGTATTTGCGCGCCGTCCTCAGTCACGGAATGCTATCAGCCACACATTATTGCAAGTTATCGCAGGCATTGCTGGCGAGAAGCATTAGGTGAAGTCCTTGAGCGTTGGACACCGAAGAGCTTTAAATATGAGGAACCAGTATGTTACCTTGATTTATCTATAACATATTCACTCAAATATGCTACAGAAAAGCGAGGCACAACCTTCTTCAACCTATAATCTTGAGGAGCTCCTAAAAGTCCTACATGATTATCCCTCTCTCATTCCCACTGCATCCAATCCCTCCTCTGTTTTCTTTTTATGTAGCTTAGCCAATTTCAAGAAGGCTTGGGATTTCTGGCTGGAGCCATCACTTACTCATGTTGGACTGAAAGTGAGCTTACCCTTTGAATGTGAAATTTATTCAACTTATCAACATGTATTCAGACACATGGGTGGAATGTTACAAGGGTTCATCAGGATCTCTGTAGCATTGATCCTGATCAGCCCAATACTCCAATGATACATCACCGTTTGAAGCTCATCATGAAGCTCACAAAAGATTTGAAGACACACGTAAAAAATGCCAAGGATAAAGCATTTCGTCCTCCACTACCTTCAAGTAAGTTGGGCTTTCCCCTTTCTTGGAACTGAGGTGATGTTTAACTCCACATACAAGACTCACTAGACGCTCAAAAACCCAGCACCTCACACGCAAGGCCTAAGCGCGAAAGACTAGCACCCTATAGCAGACCACCATCCAAATCCCCAAGCCCTGGACCATCAACCCATGCGAAGGACTCTCTCGTTGTCGACGATGTCCTACGGGAATGTCCAAAGTGTATTGGACTTCCTGATCAGGAGAAGTGTATATATGTCAGACCAGTGGAGAAGGTTTCACCTTCAAAAATACCGGATGGTCTCATTCTCACAGCAGCGCCAGAGAATGACCGGCTTAAGCCAAAGGTGATAAAAAACAAGGTATGATCTTGTTTAACAATGTGGTTTATATTCTATGAACTATGATACTAGAAAGCTAATATTGTGGTCCGGACTCCAGAGGAGCAAGGCCTTATCAGAATTGCTCCTCGCCCTCAAGTTTTTCAATGCTGCGGCAAGGATGTGACCATCCTGAAGGACACTGCCAATGATGAGCTGGTATTAATAGTATCTAACTTTTCTATGTTTAAAGCACTGACTGTTCTGTCACAGATTGGCAGCATTCAGTATGGGGCCCTGGATAGTAAAACCATGGGCCAGATGAATGCATACTGTGATGAAGCACTTGGCTTCAAGGCACTCAAGCGCGGTTTGGCATTTCGGTTCTGGGACTACGGAACGATGATTGCGATTGGATCACGACAGCCATCTGGGGGCGCCCCAGGTGATGCCTACACCTTTTATCCTGGTATGGAGGGGTCAACAGACGAAGACGTCAAAGCATTGTTTGCTTACGCTAAAGTGAGTGCCCAGTCAACGATAACAAATGGAGAAACTACATACATGTTGTAGATTTCCGATATCATGGACGCAGTTGCATCGGCCATGCACCCTGTTGTCAAAAGGGCCTGTAAGGCAGGTCAAGCCTCTACTGACATGTTGCCTTTAGGATCTGGTCCTGCGAATATTTACATTTGCTCGGACTACATGGCACAACAGCACTGCGATGAAGACGAAGGAATTGCATTGTGCTGCCAATTGCAAAAGAATTGTGGTGATGATGAGTGGAACTTTGCGTACACGCAGTACGGTGTCTACATTGTAACTCAACCTGGCTGTCTATGGTCTGTATCTTACAATCAATGGCCTTTTAGCATGCTCATAAGGATTTTACTATCTAGGTCATTCTTCAGTTGCCACACCCATGGCACTGTCATGCCCAGAGCGTCCACTGTGGATGGCCGCAAACCAGGAATACCTATCTCACGGGGCCCACACAGATCAAAGCCAACAAGGAGTGTTAAAAAAGCTGCGCATTATAATGCGGTGCGTGAAGGGTACAAGCGGAGAACTGCTTATTGGCAAAGCCTGCAGGTTTGAATATGGATGTCTTAGCACTGTTCTATAGGGATGCATGATTACTACAGATGTGGATATATGGTGTCTATTGAGAATTGGTAACTCCGGGGGAGGTAGTATACCATGGCGCCCGCGATGAAGAAATCGACGAATGTCGCCGTTGCCAGGGATGCGATTATTGCCCACTAGAATTCATAAAAGAAATCATGCGTGATTAGCATTAAATGGGTGAGGAGAGTACATACGCTGATCTTCTCGTGGTCGGCGACGTAGGTAAGGGTATACACGCTGTGCGCAAGGGCCATCCCGACAGCTATAACAGAAATCACCAATGAGTTTTTAGAATAAAGGAAGGAAAGACAAACACGCACCGAAGCCACCGGCAGTTATGAATACCTGATTCTACAGACAGACATCACCATTGTCAATGCTTCCGATGCCACCACCTGCAGAACGGCGGAACGTATTACAACATAGGCAAGAATTCTGTTGTGGTATCCCCCGACTATCGACGTGCTACGTTGGTGACGGTGGAGGTGATAGAAGGAGGGAAACTTACGTAGCCACACGCGATAGGCGTATAATCTACCATAAAGTCTTCAATATCATCAACAATTTTCATCCCGAAGTCATCCAGAACGCACTCTTGCACCAGGAGAATGATGATGACATTGATCACAATTTGGAGCTACAGAAACAACCGCAACGCGTTGATGGTAGCATCGCAAGAGGAGGGAGGCCAATACCTTCAACGACCTACGTTGTCATGGGTGTTGGGTTCGTCAGGTAATAGACCGTAGTTGAGGTACGAGGTACGTACCAAACGACCGTAAGGAGCTTTAGTGAGTTTTCAAAGCTCTCTACGCAGTAATAGAATACACCGTGAACGACGAGGACGAAATGAATGGTATCAAGAGACCATAGCAATCCAACAGCAACGCGATGGACGAAAGAATCCCTGTTGTATAACTAGGTGAAGTACGAGTAGGTCTGGATGCTCGTTATGCCGTATAATCTTTACGCGCATTAATCGGTGCTGAGGGGGAGGAATAAACAGAAAGACTCACATCGCCGTGCATAGTGAGTCAACATACAACGATCCTAGCGTATTATCCAACGTCTGCCCCGGAGTAAATAACATCCTCGTCACAAGGTGCGACCTCAACTTGGGGGAAGGGGGAGAGCGATGAGCTAGATGGTCGGCCTGCAGGGTGCTAAGGCACCGCCATCAACGCATCATTTGCTTTGCGCAGGCTAACATGTCTTGGAGAACCCACGACCTTCCGACTCCTCCCAGGCCCGTACGCCGTGCTAAGACGGTGACGTTGGCTGTCATCGTCAATTGGGCAGGAGCACAAGTGGCATTGCGCTAACCCAGAAATTTGAATCTCATCCCCAGTCACGGCGGCCGGCCGCCTTTCAATCTGACTGGTCGTTTTTATGGACCAACGCCTGCGCCGATGAAGAAAGTGTTCGCTCTGCTGGGTAACATCAACTTGGTATCGGCAGCAATCACGGAAGCGAAGGGACGAAATCAATCTACGATAACGCACAGATCCAACAGCCCGCCTCCATATACTGGCCGCAAAAAGGGCAGCTCGTGCTACACCACCACCTCCTGCTTTAACAATCCTAGCCGTCCACTCTCTCAGTTTTCGGAGAGGGAGAGAGAGTACGTGATCGTCGATATCGATATTCAGAGGCGGTTTCTAGCACATGCAAAAGCATGCCGAGTATCGGGAATCCTTCTTGATCTTGTTCTCTCAGATATCGTAGCCGACATGCGAGCCACTCTTGGATGGACAAATCGTCGTTCCCTCGCCCGCTCCTCACCAAATGATGTTATTCATCGTCCATCTGATGAGTGCGATTTCGATGCCTCGAGAGAGTATGAGCATGACATCGCTGAAGCCGTGTGCTTCGTACATTGAGCGAGGAGGGTGCAAAGGAGATGGTTTTGGAGGCACTAGTGAGGTTCACGATTTAATGTTAAATATTGAAGCTTGAAGGAAGTTAAGTCGTACGGGTCAAGAGATTAGAGGGCATCTCGAACTTAACCTGTCTTTCATTCACAATCGTTCTCACTAACCCTTTGAGACGCATCGATGTCATGATCAGGCTGGCGAACTATGATTAATTGAGGACATAACTGGCACACACGGCTAGGTGCAACGCCGTAGGCAGCTAAGAAGCGCTCAGCTGGTCGAATTGGAGGAGATCGAGAGGCGACATACTTTTATTGACGACCTCTTCTTTCACCGCGCTGCGATACACTACGAACGAATCTGACATTTCTTCTTCCGAATCGCAGAGTCGCATGTAGCACCGGGGTTGTGTTCTCTCTTCAGACCTCAGGCATCAATTGGGCCCTCGCTAGTCAGACGCTCGTCCATAGTCCGCGGCACATTCCTGGTTGTGGACGCTTGCTCCAAAGGTGTTGTATGGAATGCTGTCTAAGAGTCCCAGCACATATACACTGGTTATAGTACGCTGATGAGTCGTTTGAAGTGTTGGGATCAAGGGTATGGGCGCTTCGTATTTTGAGACTCCGTCCAGTTCTGTCGCCCTCTGCCTGAAGTCTCTTTGCCAAGACTTCTCAAGCGTACCACGACAACGATGACTGCGACATGAGCGAAAACGGAGACACTGGATATTCATTCACCGATCACATCCTGCCCGCTGTTCAGGACGACGTTTGTTGGGCGGTTGGACAGTGTAGTCAGCACCATTGTTTTATACAAACGTCGGTATGTTATCCCCACCGTACCATGTAGTATTCCACTAACTCTCTCCGTCGTTCAAAGTTTGCTAGACAGCCCCGTGTATTCAGAACGCCGTGGACAAAGCCTTGCAAATACACCCACGCTAGACGTCGTGAATTTTCTTTAAAGTTCCTCCGGTGCTCTACGTCGAGAATGTAGATCATTGCGATCCTTGTAAAAGTACACCTGTAATCCAATGTATGTCCGGCTTGGCGACGTGGAATGCATGTCCGAAATTGCGCGTGTGGGGGACGTCGCTTCATTGAGCTCGCCGACTACGTCCAATCTGGGTCACTTGAGCTTGAGTGGAGGTCTCTGAGACCTTGAGCATCTGGATTCTGGCGTCTGGAAGATGGAGTAAGGCGATTACGGTGAGCAGGCTGCTAGATTGCGATTCTCTACTCTGCAGTGCGCGTCTTCGTAGGCTCATACAATGACACTCGGACGTGCGCCTGAAACCCAATCGACTAAGTGCAACAAAGGCCACCACATGACTCTGATGATCAGCCGCGAGGACTATTAACAGGCGTTGAAGAAGACGAGTAGATGTAGCCGGTTTCGAACGACATTCACTTGCTCGAAGCTACGCATGCCCTCCAATCCCCACCGGCTCGTCATGGCCTTGCCCTGCAGGTAGGGTCAGCGCACAGCAATGTCAGGGAAGCAGGTCCCAAGGTGCGCTTGATTACCGTGTTTGGCATCGCGATGCGAGCAGTGGCGATGGTTCGGACAAGTGTTTGATGGGGAACAGGCTAATGAGTCGCAAGCCAATCAATTGAACATCTAAAGTGATGTTACGTCGTTGCTCTCCAATGGTGTCCCAGGGATTGGTACCAAAGCTTTGACCGGGAATGATTCGGGATGCTCAGGCATACTTTGCGCCGAAGATAAATAACATCCCCCGACCATAACGTTGTGGAGATTGTACTTACTTTGAAACCTCCCATATCAAGCCAACTCGGTCCCGTCTGATTCACCCAAACTGAGTATCCCGCCGGAGCATACGATGATGCCTGCATCGCGCACATCCAAGCAGCGCCCATGCAGAACCTCGTGCTGTCATTTTCCTTTGATTGCTGCTTCAAGGACGGGTTTAATATCAACAAGCCGACCAGCTTCCGTCGGCGTATCATGATGTAGAGTAACGGGATGATTGAGAATAGTAGGAACGTTAGACCGAGAAACTCGGGTGAAACGGGCAGCGATCGAGTTCGGCAACAGTACGTACAATCCTCGGTATGTATAGCCACCAGCTAATAGGGTCATCCGTACGAGCCAGGTGATAGAGCGGACGAAACACTCACCATTGATATTCAAGTATTGTAGTAGCTGGCTGTATTCGCCGAATGGTCTGAGGCGAAGCGGTTGGTCAGATATTGAGAGCCGCGAGAGCCTGGCCTTGAGCGTCCCAGTCCCGGGGTTACTTGTTCACACTCTGACGGGTAGAATTGGACAAAGTTTTCATGTATTAGAAGTGAGCTACCTAGATACGCTCGACAGTACATGGGAGTTGCATCAAGAGAGGGTCGGAATTCAAACTCGCCCTTATGAACTCAGAATTTTCGGATTATGCCGAACATCTGTAAAGGGTAATGCTTTCCCATAGACTGTAGATGGACTTCGAGTCTGACTACGTACCCCCTTGACCAATATCTCAACTTCGTTTGATCGTCCTTCTACTTCCCTACTTCATACTATGCGCCACAGCGTTCACAACCCGTACGTATCCGATGATTCTGTGAATCTGTTTAGCGAGGGTGTTCATATAACATTGACAGGCTCATGACACGCCGCTAGCCAACTAGCTGCTCAGAAGAAAGCGGAGATGATTATAGACGAGAGAAGGTTGGCGTGTTGACTAGAGTGACAGTACGTGCCCTCAAATTCCTCTCATTCAGTCTTGATTCTCACTTTCGGCGCGCCAGGTGCAGCGATCGGCGAGGAGTTACGTGGTAAAGGTGTACAGTGAGTGCGCCGAGTCTTCGAATTGGTTGCCATTTCTCAGCTGTTACATAGCGTTTGGTTTGGCCCCGATCAGGACGCATACAGTATTTAGGGCCCTCGACAGTATGAGCCTGATCTCGACCATGTTGGTGTGATTTTTGTGCGGTCACTAATTTTCAACTGACTATTTTGATCAAAGGATGCAACGGTGACACATTGAGACTTTGTTGAGATGTCTCGGTGCATAGGAGACCTATCGTCTGCAGTCCAGGCAGCAGCAGAAGTAAACAGGTGTGTATTTGATTTGCTGCAACAAGCGAGTGGTCCATCTAGCTCAAAAAACGGTGAAGATGGAGATTATGACGCAGCCCTCCTGAGCCTCGTATGACCGGACCTCCCAAGCGACGAAAAGCAGGTGATAACCCGACTCGCAGTGAGCACTCTCAGGTTCTTCGTTTCATTGTTGCTGATCGCCACCAGGAGGACATGAGGCAGCATACAAGAGCTTTAATGTTCAGAGAGTCCTCCGATTCGCCTTTCGACCTGGCTTCACAGAAGGAGATTGATGATTGGACCACGCACCCAGATGGAGAGGCGGCGTCTTCCGTTGTGTAAGTGAGGCGTGGCTTCACGTACGCTCTTGTGATTCAAGGGTCTGAGGGTACTATTAGTTGCAGTAGATATATAATCTAGTAATTATAGCCAAGCCATTCGCCCACACTACCGGATGAACATAATGCGGAAATTTTGAAATACTCGTATGGACCAGAGGGAAGAATATAAACCAATCGTACATCATAGTTGAGAGGATAAGTCGACTGAGCGATCAACGCGTAGCTCCCGATATACGATTCGTTATCTTCAAGCGTGGCTCCTTTGATAATGACTCGCCAAGCAGGGGGAAATGTCGAGTGTTTCGGCCATAAGTACATGATCGGAATCTTGGTCAAGGGGGATGAGTCCATCGAGTCGACTTTGACAAAAATGTCGCACGCGGCGCTGAGAATTGGCGCTGTTATTACAGTATATCCCTTGCATCCCTCGTAAATTCCCTTCCGAAAGACATCCCGGTCCCTGGTACCTGCTATCTCAATCTCCAGCTTTCGGTGCATGAGCCTCTGATCCATTAACCAACTCCCTAGTTGATATCAAGTTTAGCAGGATCAGAGACATGGTTCTAGGATGAAACATTGCTGGCTGACCATCGGAATCCATCGCTTGTACGACTCTTTCCTTTATCTCATCACTGTTCAAATCGGTATATGGAGCTGAGATTCCAAAGGTATCGCCCCACAAAGTGGTCGCATCGTCGTCGGGGTAGTCAGGGGTAGATGATCGTTCGGAATCGGATGATGGATGCAATGAACGCCTAGCGGCTACCCTTATCGGAAGAAAGGTTCTGCTAGGTTGAGCAAAAGATGAGACGGCAATTAGCGAGTGTTCACTCACTCAGCTTCAAGTAGTTCCCGTTCCTTCATTTCGTACGTGTACTTGGAGATGCTGTGACCAGTTTGGACGCTAAAACGTCTAGATTCGCAACCATCGTTCGCGCGAGTAAGAAACGTTCCAATTATCCTGCCGACCGACCCTTTCAAATGCCTGTGATGAACAATGTACACCTGCATACCGACAAATCGTGCGTAGTGTCGGTCATCCAACGCGTACTCTTCGTCGTCCACATTTTGAGAGACATACGTTGGAGGGCTAAGCCGATAGGGCATGACAACGCGCTGGTCATGGTAATCAACGTCGATCTATTGTTGTAAGCAATACGAAAGCTGGAGTAAGTGAGACCTTACCCAAGTCTGTAGGAGTGCCGTTGAGCGATACTCATAGCCGTCACCTTCTCTGACAGCGTCAACATACACGTGGCAGCTTTGCCATCTGTCTTCACTTGCGTACCCCATGCATCCCTTGAAAGGTCCGTATATTACTTCTATATAGTCGCCGATCTCGACTACCCGAATTATCTCGTAGTGGTGTACTGTCGCGCGGGGTTCGACCAACAAGGGCGTTACGACCTTTGCATGTACCGTGTCGTCATCGAGATGCTCTACCACTTCAACGGTGACACCAGCGAAGGGGCCGCTCACCACCATCGCCTTGTTTCCATCTCTCAGATCGAACGTGTTGAGGGCCGTTGATGGTATTTCGACGCCAACGATGTCGTGGTCCAGTATGGGAGTCATTGGCATGACTTCGACGCTACCAGATGACATGGGACCCGCTGCCCAACCGACAAGACCCATAAAGTGCCCTGCAATGACTCGTACCCTATCTCCTTTGTCAATGACACCACGTTTCAAGGCTTGTGTGGCCTCGGAGACGGGCGGGAAATCGCATTTTTCCAATTCCCCAACCTCCTTCTGACTAGGACTGATATTCCGAGTCTGTACGCAATCGAACATCGTTTGGCCTCTGATTAGCCCGTATGCAGTCTTCCGAAAGTCATGAGCAAGTTTTCCTTTGTTTCTCTCGAGCCGCGGGAATGAGATCACCATGGGTTCGACACCCGGGCCTCGAATGGACTCCATACGATCGGGGAGTACGAGTACATGGATGACTTGAGTCTCGGGTTCGCATTTAACGACGTATGCCAGTGCGTTTGGATAGTTTGAGGAAGGAAGTAGTCTGACGAAGACGCCTTCTTCAGGTGCGATAGGCCCCGTATCTTTGAACAACAGTAGGTACGCTTCAGTGGTGGGGAGCAACTCTTTCATTACGCTTCCGGATTTAGCGAACTTTAATCCCTGTTTACGGCCTTTATAGAGGAAATCATCAACATCGTAAGAATCCATGCCCACAGCGTATATGGCACCCCTGACGTCTGGATGGAAGAAAGCAGAGGTCATGTCGTCTCTGTTCCCTGTAACAACAGCTGCAACAAACGATTCTTCGCTCCCTGACTGCTGAACAATAATTAATCATGCCGTTGGGTGTATAGATGACTTGCCTCGACCAACACACGCCAAACGGATGGGTTGTTTCCCTTCAAGTATTGAAGAACACGTATTTTCCCATCCTCTGCAAGAGGTGAGCGTAAATGATCAGGCCAATGATGTGGCTGGATTCCTTCCAAATCCTTGATGTTATCCTCTCTGAATTTGAAGTGTGATTCGTGGCTTGAGCCACCTTGAATGTCTGATAACACGAGAATGAGAAGTATGTCGGCAAAGAGTACGGTGTCACGTACCCACGACGTAAGCGCGATAAGTACGTGATCCTTCTCTGTCACCAGGAAGCACCATCTGTAGTTAATCCAGAACTGGACGATGCTTCGATAATTGAACGTTGAACGTTGACGTTGAGATTCAAGACGACTGGTTCGATGTTGCCTCGGCCCGGGGTTGCACAAGCTGTCACGTGTTTGCGTTTATCTTATTATTCATATAAGTAGTACATCATTAGGCTCGAAAATCAACCTCTATGACGGGAGGATGGGATGTTGATCCTCTTAGAATAGAGGCTGGGATGGACTCAGGTGGTTCGGAAGGGTGTTATTCGGCCCTATCCATGGCAGCGGCATCTTGGCATGCCCGTTATGGAGCCAAACCCGAGCGCATGTGTTTGCCGGTGCACCAATTTGCTATTACCACACGCCATGGCATGTCCCTCCTCATCGTCGTGTTCCATGGACGCGCCGTACCATGGATCACCTTCTGATCCACGCCATTTCAACTACGCCTCGTCCTCTCTGCCCCGTGGTTTTCCAGCTGGAACCTCCGTCGCGTGTCGAGCTGCCGTATTCACCGATGCCTACACTACAGTTCTATCTGCCTCCAGACCCTGGCACACCACGCCGCCATCGAAATCCTGGACCAGTGGATCGCTCCCTTCGGGATGCAACGCCGTACAATCAGAATCTGCCACCGCCGCGTCCAAGGCGCGCTTCATCGAAGTCCATGGAGCAGAAGCTCACTTGCTGTGCTGCACGCGACGAAGGAGAACGGTTTTAAGCACATCGGCCACTTTTTACAAGTTCTTTTTCGATCCATTTACCACCCACAATAAGGAGCAAATTGTCACCAAGCATCTGGGCCTAGGATCCGTTGCTCGCTTTCGACGGGAAGTCGAATCAGGAGAAGCTTATTCTTCTCGCACCCCTCACCTGGTCCATCTTCACCACTGTCGCATCAAGTCCAGCGAAGCGCTCTCACATGAGAAATGCCCGCGCTGCTCAGAAGTCCAAGATGAAGAGCCAAGCAACCCATCACCCCCATGTTTAATACACCGCTTGATGCAACAATGTAGACAATGCATAGCAGTCGAGACAGGATTCAATCCGGGTACCCCAACACAACATTACCAATTGGCATACCATCAAGTAGAGAAGCCGAGATTGCGATTCTCGGAGTAAGGAAGGTCCCAGGTTGATGCCATCCACTCGTCGATGATGGCCTTGGTCGTGAATACGGAGAGTGTCAGAACGTACAGATGTTAGGTAACATCTCGAAAGGAAGTTGAGAGAAAGATGTGGGGATACCGCCTTATTTTGTAGCCGTAATCCCCAGAAAAATGCAGAAAGGGGGGGAGTACGTACGAGCGATAGAGATCATGTAGCAATAGAATTCAACGAATAGCAGTTGTCCGCACACATTTCGCACGCAGCCTGCGTCAATATGGTGAGAGCATGAATTCTTTGAGCTTAGGTGGCATACCAGCGAGTACATTACACCCATCGGGAGCGACTGTTTCAATGGTATCATTTGTAAGCAACCCTGTCACCAATCAGAGGACACAGAGGATGACTAAAAAACGAACGATCAGAGGTCGTTTGCGTAAACAGGAAATGGCGCCAACAAAGCCAGGTAGTCTGAAATACAATCGTCGTTATGAAGGACCGTGGTAGTGAATACGACCTATACATGTAGAGGGCAAGTTGATAAAACTATCTTTGATGATGTTATCAGATCCTGGACTCACATGGGCCCGACCGACAAAATGGTGCGTAGAGCGGTGGCAACACTGTGTGATTGCCGCACTTGGCCCGAGGTTGGCTATGACGATTAGGCCGTACGATCCTGCTATAAATTGACGCAAGAAAGACCAACAACTACACCTAGATAGCTGTTAAGCGAAAGATCTGCATTCCTCCGCTGGCTGAATACGTACTAAAGACCCAAGATTGAAGGCGAATAAAACAACTTCTGCAATCCATCGCGTTGTGAGTCAGGTTGAAGGGAAGTAGGAATAGGTGAATAGGTCTGTTGTCGCTTGCAACGGCAGAAGAGTAAAGGTATTAGCTTGAGAGAAGGAAATGGGGAACACCATTGTGCACTTTTGTTATATGGGTGGCTATTTTCTGTTGTTAGCGAAGGCTCGGAACGCACAGTGTATTGAATTCGTACGACTCGATGCATTGGTGCTTCGTTGATGCGCGCAACTTTCGATCAAGACGCTCCAATGATCTCGAGGGGACATCCTTGAAAAGGTAGGGTCAAGATGAAGTAAAGTATGATTGCTACGCGCTGGTTTGATCCGGGGTCGCAAGCCGTGAGCTTGATCATCAATTCCACAGCAAAGTTGCCGCTCGTGTCGGGATGTGGCTGTAGGGGTGCCAAGACAAATGTGGCCTCCACTCGTGCTGCCATAGGCCAACGTACAAAGTACGGCAGTGCATAGCATGACTGAAGAATGATATATCAAGACAGATGCAAATGGGACATACGGTAGAATCGCCGCAGACATAAAAGATAGTTGGAAGCTTAGAGACAGCCTAGAAGCAAAGTTGAAGAGACGTCGTATTTGAAAACCGAGACAGCAGAAACAGCCGCGGAACGAAGAATATATCTAAACGTTGAAGCAACGAACGAATGGCGCCAGATAGACTGAGTGAGATGAAAGTGAAACATCCTATCTGACGGACCACGGTGGAGAGCGGAAGGTCTTGGATGATTGGCGCGTGGTAAGTCGTTCCGGGGCAAGGTTACCTTGGGATTTCATATTGAGTCTCGAGCCAAGAGTTGCCGCTCGAGTCTAGGATTGAGTCGAGGCCGTATCAATTGATGAGAACATGCGGAGATCTGGAAATGAGTCGTCCATGGTCAATATAGGATCTAAAGCGATAAATTGTATGGTGGCGAAAATATACATTAAGATAAATAAGTGCCTTGTCGTAGGCATTTAGAGTCTTCGAGACTCGTCTTCGTTTCTGGAAATGGCATGGACGGTTATGAAGCCACAGATGAACGCTGAGATAGATGGTACACGTCTCAGTGAAATACTGGGGCACCAGGCGTCCAACTGAGCTGTCTGCAGCAATACCAACTGTGCGCTGGTCGTTCCATCGCCACCACCCTGAGGGTAAACGGCGGTCGATGAACCACTCTAAATCTGGAGAGTTGCGACTTACTCCTATGCTCTGATCAATCGAAGCGTACAGACTGAAACCGAAGCTTTCGAGGAGCTCTAGCATACAGAGGCGATTGGCTACTGTGTCCCCGCCAGTCGCGTACCAAGGCCATCCTTTGCATTTGAATTCACTATTGAACCATCAAAGTTGCGCGATATAAAAACCTTGGGCTGCAATAGGACGTACTATGTGTCATGTTCAATGAATTCTGTATGGAACGTTGAAAACAATCCAGGAAAGCATTGACACGAAAGGAGGTACAGACTGACCTTCTTTTTGTAGTAGTGGGCCAATGATCTGACCTGCGACGGTCGGAAGAGTTAAATGGAATATGGTGAGGACATGGCATTCTGCACTCACCGAAGGGTGCAATGATCTCTTGCGGAGCACCGATCAGCCTTAGTCTGTCCCCGCGGTTGACATCCATGAGCATGGAGGCGGCGCCGGCTGCTGGTACCGGAACAAGCAAGAATCTTTGTCCATCTTTCAATTGCCGTAATCGTCAGTCTACAATGCGTATATCGCGTGTTTGGCGAGCAATGGCGTACCCCATTCTTGTTTATGTCTGTGCTCGCGAACAAGACCCAGCCGACGTTGTAAAGATCAGCGAGAATTTGACACTGGGAGAGTGGCGTCGATGTGGCGTCGAAACGTGATTATAAGAGCATGTCAGGGACTAGGGACTGTTGACTTCCGCGATGTACCATGAGCGTGAAGAAACAGCTTCGCTACCTTGTCCCGACCAGGGATTCCCCTCGAATTCGTGAGCGCCGTGGTAGTCTTGGTAGTCTCGCTCCTCCTGATGCCCAAGGATCAGCACGATGACGATTTACGTATACGTGGGAGGCTAAACACACTTTGATGCTCTGTGTTATGGCTGTATCGATAATCAGCTCATCGATACAGTCGAAGCTGTGTAGTCTACACGACGCACCTTTTCGAACTATGGGAGTAGGTTCTGGTGGGAATTTAATCAGTCGAAGAAGATCACTGGTCGAGACGATGCCTCCGTCAATACTGTCGTGAATCTAGGCCGATGAATGGATAACTTACGTCGAGTTTATGGACATACAGGCGAAGTTGGTGCGAAAAGCTGGGCCTGGCTCGTTTGGATTCACTTGGTCATATGGTGGTGCCTCGGTGGCCTCCTCAGGTTTTTCCTTGTGAGTGACTCGAAGATCATCTTGTGAGGGAATGCGACGAAGATGGTGATTGTGCTAGTGTGCGGAAAACTACTGTTGGAGTTGGTTCATATATAAGCTCTTCTCCACTGATCCGCAGTAACCAGGTTATAGGCCACCTGATTCTTCTCAGCGCAATGTGCATCAAGCTGGCTCCATGTTCGGACCGATGAGTACGGAGTCTGAGTAACTCAACAACTTGCTAGACTTCCTTCGAACGAGATGCAGGCCCTTGCGGTAGAATTGAGAGGTTGAATGGTTGTCGGGAGTGAGCGGGAATGGGGCGTTGGAGAAGCAGTGGCACCTGCGCTCCATCACGACTGCTGCGATTGGACTGCGTCTAAGAGAAACGCGGCAACGGTTGATATGAGCCACCATCCCGCCCCATGACCAAGGTGATCATCAGGAGATCGAGATCGTTGGCGCGCAAAAAGTGTGGTGGGTGAAATCAATGGCATAGCGCTAGAATCTGGCCTTCCTTCGATCTCGCTTATCATACGACCTGCCAAATAGCGCCAGATAGCAAGTGAACTTGTGATGTGGAGGTTCCGGTTAAGGAAGATAGTCATGGCACACGAGATCTCCCAGAGTGAAATCGTCGTATTGAGAAAGACTGGAGAGAAAAAACATTCAAGCAACTAGGAGCTCTTATATACTTTCTATAGGTAGCATACTGGAAAAGCTCGTATGAAAATGAATCACATGATTGACTCCCACGTCTGCGAATGGCGAGAACTGCATGGTTCAAATTCAAATTCAGTCGCGCAGTCAGAAGATAAGATAAGATACCACCCCTGTTCACATGATAATTCACGTTCAATGTGGATTTTTCAACCTGGGGGTTTTGTTTGGGCCGTGGGACAGTTGATTGGCGCTAGTGAAAATCGAACCATGCAGTTCTCGCCATGATTGACTCCCACGTCTGCTTTGTGGCTCCAAACACAACTTCAACTTGTTCCTCCACACAATGCCTATGGACCCACAGCGCAAAGCCCAAGCAATCGCCTCGTACAAGCATGTCATGTCTAGGGCACCTGCTCTCGCACCTGCTCCTACACGAGCCTATGGCCTAATACTCACACACGAGTGTCTCACCCGTTTTGGCCTCATTATGCGTGACTACATCGACCCACACTTCGACCACACGAACGAATCCCACCGTCAAGTCGCGGTCGACCTCGCCACTCGAAAACTACCCCTTGTTTGCATGATTGCGATTGATGGCTTATTCCTCTCCCGTTGGAAAACCCACCTTGTCAACACCAGGGATGGATTGCAATATCTGTTAGTCCTAGCCGACAATGGCTCGAAAGAGTTGAAAGCGGCAATGGCGAAGACCTCCCCGGAGGCTTTGGATAAGTTGGTCCGGTTTTTGGGCATGGGCGATGTGCAGCCTGCATGGTATCCGGTTGCCTAAGTATAACGAGGTACGTTCGTCTCGTTCTCGGCATTGCTGAATCTCACCTCACCATGTGTCTCTACGTCATGCAGGTGAATATCTCTATCTTTGCCGTCTTCATCTTCGGAAGCATGGCTCTTATACCCGCATGAGCTCGTGGAACCTTGATAGCATTGTGCTATATTATAATCTCGATTTTTCGCATGTATCACCTTGCCCTTCGTACTTGTACGTAGATGACACAGATGAGCCTATCATTGCTTGTCATTCTTTGGTGCTGTCGTATATCTCTGTTTCTTTCCATAATCATCGGTGATGCTTGTAGTGGAAGTGTATATGTAGCCCTTAAATGCAACAACTATGATAGATGAAGGATATGTTATGCGATAGCGAGCATGAATGGACGTAACGAGCTGGTGTATTGATGTTTACCTCACCAACATTGGGAGATCTAGAAGTGGCCGCGGCCGGTGGAATAGAAGAACTTGTCGGTGGAGACGGGATGCCGCTGTACGACATTGTGCTAGGCAGCAAGCTCTCTCCAGCACCCATCCCTTTAGTGAACGGATCCACGATACGACTCCCTTCACCAGGAGGCAGCCAGACACCCTCTTCTCGGAACAAAATCCCACTCTCCGCTCGTGCGCGGAAGAGCGAAGGTGGGGGTGTGTACCTGGTGCTGACAGCATTGATGTGCGAGAGAGGTGATATAGCCCCAATCATAAAGCATCGCACACCGTAGGTATGCCTCTCGGGCTCGAAGAGCAACAGCTGGAACTCGAATACTATGATGAGCCCCCTGAGCTTGAAGTCCCATCTGCTAGTACCCAATATCCGAGCGACTCAGAGGATAACCGCGTTCCACTCTATACCCCCTATGCCACCACTACTATCGAGCCATCTCTTCCTACTGTGATGTCTAGGACTGTGTCCTTCGCTGCACATGCGCTGGCACCGCCCGAGGATCCCCTTGACCCGTTGTTTGAAGAGCAGGGGGACCAGCCCACCTACACCGACCAAAATCCTCATGATAATTCTGCCGGAGGACTTGGGGTTGGCGAGACAGCGGATCCAGAGGAACAAAGCAATCACATCCTCGCCTTCTTCTCCGCCTTCGACTTCGCGCCAGACTCACTTAAACTCCCCAGATCCTCGTCGCTATCGTGCTTCGATAACCCTAGCCTCCCACATTTTTCTAAGTTCTCTGAAGTCTGTGACACCTATCCCAGCGCCGAGGGAAGGATGAGAGGGGGGGGGTCAAAAGTAAGTGCTCCAGACCCAACTGCGAGTATGATGCAGGGAACAGCCTGTCCTGTGAGCCAATAGCGTGGAGCCAAATTGGTCTGATCCTGTTTCGGCGTATTGTTAACAAATAGTAAAGTACCAGCACGCTGCCGTTCGGATCCTTGTTCTTGACATGGTTGTCTGTGCGGAAGTCAGCGTCATTTCTGAAACTGAAGCATGAAAGTCACGCGCTACTACCTAGCTTGGCTTGCTTCTACTCTGAACATCACACCACCATTTGCTTGTCGCCAAGAACCGTATCGTTCCAAGCAAACCGAACCAGCGTACTGAATGCGAGACATGCGTGGCCCACCATGTCTATCATGGCCGGATACGACGGACTAGGTGCCATCCGAGAATCAGAGTCGAAATGATCCTGGAGTCAACTCGGAAGGACAATGCTGATCGTATGGCAAATATTCGTTTATCCCTAATCTTTGAATCTATCGGCCCGTACTGGAGCTGGATGGACGGCCGATGAGAGAGCTTCTACATATAATGGACCCACATCAGCGGGTCCTTCCACAAGAAGCCTAGAGACTTACGCTAGTGTGCCAACAGGTGAGGAGCTTGTCTGGTGCGTGCTCAGCGCTGCTCTTGATCGATGGCAGATTCCGGAATCCGGGGCCATTGGGGGCCGATGAGATGGGACTTGGATTGGCTCTTGAGAGCGTTTACAACCTTCAGCAACGTGCGTTGAGTTCCGAATGGTACCATCGTAGCTGTTTTGTATTGAAGAATTCGAGAGAGTCAGGCATCTGGCTTATCCAAAAAGTCAGCAACGAAGACAACGATGAACGAAGGCTGAAAACTCACCGCATCATTACAAAAGATTGACCAGCTCATTGGAGGGAGGGCATCCTACAGAGTCAGGCGACCAGCAGGTCCAGGTTGAGGATCAAGGAAAAGTTGTGGTTTCTATAGTCGACTTCTTCGTCGGAAGCCTCATCCTCCCCCCTCCCCACGGCAGGCGTATGGATCACGCTGGCGCTATCATCTCTGGTGGTAAAGGTGCGGGCGGCCTCAGGTAAAGTAGCTGCTCTTGAACGTGCTGGTGTCCTCGTCGCAGACAATCCGAAAGGGATCCAAAAGTGGATGTGTGAGTCAGAGCCGATTTATGTGTGTCGGCCACAAGCTAGAAACCCTGTGAACACTAGGTACTCGTGGCTGGAACGAATCATACTCACCTGTTATTGGCTTGTAATCAACGTGACAAGGCAAGATTCTCAGCGTCACTTTGGCTCCCCCCGGGCCTGTGCAGGTATATCCCATCCTGTCCTTCTCTTGGAGGTCCATTTGTGACGATGATGGACTTGACAGCGTGAGCTGCCAATCCTTCCGTCATCTCCCAACTGCGGAGGACGTTCATAGAGTCACGAAGGAGTGTCCACTGAGAAAGGGATATGTAAGGTAGTAAACCTCCCAGCACCTAGAATCCCCTTCAAACTTGACGTTGTACTTGTTTACGCGCCTTGGTGTTCTTCACTTGCTTGAGAAAACTTAGGATTTGATAACTAGTCATTCGCTCCGTTCATCTGTGTCTACGATGGGGCCTCCGTCTACCAAGGGCCCACATCGAAGTAATTCAATCAGCTCGACACCATCGACAAGCAGCCATACTACACATTATCCCTTATCTTGACTACCTACGTCATGATGTGGAATTTGACATGCGAAACACCATAGACTCTTCTACTTGACCAATCTTATCCATCGCCAGTACCATCATGCAGACACTGGAACGATTTGACAATCATCTTCTCGCTATACATCGTGTAGCTCTCGCAGATAAACTCCATATAAATGGAACACGCCTTTTAACGGTTGCAGGTGAATCGGAGAACATTGTAAATGTGTGGTAGATGACTTACTCCCTGTGATGGACAGCGCGTGGACCATTCATGGGCATTGGACAAACAAGAAGTCCCGAGCCTCGGCGCGCAAACCACGAACGGCGCCGCCCTTTGTTGCGTCGAGTCGCTACGTCATCGATGTCAACGTTGTGCGCGTATTCGAGCCGCCAACGACAAGCTGGGGGATCTACAATGCCCTCTACAGTCACCATCTCAGCGAGGGCGTGTCGCCAGTCACGAAAGCGCGCACCGGAAGCGTGGTCAAGTACACGATATGGTAAGCGACATGTCGGTGAGACTCGCTCATCGTCTCACTCAGCGACTCGCTATGTTTTTACCGGAAGAAAAGACAAAATAAATACTCAGGAGTATCAGCGGATGCCATGTCTGTACATAAACGGAGACGTCGAATGGGCCTAGACATAGAAACGCCAGAAACAAGCTTAACGTACTGAGTAGTCGCCTTCTACGGGCTGCAACCTTTCAGCACTCTTCAGGGCAAAATTGCAGCAGAGCCGCAAAGCAGCCTCTAGTCCCTATGGAGACATACGCAGCGACGGCGGCAACATACGAAGGTACTGCGTGATATCAACGCCGTCCCTTGAGCCTTGACGAATACGAGCGGCCTCGTCTATCGCAATCGCAGATTCAAGCCGCACGATACCCGCGCGCCCATAGGCAGCTTTAGATTGCGCTTCCAGAGCTTCAGATTGTGCTTCCAAGGCTTGAGATTGCGCTTCCAACGCTTTTGCCTGAAGGCGAAGGCTTTGAGCCTGGGCAGCAACCCCACGAGCATGAGCAACACCCTCCTGCGCGTCAGCATCGAGCGAAGCACCACGCGCTTCAAGTAAGGTCGCTAAGGAGGAGGAAGGATCAATGGGCGGAAAGGAAAGCAGCGGAGGCGGCGGATAGAAGTATGGCATTTGAAAGGGTGATGTATACATAGGTGGGGCAGGCCGAGCGTCTTGCGCAGTTTGGGGTGAACGACGGGTTTCTGTCGTCGTGTCTTGCACAGTTTGGGGTGAACGACGAGTTTCTGTCACATTCCCTCGCAAAGGTCGATCCTTAGGATTGGCTTCAGAGATGGTCTTCCGCGCGTGCGAAGGAGATCCAGCGCGAGGACAACCAGTAGCCTTGCGTTTATTGGCGTCCTGCCTGGTGAACTGCCCGTAGCACATGGATGCAAGTGGGCGGCCGATGCCCAGATCATACCCATCGCAGCTCTTGCGAATCGACGTACAGCGCACACAAGATCTGCGCCAACCATAAAAAACGCATGCGGCATTAGCGGCACTGCAGCCATTGCACTACGCAGATCATCAGCACTAAATGAAGTTTACCAACGAAATTTATGCACCTGAAGGAGGGGGTCGCCTAGCTCCCATTGCGGATGGTGCGGGGGGCATCCGTCCTGTTTCATCCATCGCCGGGGCTCGCGTTCTTCGACAAATCGCTGCTCTGAGTCTTTGAAAGGCTTGAATCGCGCGTGCGAAGGGATGGTTGAGTCATCGCAAGCTAATGACATTGCGGTTACGGGTCGCGTAAACCCAATAAGCGATCCATTCTGAATCTTAGGCAAAATAATCTCTAAGGGGGAATTGTGGTCGATGAAGGATCCAAGGAATACGAAGAGTAACAAACTCACCGTTTGTGGCCGGCTTCGCAGAATAGCATCGCAGATCCGCAAATTTCGCGCGCAGGGTGTTTTCCTGCTTCATCTCCTTCACCTGTTTAGCACACAGCGCCGCGTGTCGGGCTTGCAAATCATCATAGGTCGATTGAGCCATTTTCGCTGATGCGGCAGCAGCAGCCTCTTCATCCGTTAATTTCTTGAGTTGATTCTTGTGCGTGCGGATTTTCGCAGGATTGCTTGCATTCAGGAAAGTCGTTTCCTTCTTAAGCGCAGATGAGGCAGCTTCCAGAGCCAGGTTGCAAGCCTTTGACTTCTTCTCGGCGATCTTCAGCGAAGCCGACACTTCTGATAGGCTCGTATTAACTTCAGCGAGATGACGCTGGACATCATCAATTGAGACCAAGAGCGAACGGAGGCGAGGAAAATATTGTCGCTGCGTGCTGGAGATAGTACTGCGCGCGGCAATCCCTTCCGCAATGCTAACAAGGTCACTCAAGGGATCAGCAAAATTGCCCTCTGAGATCTCGCCGTAGGAGGACTTTGTGAGATGTAAGCGCCAGTGGTTGTCATTCAATACATATGGACGTACCCAGGCCTGCTCCCATTGATTCAAGAAAGATTCCGGCCGCGCCATATCAACATCGACCAAGATTTGGACAAGGACGTCCACAGGGGGCGGTTCAACGACATCACTGATCAAAGGCTGCCGAGACTGTGACCCCCGGGATTGGTGGACCATGGCTGCCTCCTCTTCCTCCGCAGAGTTCTTCTCTTCAACTGGTCTACCTTCCGGGATTGCATTGGACGCCGCGCGATCCAACGGAGTATTCGATGACGAGTGAGCTTGAGGGAGAATATCAACAGCTTGAGAGCGAGTGCAAATGATCATGGTAGAGACTTTGGGGACGCGCCTTGCACAAGTGGAAGCTCAAAACATCCCTGGATCATCGATCAACCCCCTCGACAGTCACATGAGCACCCGTGGGATGTATCGTGGATAAGATTAGATATGTGTAAGTACAATGCTTGCGCATATTGTCGATAAATTTAAAAGTTACGAAGTTTTCTGGTTCAAAGACTACTACCTGAACTTATCGGTCGCTGGCAGCCAGAAGGGAGCCCTTGTTCTTTTAGGCGTGCACAAGGTGTAAAGATAGCAAACTGAGGTTCACGTTTGCGCGGGCAAAGGTATATTCTGCATCATTTCGATCATGTGTTCACTAACGCCTAATGGTCGCTCGTGAACTGAACACTCACAGTTATGTATAACGCTGACGGATGGTTTATGAACAATTGAAGTGTAATTTGTGTAAAATTGAAAGAAAACATTTTGTGAAAAAAAAAAAACACACTACAGGGCACATTCAAGAGCTCTACGTATCCCGGTCACCAGCCTTGCGCTGAGTGATCGGAAATTTCACTCGCTTTCCGCGGCCGAGCTCTGATGAAGGCGGCAGTGATGGAGGAGTTCCACCAGAGCTATTTTCCGCAGTGACATCCAGCTCGACATCCTCCACAGCACCTGTTCTTGCCAACGAACTGATCTGGCCTTCGTGGTCTTCGGGTGCCAAGCCATCTGGAAATCTGGCACCCTCCGAGATCACATAGTCAACAAACACACTGACAGGGATGTCGGAACTGTCATCATGGTCTCCTCCTTAGCGACCTTACTTGAAGCGCGTGGTGCTTCGCTCGATGCTGACGCGCAGGAGGGTGTTGCTCATGCTCGTGGGGTTGCTGCCCAGGCTCAAAGCCTTCGCCTTCAGGCAAAAGCTTTGGAAGCGCAATCTCAAGCCTTGGAAGCACAATCTGAAGCTCTGGAAGCGCAATCTAAAGCTGCCTATGGGCGCGCGGGTATCGTGCGGCTTGAATCTGCGATTGCGATAGACGAGGCCGCTCGTATTCGTCAAGGCTCAAGGGACGGCGTTGATATCACGCAGTACCTTCGTATGTTGCCGCCGTCGCTGCGTATGTCTCCATAGGGACTAGAGGCTGCTTTGCGGCTCTGCTGCAATTTTGCCCTGAAGAGTGCTGAAAGGTTGCAGCCCGTAGAAGGCGACTACTCAGTACGTTAAGCTTGTTTCTGGCGTTTCTATGTCTAGGCCCATTCGACGTCTCCGTTTATGTACAGACATGGCATCCGCTGATACTCCTGAGTATTTATTTTGTCTTTTCTTCCGGTAAAAACATAGCGAGTCGCTGAGTGAGACGATGAGCGAGTCTCACCGACATGTCGCTTACCATATCGTGTACTTGACCACGCTTCCGGTGCGCGCTTTCGTGACTGGCGACACGCCCTCGCTGAGATGGTGACTGTAGAGGGCATTGTAGATCCCCCAGCTTGTCGTTGGCGGCTCGAATACGCGCACAACGTTGACATCGATGACGTAGCGACTCGACGCAACAAAGGGCGGCGCCGTTCGTGGTTTGCGCGCCGAGGCTCGGGACTTCTTGTTTGTCCAATGCCCATGAATGGTCCACGCGCTGTCCATCACAGGGAGTAAGTCATCTACCACACATTTACAATGTTCTCCGATTCACCTGCAACCGTTAAAAGGCGTGTTCCATTTATATGGAGTTTATCTGCGAGAGCTACACGATGTATAGCGAGAAGATGATTGTCAAATCGTTCCAGTGTCTGCATGATGGTACTGGCGATGGATAAGATTGGTCAAGTAGAAGAGTCTATGGTGTTTCGCATGTCAAATTCCACATCATGACGTAGGTAGTCAAGATAAGGGATAATGTGTAGTATGGCTGCTTGTCGATGGTGTCGAGCTGATTGAATTACTTCGATGTGGGCCCTTGGTAGACGGAGGCCCCATCGTAGACACAGATGAACGGAGCGAATGACTAGTTATCAAATCCTAAGTTTTCTCAAGCAAGTGAAGAACACCAAGGCGCGTAAACAAGTACAACGTCAAGTTTGAAGGGGATTCTAGGTGCTGGGAGGTTTACTACCTTACATATCCCTTTCTCAGTGGACACTCCTTCGTGACTCTATGAACGTCCTCCGCAGTTGGGAGATGACGGAAGGATTGGCAGCTCACGCTGTCAAGTCCATCATCGTCACAAATGGACCTCCAAGAGAAGGACAGGATGGGATATACCTGCACAGGCCCGGGGGGAGCCAAAGTGACGCTGAGAATCTTGCCTTGTCACGTTGATTACAAGCCAATAACAGGTGAGTATGATTCGTTCCAGCCACGAGTACCTAGTGTTCACAGGGTTTCTAGCTTGTGGCCGACACACATAAATCGGCTCTGACTCACACATCCACTTTTGGATCCCTTTCGGATTGTCTGCGACGAGGACACCAGCACGTTCAAGAGCAGCTACTTTACCTGAGGCCGCCCGCACCTTTACCACCAGAGATGATAGCGCCAGCGTGATCCATACGCCTGCCGTGGGGAGGGGGGAGGATGAGGCTTCCGACGAAGAAGTCGACTATAGAAACCACAACTTTTCCTTGATCCTCAACCTGGACCTGCTGGTCGCCTGACTCTGTAGGATGCCCTCCCTCCAATGAGCTGGTCAATCTTTTGTAATGATGCGGTGAGTTTTCAGCCTTCGTTCATCGTTGTCTTCGTTGCTGACTTTTTGGATAAGCCAGATTTTTTGTAGAAGTCCTCACAATCAGCATTCCTGGTGGTTCCTAGAAGACGCAAATGAGAGGGGAACGGCAATAAAGGAAGGTCAGGCAGGCAGAACGAGGGGACATCATGTCCGGATGAGGTATGTACAAACGCGTGAGCATGCCGTATGCTTTTGCTGAATGAATCGAGACAGTACGAGCACAAATGGCGGACAAGTGGAACCAAGGGGTTGAAACGAAGTGAGGAGAACGTATGGGGTGGACGACTTGGGACCACAAACGGATGGAGTAGGCGGGACGGAAGCCAACACCAGCAGCGGTACTTGCGGGGGGTCCACACAACAACGGAACAGAAGAGTTCTGCAGAGGTTGAGACGTCTTCAACCCACTACCGAATCCAGATCGACGGCATCAGCTCGCTATCGTCACGATCGCTTGCCGAGAGACTACACCGTTACCGCCTCTGCCCGGCCTGAGATCTGGGAACGCAGGGACTTTCGTCGGAGCAGACTGATGGTCAGAAGACCCAATACCGCATTCTGAGGGCAAGGCGCTGCGGAAGGCGAGGATGGGACAGTTCAAGATGCACGAAGCGCGATGGATGCACATCGCTCACATCATTCGATGACCAGGACGACACTCGTTAACCTAGATGAGAAGAGAGGCTAGGATCGGAAGTTAGATGCGATGGGGGACCAGGATGGGAAGATGAAGGAATTGAGAACGGCGAGGAAGGAGGGCGCACTAGCAAAACACAAAGCTCGCTCGCTCGCGCGAGAGAGAGACAGGCAGGAAGGCGCACGCTTGACGCCCTCAAGATATGCACGTACTCGTTGGCTTCGTAAAGGCAAATCAGCGTCGGCAAAACGGGTGGAAGTAGCGAAGAAATGGTTTACCTGGAAAGCGAGGATGAGTTGGGAGGGCCTTCTCAACTCACGATGTAGCTTCGGGTTTGTCTTCGGTAGTTCAAGCAGCATTTGCAGCGCTTCGTGCGATGTGAGGCATTCTTGGGAGCAGTTGAGGTTACCAACTCTACAGAGCTCGAAAGCCTAGGATGGCGGTGAGCTTGATTGATTGCGAAGCGAAGGCGAAGGCGAAGCATCTTTCCAATTTTTAGGACTTGGGTTTGTAGGATTGGAAGTCATTGTAGTTGTGAAGCATCCGTGTGATTAGATCGCACCATCGAGGAGGATGGAGGCTCACGCAGCTCTTGTGAGGGAAGAGGGCCTTAGGCTGGGCCAGGCCGGGCTTGTGCCGCAAGCGCATGGGCTGTTGTCTCCAGCAGAGGAGAGCGTCAAGGCCTCACTGCGACGAAGTTTCACGAGCACGCGACAGAGTGGTAGGAGTAAGAGTTATATATTAAGTATTCTCTTTGTCGCTTTGTCGACTACTATGGATGTACATAAGTAGGGAATATGGATAAACATGTGTAGGATTGAACAATTTTACAGAATTCGCACATGGTACTCAACGACTCACAAGTAGCTGTCGGACCCCCCCCCCCCCCCCAGCGTACTATTGTGTCTGGCTACCTACCTTTACATGCCAGTACCATAGCACCAACTCGATTGCGTTAGAAAAGGAAGAGGCGTTCTGCTGCACGAACCATTGAGCCAGGTCAGCAAGGGACATCTTGTCTTTGAGCCCATGAGGTCCAAAGACAATGACTGCCTGAGTCATTAGGTGAGGTTGGTGGACAATGTACCAGAAGAGGGGGAGTACGATGTCGCGGAGACCACCGCAAGTCGGATTATTGGTTTTAGAGCCGAAAACGCCATGATGATCAGAGGGCATATATGTACCACCAGCCGAACGATCGCCTTGCGGCAGGTGGCATTTGTAGCAGTAAGAGTAGGCTTGTGGATAGGTGATAGTTTTGCCGAAGTCGATAAAACCCCAAATCCATTTGTAAAAAGTGCGATCGTTTTGCTTCTTGCAATTCGCAAATACTTTGTGGCCGTCCAGCGACCTATCCTCATCATGCCACGCCCAGCAGATGACACATTTTCCGCGGAGCCGGGTGCATATGGTCTTCAAATCCTGAAACTTCTGCTCCTTAACGTCAAGCAAGGCATTGCGACGGGCCTGGTCAATGAGGATAGGCATGGAAGTAGACCCTGGCATCTTGCGAAGATGGTCATCATCTATTTGCGTGTGCGGCGCTGATGCTGATGATGAAATTTGCTGGTAGGGGGCCTGAACGGGCTTTGGTACGACGAAGGTAGACGACTTTGAGCGCTTCTGACTTGGCTGCGTATCAGTCACCGTCGCCTCAATGCCTCGTTTAAGCAGGTTTTTCGGTGGAGGTGGCAGATGCGAGGAAACGTCGGTGAGTAGAGGTGGCTGTTGAGGCGTCGGGGGAACATTGTGGCATGGAGAGGACAATGCCTCAACTTCGTCAAACAGTGATGGATCCATGTTGAGGATGTTACCAGAACCAATGGTGGCGTCGTAGTCCATGTCATCATCATCGTCAACTGTCTGCTGCTGCAAGCCCGACCAGGAAGTGATGTTCTCCGTTTGCATCAGTGTTGGCTCCTCAAGCTTTTCCATGCTGAGACTCTTGATTTGTCGAAATAACGGGTCCTCGGGGTTACAAGCAAAGCACTGCTGAGCGCCTTCTCCATACAGCTTTTTTAGGTCATCACAGTTTATTGGATGGCCGTTGAAAGTTAGGGATATATGATGGTGGACGCAGAGATTAGACGTGGTGAAAGCGTTGGTCTCTTTGATGCATTGGAGGTCCTGCGGGTCTGCTTCTGTGTATTTGCCGTGTTGTGGGGTTGTTATGACTATTGCCAAAGAAGGATCAACACCACGGCCCCCGCGCCCAGCGGCCTGGCAGGAGTTGTATATCGAAAAGAGAGGACCCATCAAAAGAACTGCGCCAACAAGAGCATGGTCGACACCATGAACCATGCCTGTCGTGGCAATGATCCACTGTGATGAGTGCCCACCTGGTTCCTTCCAACGTTGCTCGTTGTCACTCTTTGTTGAAGGGTGCAACTCAGATTGAGAGGTGCAGTCGCCGAAGTACTGGCCAAGAGCCTGAACCTGAGCGATGGTTTCTGCAAAGATTATCCCCTTTTGATCTGGGCGTAGATAGGATCTTGAAATTAGCTGAGCGGTATGAACCGCAAAAACCTCCATGGATGAGAGGTGTGGTTCGATAGTGACCCTCATGTAGCGAATGCGGGGCTGGTACAGAGGGGCACGGATTATACGGGTAGAGGGGTCGGCACCCACCATCTCTAGAAGAATCTTCTCCTTGTTCGTGGGGAGAGTGGCAGTTAGGTAAATCTTCTGAATGGCGAGAGTAGCTAACTTATCAAGCTTTCCGAATCGATGGCGGAAATCTCTTTGAGTCATAGCCTGGTGTGCCTCGTCAACTACCAATCGGACTAATGAGCCCCCATGCTCAGCAGAGAACCTATCAGATGTTGAAATCAGAACGATTAGAGACGCGAAGAAGTATAATTAACTCACTTCGTGAAGAATGGTGAGACCGCTGTCTCAAGAGCCATGAACAGCAAGTTAGCATCGCCAAAGTAGGAGTTCTTGCTGGTGACATGTGCGACTTTGAGCCCAAATGCTTTTGCCTTCATGACCTGGTCGGTCAGAAGGGCCTGGTTGGGGATAACCACCACCGTCAGCTTGCCAGCTGCTGCCTCCTTCAACGCGGGCACCAGATACGTCAAACTCTTTCCACCGCCAGTAGGCAACACCCCGACAAAATTTTGCTCGTTAGCCAAGGCTGCCTCAACCATCTCACGCTGGCGTTCCGAGCGGAAGACGGCGGTATCGGACTTGAAAAGATCGCGCAAGAGCTCGGACGCATAGCCATCCCCGCGCACAACTTGCTGAACCTCGTTAACATGCTCAGAGTCTACAAGATCCGCGCTGACTAGAAAGCATCAATATTTGTAATTCAGTGCGCGTGCGCGATTGAAAAGCAGGAACTGACCTTGTTCTTCGACTGATATTTGATGCGTTCCCGGAATCTGAGACGTGGCCCGAGATGATGGAGGTACGGGCCAAGGACAGGGCAACATCTGCGTAGTTTGATGTAGTGACTGAGCGACGAAGGCCCCTGCAACAGCCTGCTTGAGTTCTGCCCGAAGATCATTCTTGACTACCGCAAGTTGATGCGTCATCGACCCTTCAAGGTTAACGAAGAGTTGGCTAATCGCAGTCATGTCGACGCTAGGATCGGTCGTAGACACAGCACCACCTTGAGCTGTATTGGTCGGGTATATGCCGCGCTTCGCATCGTACATGATTTTTTTGCGGACGCAATAAGGAACGAGGGGTGGTAGGCCAGGCATAAAGCCCTGCGCATGAGCCCAGTGCTCCGATGCACACTCGAACTCCATAACTGCATCGCTCGACAAGCCAGGGAGATGGTTGACTTCGTTAGCGTATACATGGCGCTCGATTGCCAAGCTGTGCCCGCGCTGCTGGGCTAGAATATCTTCGCCCTTGTCCTGTAAGTCCCTCCTCTTGACAAAATCATCGCCCAAGTATACACGCCCGAACTCCACATCCAGCTGACGCATATTGTGAGCGCCAGCATTATTGATGCCACAAAACTCCAGCATGCGCGTCTTCAGCTGGTCGCTGAGTTTCGTGCTAGTGACAACAGCACCATTCTGAACCCAGAGGAACTCGTCGTACAATTGGCCGACCTCCTCCGACCAAGCGATTCGGGCCAACTCCTGCTCCATTGGCCGGATGACGATGAAGTACTTGTGGAGAATGGCCCCAAGACGAGGATGGGCCATCAAGAGGATGAAGACCTCGCGGTTCATTTGGTTTTCGTTTTTGACGCGACGGTTGCAGAGGTACGTTTTGTTCTGATTAACAAAAATATTCCGCGGCCGGTGGGAGTTGACAAGCTTGTAATCAACAAACTCTGATACTCGCGGACCTGGGCCCAGCGTCTGCAGAGTGAACACGCAAATCAGCTCATTTAGAGCGGCAGTTGCATTCAAGAGGCTGTGAACGACATCCATGTTAAAGAAGAAGTCATCCTGGTTGTAGTCCTTCAACAACTGCTTCGTCTGATCCTCGAGTTGAATGCGCATGAGCTGGCCGGGGCTTTTGACAAGGCGCGATATATCTGCGAAGTAGCCCTGGCCCCGCGCGGTAGTTGTCCAGTCCTCCGTAGCATCATCATGAACTATTATGTCTGCTTCGTGACCACAAAGTAGTGATGCCATCATCAAGTCGATTTTGTCTGCCATTCGATGTAGGCCAGCAATGTAGTCCGGTACGAACATTCTGCATTCTTTGTAGGTGATGCAGCGGCCGCTATCTGAGACCAGACAGGTGGGAGGCCCTGTGTTGTCGTGTGCGAGTGAAGAGGTAAACGTTGCATAATCGCATGCGGTGCAAAAGGCAGAGGATGTATTGGGGGCCAAGTCTTTGGCTACGAAATTTTCAACAGCCCTAACGATGAATGTCAGCATACGCCGAACGAGGATTGAACTAGATGCAACCCACTTGAAACTGTCATTGCCGAACTTGGCCAGATGGAGCTGCGACTCGAACCAGACGATGCAGCGGCACAAATACTTGACACGGGCAAAGTACCCAGTGACCAAATGGGCTGGCTGAAACGTTCCGTCGTCGCGCAAAGCATTGAGTGCATACACGCACTCGAGTACTTGACTGAACTTGTTTGAGCTCTCTTGAGTTGTCTGAGGGCCGATGGCACTAAAAAACGGGTACACGAACGCATGGAGCGCAAGGATAACGGGGTTCTCCGCTACTGGATCGCCTTCACGTTTGGGATCAGGAACTGCGGGGGCCTTTTCAACCTTCAACATCTTTAACAGCGTCATACCGCGGTCTCTGTCTCCACTGTCCAGCGGGAACGAGTAGGAACTGTCGCTGTTCTGGTCGAACATCATACGCAGCGCCGCCACCACCAGATGCGCAAGGAAGCGGGTGTAATCCTCGGTCGTGCTGTCCAGCCCATGGACTCGAAAGTGCGGACCACCATGAGTGCTGGTTACGGATCAACCATCAGATATGAAAATATGAAGGGCAAGAATAAAGAAGCAAGTGAATGGAACGTACATGGGCCACCTCTCCAGTGCCTTACGCGAGGCGTACACCGTGCTTTTGATTCGAAGACCAGTGTCTGTAATGTATGCCAAGCAGAGGGGCATAACCTCCGCATAGGGGTCTATCCCAACCTCCGGACGCCTAGGAAGCACAGGTAGGGATAGTATTTGCTTCACGCTCCGGCGGTCACCGATCCATTCGGCCAGGTGCTCGTCCCAGCACATCGTGCGTAGCATCAGGGGACGATGCAAGTCATTGAGCGCAGGCGTCAAGACAGTTGTCTTGCGAAGAGTCTGCCGAACCTTGGCAAAGTAAACATCTGCGGCAGTGAGAAGTGGAGGCTGTGGGGCCTGAACTTGGAAGTAGTTGTGTTTGCCAACGATGAAGAACTTTTGCAAGAAGCCCTTAGTGGCTGCTTCCGTGACCGTAAGACCAGCCCGTTCGTCCAATGTGTGGTCTTTGCTGTAGTGAGTTCCAAAGGACGAAGCACTGAGTGCGCCTGAGCGGCAGCCATCGAGTTGGCAGCAAAAGTCGCTTGGATGGATAGCCAGACCCTCGATGGGCTCGGGGATGTCGTCGGGACAAGGGACTTCTTCATCGTCACCACATAGATAACCAGTCGTCACTAGTTGCTGGATGTACTCCTCGTCCGCTTGGGTGAGTTTGATTTTGTGCTTCTTGCTCAGATGTCCCTTCACCAGGGATGGCCGCCATGCGACCTCGCAAGTGATGCACATCAACACACGGTGGCGAGCTGACAGCCGAAGGTTTAATGATTGAAGGCGTGGGGTATGATTGGGCAGAGTATCATCCGCGATTGCATGAGCGTACTCAAGTTCGAGGTCGTCCTCCGCCATGCCTTCCAGGGGCACCGAGCCCTGGATAGAACCTGCATCATCAATGTCCATCCCGTCGTGACCGTCGAAGGGAAGGGAAGACGGTAGGGAATGAAAGGCGGATTCTTCATCATCCAGGGGCACCGAGCTCGGGATGGCGGGAGAGGGAGACAGAACAGGAGAGGCAGGGAGAGTAGAAGCGCGAGGGAGAGCAGAAGCGGGAGGGGGCAACGAGGAGGTGGGCGGCAAAACAGGGAAATATTTGCACTCATGCAGTTTGAAGTCTGGGCCTTTGTTGCCGTGGTGAGTGGTCTTGATATGTTTGGCCATGCCCAAGCTCGTCGTACATGCGAATTGCGACTGGCAGACCGGACATTCCATGGAGCTGGTGGGTGAGACCCTAATCGCAGTGTAGGACTGGTTGCCTGAAGGTAAAACTGTTCAGCGGACGAGGGAGAGTATATAGTTCCAAGACGCACCCCTGGATATCGTAATCTCCTTCGTATGCAAGCTTTTGAAGTGGCTATTGAGACCATTGTTGGTGCTGAATGTCCTTGGCGAATCGGGGGGGCAAAATGGACAGCCATGGTCATCGCTATGCAGGACAAAAAGTCAGCACGGAGAATGTAGAGATGTAGAGAAGCAGGGGATAGAGATGCCTCACTTCATTTTGAGCCGGAGAAGTGATCGCGTCGACGGAGTCGTCGCGGAGAGTCGACGCGGAAGGGAGAGTCGACGGAGTCGTCGCGGAAAGTTGACGCGGAAGGGAGAGTCGACTGAGGGGATATCAACGTCGACTAAAATAGGATTGTGATGATATGGTTTTCTAGATTCAATAGAGGCAAACGAGCAATTTTCTGAGGTGTTGGTGATATAAGAGGGAAAGGGGAGGAAACATGACATGAGACGTAGTCGACGAAAATTGGACAAATTTAAACTCAGACCTCATTGACACGGAGGCCAGAGGTCTGCTCGGCACTCAGCACTCAGCTCAGCGCCGTCATAGGTCCACACCATCAATAAACGATGAATAGATCGGCCAGGTTGCTAGCTATTTCTCAGAGTCGACCATCGCGGTTCAATGTTGTACACCAGTGCTACCACTGTCGACTTTGTTTGGTGCAGTCTTCCTTCGGTTCGGGTTTTCGTGAGAGTTGAATCTTGAGCGCGCACCGAAGTACGAGATGAGGCTATGGGGTGAAGCGCGAGGCAACAGCTTCCTTAGGCAATGTACCTCCACACCTGTTTGCTCTCATCACTTAACGTCTTGCAGCGCGGAGGATCCACATTCGCTAACTGACAACAAGAGAAAAAAACGAAGTATGACCAACTAGAAGTGGAAGGTACATGGACGTACCTTGCGTAGCCTGATACTTGACGCTGGAAAACCTCAGATAGTGGTCAGAATTCGCCAGAGTGTGGGTGAATACGACAGGCTCCAAATCGGTGTATCTTTGAGGTACAACAGGAGCTTGCGGTCCAACACTTCATCGATTTGATCTAACACAAGATTTGATAGCATTCACAGGACTCGCAAGCATTACAAAGTAGTTACCAGTACGAAGCTCCGTTGATTCTGATAGACACAAAAATTGTCTTATTTAGCTAATACCGACTAACTAGTGCTCAACATAATAGCCTTTTTTGGACTGGCTCCCCGTTTTCCGTCAAAGGTACCTGACATCCCCATTGTCCTCACGCCTCCTCCCCTCGTCTCCCATGTACACCCCTTATGGCTGGAGAACGGCTCGAACTTGGAAACTCGAATTCGGATAAAAATACCAAGCTCGATGAACGAGTAGCGAGGGACGCTGAAGTCTCCCCAGCGCTCGACATCGATCTCGGGTTGGTATTCTGCGCGAGCGTCGCAGTGACGAATATACCTAAGGCCACGCCGAGCTGTGCACATGGTTATGATTTAGCAAACACGACAATGTTGACGTTGCACTCAGGCAGGCCTCAAGACTCAATAACACCATGCCAGGGCTGGAATATGACAACGACTAGCATCAACCTCAATATCAAATTACAGCGCGCCGACGCTGATTCACGGCGACTTAATTAGCTGCGTACTACGAAGATAGATCAGTCGCTTCTAAATGTCTCATTCGTACAACATGCTCACTTACAGGGTCTTACAGCACAGCTCGCCTACGCTTATCTCATTGAATTCACATCTCATTCCACGTATATCGGGCACACATGTGGAGACGAAGAGCCTGCGACTCACAAGCAGACGTTTGAGCTCCAGCGAATGTTGGACCCGGACCAAGCTGTTGTGATGGTTCGTGGACTGGGTGAGTCGACCGTGGGCTTCTGTGCACGATTTCTTCGATGCTAATGATCATGTTCAGTTAGCGCTCGTATTCTCGACCTCTTCGCCGCCATGATCCCCTTTGTAACATATGGTACTCCGTAGGACGCGACATCTTGGTGATCACAACGAGCCGCATATATCCTATCAGACATCAAAGTACGAAGTAGAAGGGAGGAGGACGAAGATGTGAAGAGAGAGAGGGACACATGTACCGTATATGCCTCAGGAACGCACTGCTGCTGCAATCCTCGACTCCGGGGGAGGTAGTATACCATGGCGCCCGCGATGAAGAAATCGACGAATGTCGCCGTTGCCAGGGATGCGATTATTGCCCACTAGAATTCATAAAAGAAATCATGCGTGATTAGCATTAAATGGGTGAGGAGAGTACATACGCTGATCTTCTCGTGGTCGGCGACGTAGGTAAGGGTATACACGCTGTGCGCAAGGGCCATCCCGACAGCTATAACAGAAATCACCAATGAGTTTTTAGAATAAAGGAAGGAAAGACAAACACGCACCGAAGCCACCGGCAGTTATGAATACCTGATTCTACAGACAGACATCACCATTGTCAATGCTTCCGATGCCACCACCTGCAGAACGGCGGAACGTATTACAACATAGGCAAGAATTCTGTTGTGGTATCCCCCGACTATCGACGTGCTACGTTGGTGACGGTGGAGGTGATAGAAGGAGGGAAACTTACGTAGCCACACGCGATAGGCGTATAATCTACCATAAAGTCTTCAATATCATCAACAATTTTCATCCCGAAGTCATCCAGAACGCACTCTTGCACCAGGAGAATGATGATGACATTGATCACAATTTGGAGCTACAGAAACAACCGCAACGCGTTGATGGTAGCATCGCAAGAGGAGGGAGGCCAATACCTTCAACGACCTACGTTGTCATGGGTGTTGGGTTCGTCAGGTAATAGACCGTAGTTGAGGTACGAGGTACGTACCAAACGACCGTAAGGAGCTTTAGTGAGTTTTCAAAGCTCTCTACGCAGTAATAGAATACACCGTGAACGACGAGGACGAAATGAATGGTATCAAGAGACCATAGCAATCCAACAGCAACGCGATGGACGAAAGAATCCCTGTTGTATAACTAGGTGAAGTACGAGTAGGTCTGGATGCTCGTTATGCCGTATAATCTTTACGCGCATTAATCGGTGCTGAGGGGGAGGAATAAACAGAAAGACTCACATCGCCGTGCATAGTGAGTCAACATACAACGATCCTAGCGTATTATCCAACGTCTGCCCCGGAGTAAATAACATCCTCGTCACAAGGTGCGACCTCAACTTGGGGGAAGGGGGAGAGCGATGAGCTAGATGGTCGGCCTGCAGGGTGCTAAGGCACCGCCATCAACGCATCATTTGCTTTGCGCAGGCTAACATGTCTTGGAGAACCCACGACCTTCCGACTCCTCCCAGGCCCGTACGCCGTGCTAAGACGGTGACGTTGGCTGTCATCGTCAATTGGGCAGGAGCACAAGTGGCATTGCGCTAACCCAGAAATTTGAATCTCATCCCCAGTCACGGCGGCCGGCCGCCTTTCAATCTGACTGGTCGTTTTTATGGACCAACGCCTGCGCCGATGAAGAAAGTGTTCGCTCTGCTGGGTAACATCAACTTGGTATCGGCAGCAATCACGGAAGCGAAGGGACGAAATCAATCTACGATAACGCACAGATCCAACAGCCCGCCTCCATATACTGGCCGCAAAAAGGGCAGCTCGTGCTACACCACCACCTCCTGCTTTAACAATCCTAGCCGTCCACTCTCTCAGTTTTCGGAGAGGGAGAGAGAGTACGTGATCGTCGATATCGATATTCAGAGGCGGTTTCTAGCACATGCAAAAGCATGCCGAGTATCGGGAATCCTTCTTGATCTTGTTCTCTCAGATATCGTAGCCGACATGCGAGCCACTCTTGGATGGACAAATCGTCGTTCCCTCGCCCGCTCCTCACCAAATGATGTTATTCATCGTCCATCTGATGAGTGCGATTTCGATGCCTCGAGAGAGTATGAGCATGACATCGCTGAAGCCGTGCGCTTCGTACATTGAGCGAGGAGGGTGCAAAGGAGATGGTTTTGGAGGCACTAGTGAGGTTCACGATTTAATGTTAAATATTGAAGCTTGAAGGAAGTTAAGTCGTACGGGTCAAGAGATTAGAGGGCATCTCGAACTTAACCTGTCTTTCATTCACAATCGTTCTCACTAACCCTTTGAGACGCATCGATGTCATGATCAGGCTGGCGAACTATGATTAATTGAGGACATAACTGGCACACACGGCTAGGTGCAACGCCGTAGGCAGCTAAGAAGCGCTCAGCTGGTCGAATTGGAGGAGATCGAGAGGCGACATACTTTTATTGACGACCTCTTCTTTCACCGCGCTGCGATACACTACGAACGAATCTGACATTTCTTCTTCCGAATCGCAGAGTCGCATGTAGCACCGGGGTTGTGTTCTCTCTTCAGACCTCAGGCATCAATTGGGCCCTCGCTAGTCAGACGCTCGTCCATAGTCCGCGGCACATTCCTGGTTGTGGACGCTTGCTCCAAAGGTGTTGTATGGAATGCTGTCTAAGAGTCCCAGCACATATACACTGGTTATAGTACGCTGATGAGTCGTTTGAAGTGTTGGGATCAAGGGTATGGGCGCTTCGTATTTTGAGACTCCGTCCAGTTCTGTCGCCCTCTGCCTGAAGTCTCTTTGCCAAGACTTCTCAAGCGTACCACGACAACGATGACTGCGACATGAGCGAAAACGGAGACACTGGATATTCATTCACCGATCACATCCTGCCCGCTGTTCAGGACGACGTTTGTTGGGCGGTTGGACAGTGTAGTCAGCACCATTGTTTTATACAAACGTCGGTATGTTATCCCCACCGTACCATGTAGTATTCCACTAACTCTCTCCGTCGTTCAAAGTTTGCTAGACAGCCCCGTGTATTCAGAACGCCGTGGACAAAGCCTTGCAAATACACCCACGCTAGACGTCGTGAATTTTCTTTAAAGTTCCTCCGGTGCTCTACGTCGAGAATGTAGATCATTGCGATCCTTGTAAAAGTACACCTGTAATCCAATGTATGTCCGGCTTGGCGACGTGGAATGCATGTCCGAAATTGCGCGTGTGGGGGACGTCGCTTCATTGAGCTCGCCGACTACGTCCAATCTGGGTCACTTGAGCTTGAGTGGAGGTCTCTGAGACCTTGAGCATCTGGATTCTGGCGTCTGGAAGATGGAGTAAGGCGATTACGGTGAGCAGGCTGCTAGATTGCGATTCTCTACTCTGCAGTGCGCGTCTTCGTAGGCTCATACAATGACACTCGGACGTGCGCCTGAAACCCAATCGACTAAGTGCAACAAAGGCCACCACATGACTCTGATGATCAGCCGCGAGGACTATTAACAGGCGTTGAAGAAGACGAGTAGATGTAGCCGGTTTCGAACGACATTCACTTGCTCGAAGCTACGCATGCCCTCCAATCCCCACCGGCTCGTCATGGCCTTGCCCTGCAGGTAGGGTCAGCGCACAGCAATGTCAGGGAAGCAGGTCCCAAGGTGCGCTTGATTACCGTGTTTGGCATCGCGATGCGAGCAGTGGCGATGGTTCGGACAAGTGTTTGATGGGGAACAGGCTAATGAGTCGCAAGCCAATCAATTGAACATCTAAAGTGATGTTACGTCGTTGCTCTCCAATGGTGTCCCAGGGATTGGTACCAAAGCTTTGACCGGGAATGATTCGGGATGCTCAGGCATACTTTGCGCCGAAGATAAATAACATCCCCCGACCATAACGTTGTGGAGATTGTACTTACTTTGAAACCTCCCATATCAAGCCAACTCGGTCCCGTCTGATTCACCCAAACTGAGTATCCCGCCGGAGCATACGATGATGCCTGCATCGCGCACATCCAAGCAGCGCCCATGCAGAACCTCGTGCTGTCATTTTCCTTTGATTGCTGCTTCAAGGACGGGTTTAATATCAACAAGCCGACCAGCTTCCGTCGGCGTATCATGATGTAGAGTAACGGGATGATTGAGAATAGTAGGAACGTTAGACCGAGAAACTCGGGTGAAACGGGCAGCGATCGAGTTCGGCAACAGTACGTACAATCCTCGGTATGTATAGCCACCAGCTAATAGGGTCATCCGTACGAGCCAGGTGATAGAGCGGACGAAACACTCACCATTGATATTCAAGTATTGTAGTAGCTGGCTGTATTCGCCGAATGGTCTGAGGCGAAGCGGTTGGTCAGATATTGAGAGCCGCGAGAGCCTGGCCTTGAGCGTCCCAGTCCCGGGGTTACTTGTTCACACTCTGACGGGTAGAATTGGACAAAGTTTTCATGTATTAGAAGTGAGCTACCTAGATACGCTCGACAGTACATGGGAGTTGCATCAAGAGAGGGTCGGAATTCAAACTCGCCCTTATGAACTCAGAATTTTCGGATTATGCCGAACATCTGTAAAGGGTAATGCTTTCCCATAGACTGTAGATGGACTTCGAGTCTGACTACGTACCCCCTTGACCAATATCTCAACTTCGTTTGATCGTCCTTCTACTTCCCTACTTCATACTATGCGCCACAGCGTTCACAACCCGTACGTATCCGATGATTCTGTGAATCTGTTTAGCGAGGGTGTTCATATAACATTGACAGGCTCATGACACGCCGCTAGCCAACTAGCTGCTCAGAAGAAAGCGGAGATGATTATAGACGAGAGAAGGTTGGCGTGTTGACTAGAGTGACAGTACGTGCCCTCAAATTCCTCTCATTCAGTCTTGATTCTCACTTTCGGCGCGCCAGGTGCAGCGATCGGCGAGGAGTTACGTGGTAAAGGTGTACAGTGAGTGCGCCGAGTCTTCGAATTGGTTATTCTCATTAGCACGAACGGTGTTCTGATTATCATCCCCACCCAGCATGAGCGGTGAATGGATTGTCGATATCATCCACGACCAAGGAGGTGACAGGAACGATTTCGAATTGTATTATAATGGCAAAGAATTGGTATGTTCGTGCGTGTCTTCCATTCCATCTGTTGACAAAGTGTTGCTGCAGTTTGCAATAATACCATTGTCATAGCCCACCCGTTCTCATGCCATGGTCCGCCAACCCCAATATCACTGCCATCGTATACGCAGGAGCCCCTGGAGAACAGACTGGTCTATCCATTGTTGATGTTTTATATGGTCATTATACCCCACGGGGTCGACTTCCCTTCAGCATCGCAGATGTCTGTATTCACTCATTCCCGCACCCTTTCGTTACTAATGTATGGATCCGTTAGAACGAAGCCGCTTACGGTACTGAGATTGTCTACGATAAGACAATCGGGCCTTTGACCGTAGGTGTCCCCCGTACATTCTCTATTTTCCTCGTTCTGATCGTACCTATGTTCATTCATCCCCCGGTGCAGAACATCGAACTCAATTTTCGGTGCTATCGTTTCGTGCATGTTGGCTATCGGGACCATCATTACACAAGAAGAAGTAGAAGAGAGTGGGTCTACGTGGCTATGGTGCTCCATTGTCGTTGGGTGATGGCGGTTGCTTGGGAGGTGACAAGCCTCGGGCAACGGGCGGTGGGACGGAGGTTCAAAGTGCACGTGACCAAATGACATCGAATACAGTGCCGTGGACGAATGATTCAGGCACTGAACGCCTCCCTCTTTCAAGTTCTTCGTTCGGCACTCAAGACCTGCACTCCATCGGACACCGTCGATCACGATATGGTTCTATGGATGCCAGAGGCTTCATGAAAAGGGATACGTGTGGATGTTGGCGCGTGGGGATGTCAATGGTGATGCATGACAGCGTTATTAATTGGTGATGGTGACACGAAGAAGGGAAGGGACGCAGCTCCCGACCACTTAGCCCGACATTCTTCATGCTCGATGGCGCCTTTCACCGCTATTGAAAACCACACGCTAAACTACAAAAGCCGTATGACGACGACAACCCACCTTTCTTGCCGCCGCCGCTCATGAAGCAACCACCTTCCTCTCCCTCTTCGCCCAATACGAGGCGAGGCGATGGAGCAAGCTGCGAGTGCAGGCGGGATGCAATGGGACGGGGGATGGAAGTGATGGGTAGGATGGTAGTGAAGGCGGGGAGTGCGTACGTGCGCGTGCATGCAGCACCTGGTCCTCCGTTGCTTTTCGTTCCTCTTAGTACCTTTGTTCGTCATCTGCCGTTTGCGCTGGCGTTTGCAACCCGATCGTATCCCTTTCGTTCGCGTTCTATCCGTATTCCTCCATCCGTCGTCTCTGGGCCCTGGGGGATTGGTCGTTTCGCAGGAGTTGATGGTCCTGCTATGTTTAGCTTGTCTTCAAATACGATTGACCGTCGTGTGGGACGGGGGCCATCCCAATCTTCCGTTCAATGTGAGCTGGGTATCGACTGGCGGGGAAGCGTGCAGCCGTCTTTGTCGATATCGTTTCTTCGTGGTGTTCTAGAGTGATTCTTCGGTGCTGAGGCCGCGAATTCGAAATCTTCGTCCCAGTTCTCTTCGGGGGCTGGTGAGGAAAGAAAAACGCGTCCTGAATAGAAGGCGGTGAACAGCCATGAAAGAAACGCCATATCTATACTACATCATTGCTAACGACCACTTACCCATAGTTCCCGGCCGTTCGCTAGTTGTCAGTACAAAAACGGCGACCACCCATTTCGTCGAGATGGGCATAGGTGTATATATACCAGCGTGGCCAGGGATGTGCGAGTGAGCGAGTTGCGCCGGTGGTTGCGGGTATGAACGGGCGAGGCATAGAATAGACATAGGCTTATATATACCAGCGTGGCCAGGGATGTGCGAGTGATTGTGGAGAGAGGAAAGTGACAGAATGACAGGACATCACAATATTTGCCTAATTCAAGGGGGCCAAATAATGAGAAAAATCTCGCATGTTCAATCTAATATGCAAACGGCTGTACTTGCAACCACCACTTGCCAAACCGTAACCCATGGAAAGCGACTATCCTAACCTCGCCGACCTGGACGATTTTGAGACCAACATAATCCGCTGAGGGAGCAGCGCCAAGTGGCTATCGAATCCAACATGCCCTCAAAGTCCCTCGCGCCACGACGTATACTCTATGGTACGTTTGTTTTCATTTCTCTACTCTCGTTTTAAAAAGATGATAGACCAGATTCATAGCAGCTGACGGAGAGTCCGGCAGCCGTCGTCTAGCCAGAGAGCAAGCAGATCGGCCTCATAGACTCTGTGTTCCGCAACTTCTATATCCCACCAGTCATATTCCATATTCTCCTGCGAGATCCATGCCCCATCGCACGCACATCCGTCGATCGTGTTCTACTGGCAGCCGTTCCCAAATATTGGGTGTTGTGCCTCGATCCGCCCTGTACTTTGTCTGCACGCTCAAGCCTGGACGTGTATGGCCTCACAAAGCTGTCACAATGGCCTGTAAGCACGCAGCAGGCAACACGGAGGCCGAGATGCGGTACGTACCCCGAGTGGATGAAGAGCGTCACATACTGATTTCGCTGGCTCTAGAATGACTTCGTTTAGCCATCGGCGTGGCTCGAACTGCCGGGGATGATGCAGACACTCTGCTGCGTTTAGAATTGCAGCGTTGGCGTGGGTTGAACTGCGAGGGATATGCAACCACTAGCTTGCAGTTGGTGACAAGGTCAACGCCAACGATGAACGACTCACCTGTTGTCCCATCTCGTTGGCTACCCGCAACCCTGTTTTGACCATTGGGTGGTGCGTCTCCTCAGGTCCATCTGCTTAATAATCGCATGCAGTACCGACTGCAATTTGCATCGGCACCCCTCAACGTACTTCTCCGAACATGCAGTGCAACCTCGCATCCGAGTTCCGCAAGAGCAACATCAAGGTGACATTCTGTGCGTCTCTCTCCTCTCCCCATCTTCTACAGCGGATTTCTTTCTCTGCAATCGTACGACAGAACGCCAGGCTAACATTCCCTTCTAGGCGGACACGACATTCCGCAGTGTGCGTTGCCCCTGGCGCGTGTATCCGTACGTCGCCCTCGCTCCAATCCCAAGCTTACTCGGGGTCGCTGAACAATCCTTTCTTTCTGTTTACTTTGCAGCAGGAAGCTTTGCAGCAGATAGTGGTGCGGAAGTGTCAAGCAAAGGACTGGGGTTCAACGGCAAGTAGTGCCGAACCTTGTGCGCAGGTGCGTCCTCGAGGCTCCGTACTGCCATCTCAGGGCCATGACGGTGCTTGGCCTTATACACTTAGTGGTAGGATATCAAGGTGCGTTTCTCGCTGTGCGCATGCATATAGGTCAACGTCCGTCCAACCCATTCCAACCCCACAGTCATCGCATCGACACTCTTCCCAGGCAGACTTCATGCTCTACCGAGTCGGGCGCCTGGCAAGGTTAAACGCGAGCGTCCAAAGTCAAGTATCTGGAGAGCACCCCGTTCGAGGTGAAAAGGAAGGGTCGTGATACAGGATCGATCGATCCCACCTCGCGCGGCAGGGAGCCCTTGTGGGTGTCGTAAGTCGAGGACAAGGAGGAACGTGGGTGTGGCAGTTTTCAGTTTTCAGAGGTCGTTGGCGCACGGGTAGATGTACATGCTGTGGTAACCCGCGATTCGGAGAGAAAAGGGAGGGGAACGAGAATACAAACGTAGAGGTGCATCGACACCGCGCCGAACTCGCGAACGTGCACTGATGCTGCATACGAAGGAGGTGTTTGATGTCTATTTGACGTCTGGGGTGCGGCCGACGACCGTTACGTTCCTGCTGCAACCAGCGGGAGGACGGCAGATGGGTAGATGGCATACCTACCCAGTCACAACTGACCTGGGTGATATTTTGCTGCAGGATAACTTTCATGTTCGTTGATTCATGTATTATTTGCAGGATTTCCTGCAATGCTGCCGGTTGAGGGGACCAGGACGACATAACTTAGAACAGCCGTCGCCACGGGACAACTTTACCTAGCGCGGGAGTTCAAACTTTGCAAACTCCGCCATCGCCTCACATTGCGAGTCAGCGGCGAGCGCGTGGCTGCGCCTGTTCTTATCTCTCTTCCATCAATACTGACAGTAGCAGCGCCGTTCCCTCTACACAACGTGAGCTACCCCGCTTCTGTCTTCTGTACTCCTGTCGTGTGTGTCCAATTTCACTGACTTCTTAGCGTTTCTGTGTAGCATGCAGATCTTCGTGAAGACACTCACTGGAAAGACTATCACTCTCGAGGTGGAGGCGTCCGAGACGATCGACAACGTAAAGGCTAAGATCCAGGACAAGGAGGGGTACGCATTCCTCTTCTTCGCGACATCAAGTAATTGGAACACTGACCTTTGAACACAGCATCCCGCCCGATCAACAACGCCTCATCTTCGCCGGCAAGCAGCTCGAGGACGGACGCACCCTCTCTGACTATAATATCCAGAAGGAGTCTACCCTTCACCTCGTCCTCCGTCTCCGCGGTGGTATGCAGATTTTCGTCAAGACCCTGACCGGGAAGACCGTCACCCTTGAGGTCGAGTCATCGGATACGATCGACAACGTGAAGGCGAAGATTCAAGACAAGGAGGGTATCCCTCCCGACCAGCAGCGCCTTATCTTCGCCGGCAAGCAACTCGAGGACGGCCGCACTCTTTCTGATTACAATATTCAGAAGGAGTCGACGCTGCATCTTGTGTTGCGTCTGCGTGGCGGGTTGTAATCAGGTCTTCTCTACGATATGTCTCATCAGTGGATTTTGTCGATGCGCATGGGATGGGATATTTACAATATTGGCGTTTTTGGGAGCCTCTACTACACACTGTACTACCTACTGCGTCTGAAATGAGGGGTTGCTCTGCTCTATCATACTTCATACTTTGTTTGCGATCACCTTCGAGCTCCGTCGCCGTTTCATTCTCCTTGTTTCGCTTAAACTATTGTTTGTTTCCCCTTCTCACTGGGCGTGATACACGCCAACAACGAGACCACGCCCTTCGTATGTCGTATCCCCGTTTTCTACAGCACGGTAAGCAGCGCCCCCAAGTGACTGCACCGACTGGCCTCGTTAACGTAGCGCGATGACGCTCACCTGTAACACCAAAAGGTGACATTCGCCAGAATTGGCCGCCAGCAACAAGCAACCACCGCGAGAATGCTTCGAATACCCGCCCGCCCATGTCCGTCGCCCTTGGTAGGACCAGTCACTACTGTGCTCAACCTCGCTTGGACATTCGTGCTGTTGGTCATGGGTGCTTGTTTGGCGCTCCCCCTGATTTGGACGCCAAACACGCAACAGCAACGCACTTGTCTTTGTGAACCAATGGTCAGACATGCAAGCCACTCCTCGCTTCTTGCTTCTTCACCACCACCATCACCACCATTATGCGCCGTAATCTGCGCCTCCTGCCGCTGGGCATTCTAGCATCTCTTTATTGGTAGGTTTTCCTTAAGATTTCACGAGGATGATAATGGCTAGACTTACCTCGCAGAACTCACAAATGGACAGTCACCCCCGATAGTGATGTGTACGCCAGGGGAGTGCCTCTTCAAGGGTCCTCGAATATGACCAGTAAGTGCTAGTCTTCGAGGAAACGTATCTATCGCGGCTCGTTTCTCAAAGTTGGCGCCACGATACCTTAGAGCTTCTACCTGGACAGTATACGTCCGAGAACGGGGCCAACAGAGTGGACAATGACGATGGTGTTATTGCAAACCGCCGCAACGCTTTCAATCTAAGTAGAGGTCAATCAGCACGTTGTCAGCAGACGGAATGGAAGACATGCAAGAACATACCAATTCTTTGCCATTATAATACGATTCGAGATCGTTCCTGTCACCTCCTTGGTCATGGCTGAACTTCGAGGTAACCCCTTGGCCCAGGTGTTCTCCCGCTTCTCCCTCGCGACTTACAACTCCCCCATTCGGCTGCCATCCCCATTTTGTACGTCCCTGGTACATGCGCGAGTCGAGATACCCCTTCGGGACTTAAGTGTTGCCATCTATGAAAGCGGAGGGCGGATGTCCACGGCCTGCATCGACGAAACCAGTGAGCTCGAGCTCGAGTTTGTCGATGCGATGATTCCTGAGGTTGAGGAAGAGCCTATGCAGCTGTTGCATCCAGCATAGATGTGGCGCGTTATTCAAAAGCAGGCGAAGCGATGTTAAATTTAGGAAGGTCGCAATTCCATGGTAAATTGTATCCACCCAAAGCGTGGCGGCGATAAAGCCTGAGTCCCATTGAAATAATGTAACATGTCTATTTACAATCAGTTTGAGGGGGAGGACAGTAGACAATTCTCGGACCTTGTTGCAGACTTGACGAGTGGGCACTCATCGAATAAATGCGAGATATCCCCTGAAAACTCATCGAAGATTCTAATGCTCTCAAAAAGCACGGGAGCTACAGCGTTATAAATCATCCAGAAAGTCAGGGATAGATTAGAGCAGTCAACCGTTCTGAGTTAAAGTGCAGTGAGACGCAGTAACTCAGGTGGCAATTCGGAGAGCATCTGAACCAAAATTGGCAGGTTCCACCACAAAGCCCAAACAAGTGTAAATATGTAAACTTCTTGGTTGGGAATAAGCCCGGCGTATTCACCCAAAGCTTCAGGTCTTCAGCTTCAGGCTCCAGCGGACATCAGTAATATGTTTAATTGAAATACGTAATACGAAGAACCTGAATTTTACTCAATATCTCCTTCCACCACTGCGACCGCCTCTGGGACTGTTGTACAGGCCATAATCTGAAGGAGGACGCCCGCCTAGAGTGACATGATAAGTCACACATTATATAGGAGGAGGTAAACGAAAACTTACCCCCTCTTGGTGGTGGCACGGGTGGTGGTGAGCGAGCGCGTCCAGTGCTAGGGATTACGGCATTTCGGAACAAAGTGATCAAGTCGTTGGTAAGCAATACGGGGCCTGGATATGTTGTGAGTCAGAATATCCGACAACTGTAAGGTTGCGCAACTTACCGTCGAAATGTGCAGGTGCAGGGAGTTGACCAAGGAACCATGGAATAACATGCGGAAGCAAAGGCTTGTCATCTTCACGGTCACGATCACGCCCTCTGACATCTCTATCGAGCGGAGGACCATGGCGTCTCCGTGGCGGTCCGTCCCACCTATCCCTGCCGTTGCTGTCTTTCGGAGGGAGCGATATGGGCCGTTGCCGCTTCGACCCTGGGCAATAATCGCCTCCTCGTCCAGATCCTTCGTCGCGTCCTTTCCGGTGGTCAGGCGAAGACTCGGTGCGCGCTGTTTGCTGTTGACCGGAGCTGGATGATCGTGATACAGAGAAGCCCAGGTCTCGAACAGCGATAACATCGACGCCATAATACTTATACTTTTGCGCAAATCGCTTCATACTGGGGTCTGGTTTGGATGAAGGAAGGTAAATAATAGGACGTCAGGAAAAAAGTCAGTAACGAACCGTTAGGGTATACTTCCGCGATACGCTTCTCAAGCTTCTGCACAGCTTCAAGTTTGCCGTATTGATACTCGTAACACGCCCACTGTTCCCAAAGCGGTCTCGCTTTGTCTGCCGGAAGGTTGCTAATGACTCTCTCAAAAAGGGCCCGCGCATCTTACCATGCAAATATCGAACACAGTTAGCGAGAGCTGAGAGCTAAACACGGGCTCACTATCGTCGTTGATGGATATCAAGAACGTTAGGTATCGATGAACGAATTGCACTTCGCTGCCAAAGAGTTCCAAGCCTTTCTCGTATATCCGCAGGGACACGTCCGTTTGATGGGAACAGTGGTATTCCATGAGAGCTTGACAGAATAAGCTCGGGGGACAAACATGATGGAACGGGAAGACCTACCTGATGCGTCATACACTTCCCATGGGACCCAGCGATCCTTGCGAGCCCGCTGTAATACAGCTCGCGCAGACTTTATTTCCTCCGCGCGGCGAGCAAATCGCATGTACATGATGTATACTACCCCATATTCGGACCGGCAATCGTTCATCTCTTTCACATTCGGGGGTTTTGAGTCATAGGTGGAGAAAGACGAGTTATTGGAATTCGATCCGGTGTCCGAGAATCCAGGTACACCGTTTCCAGCCGTGGATGTATTCGGCGCGTCGCTGGAGGGAGAAGTAGGCGAGTTCGGGACTTTGTTGGCAGCCTCAAGGCCCTCGAGTGCCTTTCGCAGCAGTGTCAATAATTGGCCGTACACCTCATGGACTGCCTTGACGTCGCCCTTGGCTTCAAGGACTTCTGCGTAGGCAAAATTCAAAAGCGGACTAAATATGATCGTGATCACACGATGACAACACACATTGGAAACACACATTGGAAAAACCTTTACCTGGATGGGTTGGCTTTGAGGCCAGCTTTGAGTACCGAGAGAGCCTCATCGTCTTTACCGACTGATGCCGTCCAACTATATGCCATGAACCATATCTGTGAATAGTATCGCATTTGTATCACCGCTTTACGATACACAGATTGGATACGAGTGATCAAAGACACCTTGTCCTTTTCTTCGATCTTCAGCGGATTGCTTTCTTCCCATTTGAGGTATGCTCTCCAGGCGCCTACGAGCGCGCGGTCTGGGGGAGAGAACGAGGGGGGCGATGGCAAGTATAATAGGCGGCGAGAGGAGGGGGCAAGAGGAGGGAACAAGAGTCCGAGATGCGTCTGCAGTTGCGTCAAAACGATGCGAGCTTGCATGTGGCTAGGCGACAGATCCGCCATGAACTTCTTGACTATGATACGATTCAGGCTGATTTCGAACGCTTCAAGGTCTTGCCACAATCTCTCAACGTTGTCCAGCGGTATCTGTACGGCGCGGTGGTACACCTTGCGAAGAGCGTCCATTTTTTGCTGTTCTTCCCATGTTGACGAGGTCTCTCCGGCCTTGAGGAACTCAATGTAGTCACTCCAAATGGACCCGCTGTCCTTGTCGTGTCCGATGTGCGCAAGGGCAAACTCATATGACTTTTGAATTACACCATGCGCCGCAGGACCCACATTGTTGCGTCTGTTGCAGATATTTGAGCAACTGTACTCATGGAGGAACGAGATAGCTCACCGAACATATGTCAAATAGAAAGTCCACAAATCTACCGACGGTGGTCATCGGGATGACCACAAGAAACGTGTGAAGAGCGTCTGCAAGTATTGAGGATCAGTCGAGAAATGCTGAAGATATGACAACTGGGCTGAAGACTGAATCACGCCATCAGAATTCTTGGTTCGCGACCATACGGATAAGTACACGCACATTATTTGGAAACTGCTCGAGAAACAGGTCATATGTTTCCTTGATTCTTTCCACATCTTCGCTCTCCTCAGCAATGTCAATGAGCCTTCGCCACTGGTCATTATCCTGCGGGTTTTCCTTGAGATGCTGCTTCACGAGATCATATTCAGATGGCGGTAGCTCATTCTGTGAAGTTTGAGAGGATGGCTGCTCAACAATAGCCCCGTGCGTTTCCGTGTTCACAGCTTGCAGAGCCGAAAGAATTTTGTCGGCAAGCTGGGTCGCATCTCCCAGTTGATTTTTGGTCGCGTCTACCGTCGTTGGTGGCTCAGCCATTGCAAGCGCAGATTGTGTGGGGACTAATGTAGGTACGCCGCCGGTTACGAGCGTGGAAGCGAGGGTGGAGGGAGGTGCTCCGAAAGACGGAACGAGGTCGTGAGGTCGTTGAGGTCGTAGAGGACGAGAGGCGTGGAGGACGAGAGGCGTGAGAGGACGTGAAGAGACAAGGCTGACTAAACGCCGCGTGCGCTAGTGGACTCGGAATCGACTCGCAGAGAGGTAACTTGTGTTTGTGGGCCAACACGGTTGTGTGGCAAGAACGGGGCCTGTATAATAACAACACTTGTCTTCTCTACTGAGTGTGAGAAATTCCTACTGACTGTGGGACCCAACTCATTGTGATGGAATATTCAAGTATGGGAATCAGACCTTATAGACTCAGACTGCTGCATACAGCTCAAGGGCACCTTATCGCCCAACCTTCGGTCGCGTTCATTCGGTGCAAGTGTTGGGTTAGCAAACACACAGCGAGTCTATTGCTAGCCAAATATGGCTACCTGTTAGCCAAAAAGGGTAATGCAAGTTGGCCATGCGTCAACTTGCACCGTTCCATTTCATGCCTGTTATCATATTATTATTACTTACATTTCATTCACTGCCCACGCGCATTATATACGTGTTGCTTTTGTTTAGGCACATCAGTTATTGTACCCCACAATACTGAGGTGAGACCTTTTCTCTTTCCTATCTTTACTTGCCGTGTACTTACTCGTACTCGTAGTCTATTAATTCTACAGGTACATCAATACAGTTATTATTTCTACAGCAGGTAGCATTTATGTTAAGACTCGGGCAATGGGATCACCATCAATAAGGAAGGCCCATCAAAGAAAGTTAAGTTAATCAAAATCAAAGGTTATTTAATTAATTAAATGACTTCATTTAGAAGCCACCGGCACTCGGGTACGTTAATAACCCTGCAACTTAGCGAGGCGCCCAAACCGTCCCAGAAATTAAGGACGGAACCTTCCGTTTCACTACAGGCCCCGTAACTGGAGTTTATTAGCGTAGTACCAGGCTTTATATATACACTAGCTATACGCGATAATGTAATACGAGGCACGACATCCTCGTTTCAATATAAGTAAAATGTAATGTAAAGGATACCTAAGAAACCTGACCAGTACTTATCTAGCCGGTGCGCAGCAACTCGTGTCGAGTGCTCCGGCCGTCGTAGTGGGAAGTAAACGTAAGGTGCTTTTGTCGACGATGGATCGTGTATCCGACGTTGGTTGGATCGCCAACCTAGCCTCGTGACCAGGCCTCTATGGAGTCTCGCTCGAAGAGGAGACCCTCAATAGAGGGCCTGGTAAATCTGAGTTTAAATTAGTAGGACGCTGTAACGACATCCAAAAACGGAATGTGAGAGACTCGGCATTGACCATGCCGGTGATCGAGTGATCGCGGCTGCTCCGGGTTTGAACGCGACGAGCTTCGCAGTTGCTCAACGTCGCCACTACCTCTAGCCTCTACGCACGCACCCATGGCGCAAAAGCGGCCGCTATCAATAATACTTACTGATTGCGCTGTGAGGAGGGAGAATGTACCTGAATCCCCCACTAGTCCCAAGTCCCGACGCCTTTCGAGTTCAAGTAAACATCAGCACGACTCCTTCCATTCATCGAGACCATCGGCCACGTCTCCAAGCAACCAGCTAGCATCTCCGTGGACTGCATCCCCTGCGCTCGACATCCGGAACACGGCTAGTGCTAGTAATTCACCCCAGGCTGAAGATGGCTACTTTCTTCCACCTATCTCACCACTCTTTACCACACATCTGCCGCAACCAGAGCTCAACCCGGCAGCATCACCGCAGTTATTCTGGACCACCCCTGAGTATACTCCTTCATACTCTCCAGCAGCATCTACCCCTCTGTCATTACCATCACCCGCAGACTCATGGACAGTCCCTTCTGGTCTTTCTCGAGAAGAAAGAATGGAGATGGCGCTACGTATATTGCGAGGCCGTCGGCTCTCCCCCCTTGACTTGATGCTAGAAGTACTCAACCGCTCCAACACACAATATAAGTCTGCTTGAACTGCGATATATACTACTCACTCAGAAAAGCTAGTCATGCTGCTGGATTTGCTCATGAACGACTGACAAGGCGCTGAGATTGTTCGCAGGTGGCTCAAGCCTATTGCCACTGAGATTGTACAGGAGATAGTGGCCGAAGAAATGGATTCGGCAAAGACTGCTCTCCTAACACCGTCTGGGGCGCAAGAACTCACGCCTGAAGTCCTTGAAAATTGGTCGCATGACAATGTTTTGGGTGCCGCTGCTAACTCAGCGCCTCTTCTATATTCAATCCTTCTCCAAGCTGCGCAAACCATGACAGCAAGGAACAAAAACACAGATAAGCATCCAGACATGGTTCGCTTGCCTGAATCATTTACCCATGTCAGCACTGACCTGGTTCTTTTTCAGACGTGTAGAATCATCATTGCCCAGCTTGCATACCAACGCTCAAACCGTAATACAAAGTTCCATGCTGTGTTCAGCCTCTTTCTCTGGTCAACGGGATGTGCCCGTCAAACGGTGGAGGCACTTTACCGCTGCGGGCTTTGTCTGTCATACCCTGCGATACTCAACCTACTCAAGCATCTAGCGGACTCTCAGATCCGTCGCGCCATCACCATCTCTCGCACACCCCATCTATTTACCTATGATAATGTCAACATTGGGACATCAATACATACAGAGCAGCGAGGTGGTACAACACCAGGAAAGGTCCAGTCTGGTACCTTTGCTGTGATTTACGAGCTTCGCAGTGCGTCATTTGAGCACATGCAACTGGACCCCATCTTGGAACGATTTCGGAATGCCACAGATCTTCAGTGGCAAAGCGACATCAGACCAAATGAGGCCCAAGCTAGCTCCTTCTTCAAGCAGCTCACTATTGTTGTTGCCAATGTTCTTGTGTCATACTGCCCAGAGTTTGAGGCATACCATGATCATGAACAGCTACAGCATTCTACTCGCCGCAAGATACCTTCTGGCCATAAAACACGATATTTCCCTCTTCGGCTCTCAACCATTGATGAATCATCCATTGATGGCAATCTATCTGTTCATGAAGACATTTATATCAATCAATTGCAATTCAACGAAGCAGAATTATCTACGATAGCAATCCCAAGTATCAATGACCAGTCCACCAATGCTCGCATTCGTGGAGCAAAGATGCTTCATGCAACTGACATCACTCCGTGGAATCGCCGGTCAATCTTTCAGCTTGGCTTTGGTCTATTCCATCTCTGTCTCAATCTCGTCTGGGCAATCCTCAATACCCACCGTGGGACAATCAAAGAACTTGGAAGTCTCACCTACTTCTTCGCCCTCATTGAAAAAACACGGCTTAGTGGACATCATCCTGACTATCATGCACTCCTTTCGGCGCTGACACAGATTGTCCATGGCTTAATTCTCAACGCATGGCGGAGTGAATGCAAATTCCCAATCCTTTCGGCATTTGCAGCTTCAAGGCCTTCACCGGAGCTCATCCTGCAATATTCTGCACACATTTTGCATTCTTATGCTACTCCACATTCACAAGATTCACACCCAGTTGACCCAGTATACCACAACACTTGCCTTCTCACTCGTAACTTGTTATATGTCATGGAGCTGATTCAGGCAATATCAGATGGGGACTGGGGACGAGTAGAAGACTGCCTTCCACAACTTGCATGCATGTTTCGCGGTGCTGGATCAAACAATTACTGCACCGAAATCCTCCATTTTATCTTCAATTTGAAAAAAGGTTGGACAGAAGAGTTTGCATATGGTGATTTCACCTTGGCTCTGCGATCCATTGATACTGACATATAGTGTTGTAGGAATATCATGCGTGACAACATGATCATCAATATCTCAGGACTTGCAGGCCATTCCATGCCAGTTGACCTCAACATTGAACACCTTATAGGTTATCTCAAGGTATAGATATAATATATTGCTACAACTATTATCTCACCTTCTTCACGTACTGTAGATGTTGCTTACCTCAAAAGGGTTGTATGCTACATGGGACCGTATGGGTCATGCTTCTGCTTGCATTTCCCATCTTCAACACATCAAGAAAGAAGTCAGTCGGGCACTTGGAACTGCATATCAAGGTACATCACATATTACTCCGGACACATCCCATCTCATATGGCGAGTAGCCAATGCAGCAAAAGAAATGGAGCTCCAAGAATATATCCCTCACCGGAAAACAGGATGCTTAACAAAAGATATTCTCTTAACTGGTGAACAAAAACTACGGTCCTCAACTCTCGCAACATTCAACAAGAAGAAGAAAGCCATGATTATGGGCAACTTGGAGCCAGAGGATGTGATTGAAAAGGATGACATTCCAGCAGTTGATTTGAGCATGAATATGGATATGGATATGGATATGGATACAAGTGAATAAGAATCTATGTAAGTACCTTTATGCTACTGGCCGGTTCTCCTTTCCCTTAACATGCTGCATCTTATCGTAATTATGGATGATTTGTAATACTGAATGTCCCCAGTACTTTCCCCACTCCTCTGTTTCATCGAGGAGGCTCTTGATGTCAGATAATGTTTGTAAGCTGTTGGGATGAGCGGTAGCCAATGCCTTGATACCATGATCATTGAGAATATAGTCCTTCGTGCGAACAGTGCGAGTCGTGAGGTTGTTGAAGGCCTGAAGTCGCCAAGCATCAAGTTCTTTTTGAAGGGGTTTTCGCTCTGCGGGGCGTCGTGTTGGTGCAATGATATTAGGCTCAACGGGAATATACGGAATGAATTGAAGGGGTGCTGAAGTTGATGGAGCCTGACCATCGAAGAATGTAGCAATGTCAAAACCATCACCATGCCTATCGCAGCACCATCAACCGGTGAAACTGAGTGCTAAGTTATAAAAGTGTCAGCGCAGCAGAGAGGAAGCGGCTTATTACATTACCACTGTTTGTAGTATCACCCATATATGTCGCATAGTCCGCTCGTTGGCAGTTTGTACTCTGAAAGTGAGTGAGTACCGATAATCCTGTCCTGTCCTGCTTTGATGGGTTTCCTGCCAAATTTGCAACAATTGGTGCATCGGGATCGGTCACCAACACGTTAGAGATGTCTACTTGAAGTACCCATGGTTCATAAAGGGTGAGAAAGAGGGCTGTTGATTCCGGGTCTCGCCCTGGACATCTAAACCCTACATCCTTTATCATTTAACCAGCGCAAGTGAGCAAAAGGGGAACCCTACCGTTGATGCACCTTCTGTAGCTATAAGCCACCTGCATTGTCCTGTGGGATCTGCGAAATCATTGTAAGTCAGATCCAAATAAGCCGATGACATCTTGATCGAGATGCTGTGCCAGCTCAACCGTAGACTGAGTATTGTCGATGAATATCACTGTCTTTCTTCTAGGTTGATCATCCGGATTAAAGGACTGTGGTATCACGAAGTCTAGATTGTGCCAGTCGTTGAAAGAACTGGTGATCGGACTCGCTGCGTAGGTGATGTTTGGGCGGTTAGATGTGAGTTCAATCTTCGTACAAGCTTCCCTGAGGACCTCTTCAACTGTAGCCTTAATATGTGGCGGAAGCGTTCCAGACATGGCCAGGAATGGGATTGATTTTGGAAGTAGGACGCGAAACACTCCGAGCTTCCCCCATGCAGGACGGAAGGCTGGCAGGCCATATTTTGCTGTTCCAGCCGTGTAGATAAAGTGCGCTTTGTCGATATTGATCCGTGTGATTTGCCTAGAGAACCCCCGAGTCCGAATGAGACGACCTAGGCGCGGTAAGCGGCCCTCGAAATGGTGAAGTTGCTCGGGCTGTACAACAAGGTGCTGTATCTTGCCCTCGCGTATTCTCTACTCAGCATGGAGGTGAGTGTTATATGCATGGTTTGGCACACTAAACATGCCTTCCATAGGTCCTCGTCATTTGGTGTATCTTGGTTCACCGCGACCGTTTCCATGCCGTACCGACGAAAGTCATTTACCTAATATCTTTTATGTCCGTTCTCCCCTCTTGTCTCAAACGGCATACATACTTGCGCGGTCTGAAGGCGCTTAAGCAGTGAGATCGTGATTGTGATTCCTATCGAGTCCGCGAGAATAGGCAGAATAACACATAGAGTCTTCCCAGAGCCAGTACCAGCATCTACTAGGCAATCCTGACCAGAGATTATGGCCAGCGAGCTTCAAAGCTGAAATTCTCCAGGGAATTGATGTCCATTCGAGACCTTGTAGAGCAGCAAACACAGTCGGCACGCCAGTACGCGGTCCTCTCCAGAAAGTGACGCCAGGTAGTCAGCTAGCAAAAGTCGAAGTTGGCCAGGTATTATTGTCTCAAACTGCTGGAGGATCTCTAGTCGGCCGAGGGCTCGTATTGCAGCCATTTCGTTGGTTGCGCCAGACTGAGCCATTGTGAGGGAGCAACGAACCGCGACACGTCGTGGCGACGCGCAAGTCCAACGTTCTCAGCGCGGCACTGTTCCGTGATCGACTGATCACCGGCATGCTCGATGCCGAGTTTTGCACCTTCCATTCTGGGAGTCGTTACAGCGTCCTACTAATTCAAACTCAGATTTACCGGCCTGTCTATTGACAGTTTCCTCTTCGAGCGAGGACTTCATAGACAGGTCGGTCACCGGCCTATCGCCAACCCTACATCTCCCGGGGTCCTTTAGAAGTTGACCCTCCGTGGTCAACACCAGGTTCAACCAGAGTTCGAGCTTCCATCTCGTTTGGAGTGTGCGCGTATAGAACCAATGCGTGGTGTGGTTGTGAGCGTGTGATACCGTGAAACATCCCATTGTTGTCCCGTTAGCAGCGTTCGCGTGATATGACGATGCAATGCGAGCCGTGAGGGATGTGAGAGGGAGGGAGGGAGGGAGAGATATGGTGTTTGAAGACGACGGCAGAGGTACTGTACCAGTAACGTCTACAGTTTTCGACGTGCTGGCACTTGGTGGTAGCCGGAGGACTGTCGTCTTAGTGGTTACTGCTCGTGGTGGTTGCACCTTAGGCAGCACATTGTGGGGTCTCCAAGACCGATTAATTGAATGGATACAAGGTGTCTCCGAGACCCCAGGACAACCCGCGCATCCATTTATCGAGCTCGGTGTGGTTTCGTCGAGCCCTGTTGTGTTGTTGTGGCGCCTCTGTTTCCGTTGTGTCCGTCTTTCGTTGAGTCCGTCTTTCGTTGAGTCGCATGTTGCCGTGTGATTTGTGGTGCCTCTGTTTCCGTCGTGTCTGTCTTCGTGTGATGTCGTGCGGCTACTTTCGTTCTGATCGTTTTGTGTATTTTAATTCCCTTTTAATTTATGTTTTCCTCCTCGATTCACTTGCATAATCAGAACTGAGGAAAGTCATCATATTGGTATAAGGCTCAGTTACACTATTGCAGGAACACATTGGATATCAGGCAACGAAGTATGGAAGAGAAACAACAGGAGGCGGCACCAAGAAATGAAATAGATGAAATAGGAAACAATGGAAAACAGACGGAAAGCGGCACCAAGAAATGAACTACAAAACAACAGAAAACGGAAACGGTAGCAAGAATTGAACCTTCGTGGCAAGAGTGTTGCAGGGAGAGAAGGGGCCTCATTTCGAACCACTGGCGCCTTCCTGAGGGCCGCCGAGTGTTCCACGAGAGTCGGGCGGGTGGTTGTATGCGCCACTGGAGCCTTCCGAGGGGCCGCCATACATGTCATGAGGAGACCTGCCGCGAGGGTATTCAAAGGGTGGGCGGAGGTACGTGCCGCTGGAACCTTCCTGAAGGCCGTACATGTCATGAGCTGGTGGTCTTCCCTGCGCATAACTGGGGTGGGGTGGGCGGACGTATGGGTTGTAGAAGTCTGGGAAGTAGGAGGGGGGTCCATGTTGTGCGCCGAAGCCATTGAAGGCTGGTAGATGAGGCCATCCGTACCCAGGCGGCGGTGGGTAAGGCCAACTTGGAGGATACCGGCCGCTGTTGCTGGGATCCATGCCAGGATCTAACAGCGCATTGAAGAACCCCTGGTAGTTATCCCAGGGCGCAGTATTGCTCCCATTGAGGCCAGGGGGTTGGCGGTATCAGTCCTCCCAAGCCATAGTATTACTCTCGTCGAGGCTGGGGAGTTGGCAGTGTTGCTGGGGCCCCTGTTGAACCGGGGAGGCAGCTTCGGGAGCATCTGGCTGAAGGGTGTGACCCTTGTCGTTCTCTGGCTTTGTGCGCTTCACCGTCGTCGGATCCTTCGTCTTCGTGCGTTTCAGGACTGGCGGGGGTCGTGCCGCCTCAGTTGTCGATCCAGTCGCATGCTTCGTCTTTGAACGCTTGGCCGAGACTTTGCTGGTCGACGACGTGGCAGATCACTTCATCTTCCCGAGTTTCGTGGCTGGTTCGATCTCAGGCGTGAGCTCGCCGATCGAAAATCCAGAGGCGACACCCTCCGGAGGGGCTACAGCTGACGGATGTTTCTGGGTTGGCTTTGAGAGTTTCTTGGTAGTCAGCGAGTCGGCGACGGTGGCCTCCACAAGGGTCGCGGCCTCACCAGTTGACGATGTGGTGGCATTCTTGGTCTTCGAGGATCTTGAAGGCGCCTTGGGCAGGACGTCGCTACTCGCGCCATGCTTTGTCTTGTGGCGTTTTGCGACAGGGGCCTCTGCATCAGGCAACACGGCCTTACTGGTGGAGGATAGCCCCTTGGGCACGACCTCGCTACTCGACGCAACATGCTTCGTCTTATGGCGTTTTGCGACAGCGCCCTCTGCGTCAGGCGGCACAGCCTCGCTGGCTGACGGTAACCCCTCCGCAACACGTTTTGAAGCCGCCTTGGGCACGACAGGCGGCACGGCCTCGCTCGTTGATGATAGCCCCTCTGCGGCAGGTTTCGGAGCTGCCTTGGGCACGACCTTGCTACTCGATGCGACACACTTTGTCTTGTGGCGTTTCGGGCCTGCGGCCTCGGTTGGTACGCGTCAGGTGGTGAGGCCTCGCTTGTCAACGGCAACCCCTCCACAGCACTTTTCAGAGCCTGTAAGGGGACACTCCTATTTTCCCCTATTCCCCTGTCCATCTCCCTTTCCCCTCGTCCCCTCCCTCTCCCCTCTTTCCACGGACTCTTATTTACACCCCCTTTCGTTCCATTATTCATTCCATCCTTTCCACCCCACTCCCTCGCCTTCCAGAGCGTTCCGATGACTCCGAAGCGTTCCCGCAGTCCGGATTCACTCCGGACTCGTGCGCACGCCTCTGGACTCCTTGGGACGACTTCCCCCCACCTTTCCTACCCTTTCCATTCGTATTCCCACTTCCCCAGGTCGCTGGCACGACTCCTGCATATTCCCCTCTACTTATTATCACATGCTCCTGCTCGTACCTTGTGATATTCATCGGACTTGTGGCGGGTGTACTATACAGTTCTTTCATTCTTCTCCCACGCTTCTACAGTATATACTTCGCATCCTAGCATGGAGGATCCTTATCTTGTTCTCTTTGGATTCTCCCTCTGCTAGGTGTGTATTCTCTCATGTATTGTAGGTAGCATTATTCATATCTTTGGATTCTCCCTCTGCTAGGCCTGCGCTGTGCGGCCATCTTGAGGTTGCCCTTACAGGAACCCTCGATTAGCGGCATGGCTTCGAGTATTCGACGCGATACACCGCAAGAGTCATTTTCAATCGGATCAAACCCGTGCGGGTAGGGGGGCGCGTCCTAGGCTTCGGGTCGTTGGGCAAACCTGGTCGACCAGCGAGTCTTATGTTTCGCAGTTACCCTTGAACGCGTACAACCCCAACTGGCTTGCAAGGCTCAATGTCATTGAGAAAGAAGACGTCGACGCCCAAGAAGACGAACATTATGACTTCTCTCACAACCCGGACGTCGCGGCGTGCGTACAAATTATTCCATGTATCCCTCTTAGAAATCTCATTCTCCTTTTTAGGCTTGCGATGCAAACCAACGGCAGACCAAACCACAATCGTACATATGCTTAAATCTTTGTTGTCTATAATAGGATTTTTCTACTGTCCCCAGCCCCTCGCGTTTCTAGATCCCTTTCATTAAGCTCGGAGTGATCTAAGTGACCCATGGGAAGTGAATAGACCTGAGTCGTTTATTTCTTGGTAAATATGCGCATAGTCTGCACAACATTCATAGACTCCACATGATGTGTGCAGCATCGTTGCTGGTTTCGCACCTCTGTTTCAGTAATATATATGCCTACACCATCCCTACAAAAACGGCCACAGACAATACCCGATATTGTAAGGGCAACCTCAAGATGGCCGCACAGCGCAGGCCTAGCAGAGGGAGAATCCAAAGATATGAATAATGCTACCTACAATACATGAGAGAATACACACCTAGCAGAGGGAGAATCCAAAGAGAACAAGATAAGGATCCTCCATGCTAGGATGCGAAGTATATACTGTAGAAGCGTGGGAGAAGAATGAAAGAACTGTATAGTACACCCGCCACAAGTCCGATGAATATCACAAGGTACGAGCAGGAGCATGTGATAATAAGTGGGGGGGAATATGCAGGAGTCGTGCCAGCGACCTGGGGAAGTGGGAATAGGAAGAGAAACAGTGGGAGAAGTGAGGGGAAGTCGTCCCAACGAGTCCAGAGACGTGCACGCGAGTCCGGAGTGAATCCGGACTGCGGGAATGCTTCGGAGTCATCGGAACGCTTTGGAAGGCGAGGGAGTAGGATGGAATGAATGATGGAACGAAAGGGGGTGTAAATAAGAGTCCGTGGAAAGAGGGGAGAGGGAGGGGACGAGGGGAAAGGGAAATGGACAGGGGAATAGGGGAAAATAGGAGTGTCCCCTTACAGATATTCCGGGGGCACAATGGACGGCGAACTGGGTGCTAGGAAGATGTCAGTCAGGAGATAATCAGGGGCTAGAGGAAGGAAGGCAAACCTCTTTCATTGAGTAGAACGTGGATGTTTGCGATGGCGTCCTTCAGCAATATCTTTTCCGGGTCCTCTCTCTTTATCTTGGTCATTATAATCCCGTACTCAGTCTTCCCACCGCCCGCCATCTGCACCTCGTCCATAACCACCCGCATCCACTCGACACTTACCAACGGGCTTCTCGGGCGCGCCACATTTGCATACATGACATCGCCGCGCTGCGGGCGCGCGGGTGCAGGGCGGGCAACATTGACTTCCACTCGCAGCGTCGCGTACGTCGTGATAACCACATCAAACGTGTTCGCGTAGTGCGCCCAGTCCATGATATCCGCGGGGTCGGTGACCTGTTTACCAGTGAACTCCACCGACACGCTTTTCTGGGAGCGAGAGTCCTTGCCCCGGGTGGGGCGGGCCTGCTTTTTCTTCAGCTCGTTCCTGAGCTTCGTCGCAGCGCCCTCGGTGAGCGATACGTCGAGCTTGTTCCACCCCTCGTAGATCAGCACCTTCAGCGTCGGCGCGTGCTTGGCCAACTCGTCGGCCCACTGGCTAGCCAGCGTCATCAGTGTCACAATCAGCGTTGTCTATCGGTCGTAAGCATTGTATCATGACGGCACTCTGGATTCTGGATTCTGGAAGTAAGCAGTAAGCAGTAAGCAGTAGGCAGTGGCGTTCCCCAAGTAGATACCTCCATCCAATCCACTTGAATCGCATCCTGTAACCCTGAAATGCGGATGGTATACATACGTCGTATATTGCTGTGTGAACCGCGTGAATATACATGAGTGTACATACATACATACATACATACATACATACATATGCGAGCGACCCGCCGCGTCTGCTCCCCATCAAGTCCCCCGTCCGTTTGTCCTTCCAATTGAATGCTTGTTCCGCAAGCGGTTTTCACCAGTCCCTGCACCGATATTGGCGTGCGACGGTGCGAGGCGTGCTCGTTCCTCCGTGCCTTCATCCATTTAGTCAAGCCCATTCACTTGGTCGAGTAAGTCCATGCGTTTATGTGTTTCCCCGTTCGTTTGTTCGTTCGTTGACTTGCATGCGTGGGAGGTCCAGGGGCCTGCGACCAGGTTGGTTACTATGCACGATAGATGTGTCCAGGCGCGCGGGATACCCATTTGGATGGGGCGGTCGAGGACTATAAGAAGCGGGGTGAGTATTGGGGGAGAGCAGCAGCAACGGGCTGGCTTACCTCTCTCCCAACCCCCGCGTTTTGTCCTGCTCACCCTTTCCTTTCCTCCTCTTCCAGCCTGCTTGGCCTCTCCCACTCTGATCTCGTCGTCTCGTCGTCTCATTCTCACTTGGTCGAACCTGCGCGCCCGCTGTCTCCATTGTGGACGGCGGCCGCGCTGGCGGCGACGCCACCTTTGCGCCCTCTGCGGCAACCCCTAGCGCGTAGGCTTTCGCCGCAACCCGTAAGTCCCCCGCTTTGACTCACAGCAGTCTGAAGTCTCTTTCTTCAGGCGTTTGGCGCACCAAGCCTCGATGGCCGGGGATGTCCTGTCATCGCCATTGACGATGGAGGCCAACAAGTGGCTGCGTAGAAGGACGGCAGGTGACGGTACTTGATGCAGTACTAGGTGTGTCGATCCTCGGCTTCTGGGGTTCATAGACGACGACGACGGAATCCTGGTGCTGGTTGAGGTAAGGAGGGAGTGTGGGGCAAGGCAAGGCAGAGGGCTGCTGCTGTGGACGTTACTGGTGAGTCACCTCAGCGGTCGTTGCAGGCGGGAGTTTGGCTAGGTGTCCGTTCGAGGTTGTCTATCCGTGCGTTGCCAGGGCGGTTGAGACTGGATCGAGGTGCGCTGTGGCAGTTGTGTGCTGTCTGCAAGTGTGTACTAGTCGTAGCCATCGCGAATAGAGACACGTCATTGCGAAGTCAGAGTGCACAAGGTCAGAGCGCCGTGTCGACCAAATAACGACGATGTAGAACCTGTAGTGTTGAAGGGTACATTTTTGCAGATACGGAGCTGGATCTTGTCAGGCTGCAGCGAGAACTCGTCAGCTGCGATCTCGGCGGAATAGCGAGATCATAAGCACCTCGTCGTCTTTCTTCAACTTCTTATACTGCACGAACAGCTTCAAGCCTTCTTTCCGCACCTGGGGTTGGGTATGACTGCAACCGCCGTGCCCCTTCTTGGGTTCCTCGGCATCGGCACCATCGGCCTTGTCCTTCTGCTCATCGGCTTCACAAATCATCTTCGTCTTGCAGCGGCTCCAAACAACCGCCATGCGCAATTTGGGATCACGAATGTGGCGGATCTTGTCTGAGAAGTTGGGGTCCGACTTACATTGACCAACAGATGTTCACGAGCATTCAGACAACGGAGGACAGATCGCGGGACGGGAAGGCCAGGACAACGACATCATGGAAAGGGGACAGTAGACGTCAGCGACTGTCTTCCATGGGATATACACAAAAGGACATCCAGGCCGACACTTAAAGGTGAAGTACACAGGGGGTGAGACTAAAACTAGTGCAAAAGCCCAGCACACGCTCCTCAAGCTGCGTCACAGCGAGAAGCGGAGGGGCTGTCCATTGATCATCGAAAGCCACCCGCTTGTTGCGGAGGTCAACGCCGTCTTCTTGGGGCGGTGGGTAAGTCTGGAACGAATGGCTTTCGCTATCGTTGCCTTATGAAACTGCGATCGAAACGATCACTTCCTGAGACAGTGCCTGGTAGGTTAAGCAAAGGGTGGCATCGCGTGAGTCATTGAGGAGGTTGGCTCGATGAAAGTCTTGACACGTGAATAGCGACGCCTGGAGGTCAAGGGGAAATGTTAATGCCATGGGAAGATGCAGTACTGGTGAACACTCACCACACTAGTCGTCCTCACAACACAACCTTTGCCTTATCCCACGTGCATTGGCGTTGTGGGCGAGAGTGGGGGACGAGGTGTTCACCTCCCCAACGAGCGAACCGTTTACGATGTAGGCTGGGGGTTGTTGTGAGTGAGTCAATCGGCGTGGACGTGCAATGAAACAAACCTATGAGAATAGACTCGGACTCGTAACGACACCAAAGGCCGCAAAGACCAAGCAGCAGGAGCATCGAGTCGACGGCTGAAAATGGGCAGCGACTTGCCCTTGATACCGCTTGTAAACGGTGGATCGCACTTGCGGCGACGTGTCGATGATGTCGAACGGCGATGCGCGCGAAAGTAAAACGAGCGTTGGGGGAAGGAGGGGGGAAGGAAAGAATGAAACTTGCGCTCTTCCTGCGGTTGGCCGTAATGTACTGGTGAAAGTGGTTCGCATGACTCCAGAGCCAGCACACGTACCGATCTAGGTGTCGCAATCCAAACCAAAGTCGGTGTTGTGTGAGTCCCTCGTCATCGTTCCTGTTTCACCAATAGTCTAGAAGCTATCTTGCTGGCCCACTCCACGTCGTCTAGTCCAAGTTCGCACCATCCTAGATGCAGTGCCGACCCTGGAAACGATGTGTATCGACGATCTTGCTGCATCGCCATTGGTTGCGCTGGCGGCTGGCCTAATAGTTTTAGCGTCAGCTTCAACAAAGTCGAATTTTAATGAACTGCGTCATGTGGCCGCGTTTCAGCCGTCCCTGGTGACCCGGGAAGAAGGGGGAAAATGGGGATGGCACGTGTGTAGATGGAGATGGGGTCAATCACTGCTTGGATGTCGGCGTTGCATCTTGCCTGATAGTTCTAGCGATAGCATTAATACAGTCTAAATTGAATACACAAAGCACGTACCTGGGGGGGTGTTGAACAGAATTGTCATTCAAACCCAGGCATTGCCTGACTACAATTAATTCACTTTGCCCAAGGCAGATTGTAGTCTGGCAATCTACTACAAATTGTACTTTGATTGTACTACAATGTCAGGCAAAGGTTTCTAGAGCTGTAGGGGGATTGTACTACAGATTGGGGATTGTAGGGGGATTGTTATTCAATACAGGGGGATTGTAGGGGGGATTGTCATTGAATGCGGGCACATTGTAGGGGGGATTGTAGGGGGATTGTTATTCAATACAGGGGGATTGTACGGGGGATTGTCATTGAATGCGGGCGCGTTGTAGCGGGATTGTTCTTCAATACAGGGGGATTGTAGGGGGGATTGTTGTTGAATGTGGGCACATTGTAGGGGGGATTGTAGGGGGATTGTAGGCGGGATTGTTCTTCAATACAGGGGGATTTTAGGGGGATTGTCATTGAATGCGGGCACGTTGTAGCGGGATTGTCATTGAATGCAGGCGTGTTGTAGGGGGATTGTTCCTCAATACAGGGGGATTTTAGGGGGGATTGTCATTGAATGCGGGCGCGTTGTAGCGGGATTGTTCTTCAATACAGGGGGATTGTAGGCGGGATTGTTGTTGAATGCAGGCACATTGTAGTGTCGGTCTTGTCGGCGTTGGACTTAGTAGTTGCCGAATTTTGTCTACTTAGCCCGGACTCATCGGTGTTGGACTTAGTACTCAATTTGTCTACGCATCTGAGTCATAAGGCATAACATCCATGTATCAGGTGCCCAGAGCATATAGAAGGACCATAGAACTACGACCAATCTCTATCTGAGTCCGTATTTGTATCTAAATCACCATCGCTAGTGTGATCCTCCCTATCTCCGGCCTCATCTGTATCGTACTCCGTTGCGGCTTCCGAATCTGATCCCGAGTCCATATTCGCGGCCAGGTGAGTACTCGAAGCAGCTGTAGCGTCGTCACTAGGGATGGTGGACATGTCTACAGGATGTGGAGTAATAGCGTTTCCCGATGAAGATGGGGCCGCCGATGCAGGTTTCTTGTGCTTGCGTTGTTTGATCACTGCCGCATACTTGCTGGTCCATGGTGGTGCCAGTCCGCAGGCGTGTAGACCAGGTAGCCATATATTGACGGAGGACTGAACTAAGTCATCGAGAAGATCTGCCTGTTTCAGTGCGTAGGCTGCCAATCCAGAACGAATAGCTGGGGGTGCGTCTGCTCGCCGTGTGCTTTGAATTCGCCACCAAGATGCCTTCCATGCCAAGAACTCAAGTGACCGTCTCATCTCCTCCTGCACTAGTTGGAGTTCTTCTTCCCAGCGAGCAGCCCGTGCCTTCGTCTTCGCCCACTCTATCCGCATCGTTTCGTCAAACTCGGGCATGTCACTTTCGTTAGTGAGGCTAGATGATGTTGTTGAGCTACCAATGAGGGGGCGGGAGGAGCCAACGAGAGAGGGTGGAGTCGTTGAGTCTTGCAGAGGTGTTACAGTCGAATCGCGGGAGGCGTCTGTCTCCGAGCATGGGATTGACGATTGGTCCGCTGTAGGCGCCGCAAGCCAGATCCAAGACGGCTCAAAGCGACTATTGCTCGTGTCGTCGACCTCCCTGCCAGGACCACGGAGATCTGCGTCCAAAAGGTCCCGCAAACGGGTGGTCCAAGGCCCATTGGGGTCAAGCACCAGAAGGGCTTGACGAGCAGCCCGATATTTCTCAGCGAAACCCTTGATCTTTCTGTTAACTTTGTTGAAGACGGAGCGTATACGAGTATTTGGCTTGTTGCCTGTGCCCGAGACATTGAGCTTCTTGAAGACGTAGACGGCATGGATGACACGACGCTGTTTGCGAATTGCACTGAGACTGTCGTCAGCTTGAGCAAGTCGGTATTGAGCCTCCTTCTTGGCGATGCCGCAGACAGTAGGTAAGAGATCGGGTGGAACAGCAGAGGGCAAGTATAGAGGTATTTTCTCGGCAGGGGGACCTGACTGATTGCTTGCATCGTGATGGGCTGCGAGCGAATCACTGGCAAGTAACAATGTGATGCTCGGCATATATACAATCTGGATTGCACGCCAATTCGTGATATCATGGTGGAGGCAGGCCCGCTTCTGTTCGATCTCGGCCAAGTCCTTCGAAGATTTCTTTGTATTGGAAAGGTCTCGGATGAAGGCACGCCTAAGACAACGTTAGATTCAGAGTGCACGGTGCCGGCGACAGACTTACTGTCTTTCCTCCAAGTTCAAGCCGTCAAGTAGGAACTTGCGCAGAGTAGTTCAATGGATACTGATAGAACCTGCACGCAGTGCTTGTGCCTCTTCCTTGGCAAGCCGTAGCTGGACTTCGTGGATAGTCAAGACTAAAGGGGCCGTTGAGTCAGCAAAACATCTCATTATCCACGACAACTACACATACCTGACTGGGCTTCTTTGTACGGACACTTCCCGGTCTTGTCTTTATCCCACATCTGCAGCATCTTGTCCCACCGGGCAATGGTGGGCGCTGGGAAAGTGGCCGAAAATCTCTCAAAGATGTGCTTCTGTTGGGTAGAATTTGTGTAGGCGTCCTTGAAGCGTTTCAAGAGGTGAGAGCCTAATGAAGACAGGTTAGTGATGATATGAAAGAAGTACCGCTGGCTTACGCAAGTTGATCATCTTACGGAAATTCCAGCCATTCCAGTGGTCGTTCAAGGCTTCGTGTCGAGCACTTGGTGCCATCTCGCGTATACTGGCAGTCATTTGGTTGGAAACCGACCACGTGGACTCAATGTCCTCACCACATGTCTTCCCTACTCCCGGAGTATAGTTGAACGAAAAGCGAGTTTGACAAAATTGGTCGTGACCTTCAGCGTGCCAACGTGGGATGACACAAGTAATTGTTGTTCGAGCTGGATCAGGTCTGAGTTCGGGGGGATACTGGGTGGTTCGTTTAGTGAGATTTTTCGACCACTGGCATGCGATGTCGTAGGAAAGGACAAGGAGCCGGAGCTGGAAGGCGACCAATGCAGAAAGTACAACGTAGTCCACAGAGCAGTACCTATCTGGAAGATTGGTATGGGCTTTATGCTGTGTGAAACCAAGTACTGACCGTTCGCCCTTTTCGAGATCCCCAGCACCATTTCCCTGGACGAAAGCATGACGAGCGCATATTATGAGCACCACTCCCGAAACATCATAACCAGGTGTGTGCCGGGTGTTCGCTCGGAGGCTGCTGTATTACACGCCAAACAAGGCCAAGCAGGAGGCAATGGGTGTTGATTACGAGAAGTGGATCACCACGCTCACACCGGAGGAGCGAAGGAAAGAGACTTACTTCACATGGTTGAACCGGAAGATGAAGGAAGAGCTGAAGGTGTCAGAAACGATCCAGAAAGAAGTAGCCGACTACATGGCTGCGAATAAGACAAGACTACCACCCAAACCGGAGGATCGGGTGAAGGGGTACGACCGAGCAATACGACAACTGCCGGCGAGCATAACGACCGTTCTGGAGAAACTGGTAGATGCGACGGGGTGGAGCATGTTTATGTTTATGGGCGGCCCAACACCAAGAATGGGCGGGGTGATTTCTACAGTGACGTGAGAGGTCAATTAGATAACCGAATGGATATACGAACTGACTCAATATTCCAGACAAGGGAGAGTTCCCAAGGGAAAGATCGACTTCTTCAACTGGGTGGGGAAGGAATGGTTGACTATGTTCTCGGCAAAATTTGATGAGTATCTGGCAGATGTTTTTAGTAAGTTAATTGGGTATGCTCGATGCAAGAAGTAACTGAAATACCTTCATAGGCCAGAAAGAGAGAGACGAGGTCAGCCTGTTGCGTGCTGGTACTCCAGCTAGTGACGCCGGGAGTTCTAGTGGTTGTAGTCGCGAACAAACTCCTGTAGCAAGTCCTAGTACTGGTAAACGCAAGCGCGTGTCGAATGGCGCGGAATCGGATGGAGAAGGGAGATTGACAACTTCGAGGTCTTTGACAAGAGTGCGGAAGAAGTTGAAGAAGAGGACACACATCGAGGGCCCCAAGTTGGATCGAAGAGCAGGGGGTATATGAGCCAGTATGAAATTGAACGAGAGCCAAACATCGAACGGAATAGGCTGCTGTTGGAGAGCTTGGGGATGCCACAAGTGCTTGCGTCGCTCAAGGAGAAGCCTGGTCCGAAAGAACCAAGGGCGCCACAGCCAACGGCCATTGATGGTCAGCCCGTCCCACGCCGTTCCTCTCGTATAACGCCAAAGTAAGCCTAATCGTTGCTCACCATACTGATAACTGAACACATTGATAAGCGCCGACACAATGCAAGTTGATCAAGTTGGGTCTACGGGAATGGCCGAAGCGGGTGCTGAAAGTAGCGCCAACAACACGGAGTTCATCCCCGCAGTTTTGCCGACTCCCGATCCTTCCGCTCCTGCGCTCGACATCCAGACACCTTCGGAAACGTCGTCCGCCTCCACGGGCACCGAGCTGGCTGACGAAAGAAGTACAGAACCTCCTTCAGCACCTACCCCGCCCGTGATCAACAACCGTCAAGCTACACCTGAGGCAACTCCTGTAACGAACACTCCACACCCCGCTCCTGTTGAAGAAAAGAACGAGAAGGATACCATCACCGACATTCTTTGAATATACACGCTGCCTCCCTGGATATCAGAAGACCTTATCAAGGTGATGAAGGTGGCTATACCGGGGAATGTAAGGGCAACCTCAAGATGGCCGCACAGCGCAGGCCTAGCAGAGGGAGAATCCAAAGATATGAATAATGCTACCTACAATACATGAGAGAATACACACCTAGCAGAGGGAGAATCCAAAGAGAACAAGATAAGGATCCTCCATGCTAGGATGCGAAGTATATACTGTAGAAGCGTGGGAGAAGAATGAAAGAACTGTATAGTACACCCGCCACAAGTCCGATGAATATCACAAGGTACGAGCAGGAGCATGTGATAATAAGTGGAGGGGAATATGCAGGAGTCGTGCCAGCGACCTGGGGAAGTGGGAATAGGAAGAGAAACAGTGGGAGAAGTGAGGGGAAGTCGTCCCAACGAGTCCAGAGACGTGCACGCGAGTCCGGAGTGAATCCGGACTGCGGGAACGCTTCGGAGTCATCGGAAAGCTTTGGAAGGCGAGGGAGTGGGGTGGAAAGGATGGAATGAGTGATGGAACGAAAGGGGGTGTAAATAAGAGTCCGTGGAAAGAGGGGAGAGGGAGGGGACGAGGGGAAAGGGAAATGGACAGGGGAATAGGGGAAAATAGGAGTGTCCCCTTACAGGGAAGTTGTGGAAGGCGATCCTGAGTCTTTGGATCGAATTGGAGTGCTGCAGTGAGAATACAAATGGGGTATGTTGTGCTAGTCCTACACATATCTACGCGGCTGACTTTGACTAGTCTCTACCCACTGCACATCGTCCTGCGCAAGTCAGTCAGTGGACGAAGGCTAAGTGTATACCCAACAAGTCGCCGAAGGACGTCACTGCATCAACCATGGCCACTGCATGGCGCGTGTGGTGGTATACTATCCAACCTCCCTGGCACAAAGCAGCGATTGCACCCGGTACCTGGCCTTTTCCTTGCGAATGTCCCGACGCTTCTATCAATGAGCCATGGGCGGCACTATCTCATCACGGCCCTAACGGGTTTCTATACGTCGTGCTCTGCCTTACTTGGTGGGGACAGGTCACGTTCAAAGGTGAAGTTGCCACAGCCACCGCTGATGCTGAATTTCTCGAGCTGGCCGTCGCAGATGTGCACTGGGTTGTCGCGCAAATGGCGCTTGCTGCCAAGAAGAAGGACGCAGGCCAACCTCGGCTGTCGAAGCGTAGACGTGTCGTTTCGTAGGGTACTAGTCCTTATCTTTGAGTAGATTACAAGCAATCTAAATTTAATGTGCTGTGAATTACAAGTATGAGAAGCCCCTGTCGAAGTCGTGACAAGACTAAGGCCATAATACAATGTGCCTGCAATTAAGGACAACCTGTGGTACAATCCCCCTGTATTGAATAACAATCCCCCTACAATCCCCCCTACAACATGCCCACATTCAACAACAATCCCCCCTACAATCTGCGCTACAATCTGCCCTACATTCAAATACAATCTGTAGTACAATCCCCCTACAGCTCTAGAAACCTTTGCCTGACATTGTAGTACAATCGAAGTACAATTTGTAGTAGATTGCTAGACTACAATCTGCCTTGGGCAAAGTGAATTAATTGTAGTCAGGCAATGCCTAGGATTGTAGTTGCAAAGTTGTTCAACACTAGTGGTACCTGCATCATGTGGCCGCGTTTCGGGTATTCCTGCTGACTGGGGAACGATAAGGGGACAGATGGGGATGGCGCGCGCGTAGACGAACAGAGACGGGTCTGGATTGACTTGGATGTTGGTGTTGCATCGCGCTTGGTTAATATATCTAGCTTCAGCGTGAACAAAGTCTAAATTGACTAAACGAAGCGCGTACCTGCATCGTGTGGCCGTGTTGCGACCATCCCTGGTGACTTGGGGACGATGAGGAGGGGCAGATGGAGACTGTGCGCGTCCAGACGAATGGAGAAGTCAGGAATAATCGAATCACTTTAGCGACATATGATCCCATGGCCCCAAATTCTTTAGTTCATTCACTTTCGTTCAGTCCCGCGCGTGAGTGGTACCGCCAGCGATCTCCGTGGGTGTACCTTCGTATTTCTGTCGCAAACGCGCACCCGCCAGCACCCCAAGTCCCAAATCCCGTTATTCTGGACAGACCCTGGGGCAAATGGAGACACGTTGTTGCCGCCAATCGACGATCTGGACGACCTAAGCGAGTTCTCAAGGCCGTAACCTGAAGTTGTTCTGGGATTAGCAACAATGCGTTCCCAGCGAAATAAGCAAGCTAAGGTACGTGCGTAGCTGCTTATTAATTCCACCCTCGACTCGATCTCTCTAGAACGCGTATACAACGAGAAAGGTGGCGCATCCGTACGGCATCTCCGATCTTTTTGTTTCCGTGCGCCATACACCCAAGCGAGGCACATCCCCCAAGCGATCACCGCTGGGACATCCCCATGGGAATTCTGGTCGTCGTCCCAACTCGCTTTCGTCATCCTCGAGGGATCAACCCTGCCTGCGATCAACGATCTTGACGCATCCGGCGCTGTTGCGACCCCATAATGAACGAGTGGCGGCGTCGGATGATCGTATACCCCAGCTCGCTTCATTGTCACTCGTCGATCAGTTATCAGGGTCAGTAACTACAAATTCCCAACGAAATAAACAACGTGACGTACATGCGTAGACCCGTATTCATGCCTGCGATGCGGGCCTTGGGCGTTCTGGAATGCGGTGAACGGCGATGGCAACGGGTGTGAGTGTGCGTGAAGACATTCTGATGTGATTTCAATAGCCGGGGATGGTCTGCAAATGGGACCTATTGTAAGTACGTCGTCTGCGCGCACGAAGACAAGACACTCACTGTTCAGTGTTAGTTTCTCGCCAATCCTCACGCTCATTCACCTGCTTATACATTCCTGGACACCAAATCTGCCATTGTAGTGTCACATCGCCTTGTCTATGTCATGCCGTTCTTCCAGACACGTCGCTGACTTGTTGCGGAGGCATCCCCATGGGCCTTCGCATCGCTTGCGTGCTCGCCTAATAGTTCTAACGTTACACAACGTTCGGGGAAGCGTAGGTTTATCGTATGTTAGGCGTAAGTATTGTGAAAGTAAGCTAAATACCTTAACATTACCATTATGTAAAGTATAAATCAAAGTATGTTATTATTTGCTTTGATACCTTTGTCTATAGTATTATTGACTTATCATAAAGGTATGAAACACAAGTGGCAAGATACCTTAACAAAATAACTTATTAATAATTTCAATTCAGGTATTATTCGGGTATCAAACCCCATTTCAGGTAAAATACTTTAGAGCGTAGTATCTAACCCCCGTTTTCATAATTTTGTTTCAGTAGCAGGGTTCCATATCCTATGGCAATGTACTAACAAGGTACAGAACTTGACGGTCGCCACCATACTTTCACAATACATCCAAGTTACCTTCGGCTAAGGTACTGAACTCGAGGGCCGGTTAGGCGCACACAAATCACACTGAAGTCCATACTCGGAATTGACGTCGAAGCGGTTGGTTGGAGGTTCGCATGCACAGAGGTCGCGGGTTCACAGGTCCGTAGGTTTGGATGTTGGCAGGTGCGCAGGTCGGCGAGTGCGCAGGTTGGTAGGTATGCAGGTCGGTGAGTGCGCAGGTTGGTAGGTATGCAGGTCGGTAGGTCAGCAGGTGCGCAGGTGCGCAGGTTGGTAGGTTGGCAGGTGCGCAGGTCGGCGGCTACGTAGGTCGGCGGGTGTGCAGGTCGGCGGGTTCGCAGGTCGCAGGTTGGAGGTTCGTAGCTTTGATATTCGCAGGTGCAGACGTGGTTCTGTTTCTTATTGTCGTCCATGAGATTGTATTACTCGTGCAACATCCAGGCACGCAACCACGAACCAAACAACCTCAAACTACGCTGTCTCCTACCACCATCGCACCATTTCAATTTTTGCAATTCCCGAGCACGATCGCACCTTCAATCCCTACTCCTCACTGACATCGGGCCAATGACGACGACGACTCAGCACGAGGCACGTGCCAGGTATGGACGAATGGGTCCGCCCTGTACTCAGACGTCCAATAGTTTGAGCACGCACCCGCGGGTAACAGAACTGAGAGACAGACACGCGGGAAGCTGAGCGAGCAATGCAGACAAATTATTATTGAGCAAGAAGATTGTGGTATACTGTAGGAGAACGAAAGTGACGACAAAAAAGTACATTGAGTAGATGTAGATCACGATGAATGAATCGTCACCGCATCCTGCAGTTGAAATATTGAGGAATGTGGCGGGCCCCTTTGAGTCTGAGACGTCTGAGGAAGCTGTCAAGAAACTGGACCTTCAACGTGAACCTGCGAACCCGCCGACCTGCACACCCGCCGACCTACGTAGCCGCCGACCCGCATACCCGCTGACCTGCGCACCTACCAACCTACCGACCTGCGCACCTGCGCACCTGCTGACCTACCGACCTGCATACCTACCAACCTGCGCACTCACCGACCTGCATACCTACCAACCTGCGCACTCGCCGACCTGCGCACCTGCCAACATCCAAACCTACGGACCTGTGAACCCGCGACCTCTGTGCATGCGAACCTCCAACCAACCGCTTCGACGTCAATTCCGAGTATGGACTTCAGTGTGATTTGTGTGCGCCTAACCGGCCCTCGAGTTCAGTACCTTAGCCGAAGGTAACTTGGATGTATTGTGAAAGTATGGTGGCGACCGTCAAGTTCTGTACCTTGTTAGTACATTGCCATAGGATATGGAACCCTGCTACTGAAACAAAATTATGAAAACGGGGGTTAGATACTACGCTCTAAAGTATTTTACCTGAAATGGGGTTTGATACCCGAATAATACCTGAATTGAAATTATTAATAAGTTATTTTGTTAAGGTATCTTGCCACTTGTGTTTCATACCTTTATGATAAGTCAATAATACTATAGACAAAGGTATCAAAGCAAATAATAACATACTTTGATTTATACTTTACATAATGGTAATGTTAAGGTATTTAGCTTACTTTCACAATACTTACGCCTAACATACGATAAACCTACGCTTCCCCGGACGTTGTGTTAGTATCAACAAAGTCTAAATTGAATAAAGTAAACAATGCGCGTACATATCTGCATCATGTGGGCGCGTTTAAGCCATCCCTGGTGACTCGGGAACAACGAGAATGGGGGCGGATGGGGATCGAGCTCGAGTCTGGAATAATTGATCCACTGCGAGTCTTTTTCGTTGTTGCTGTATCCCATGACCACTCGCATTGACATTGACTCACTAGTGCGTGACTGGAATCGTTCGATTCCACGCAAATACTGTGTTCTGTCGTGACCGTGCACCATCTCTGTGTCAGTCTGGATCGACCCTGGCGCAAATCGACGACCTGGATGCCTTAAGCAAGCTCCCAACGCCGAAAATCACCCGTAATCTGAAGCTGTTCGGCCATTAGCAACGCGTTCACAGCGCCAATGTACATGTGCATTTCCTTACTCCTCGATCTTTCTAGAACGCGCGTGCTCCAGCGACCGTGACGAGAGGTGGCACACCCGTATGGCATCTCCGATCTTGTTGTGTCTGTGCTCATACATCCGAGCGAGGTACATCCCCGAGCGATCCCCGCTGGGACATCCCCATCAGTGTTTGCGCCGACTTGCGAACTCGCTTTCGTCATCGTGGAGGGATCAACCCTGCAAACCACGATCTTGACGCATTCGGGCCGGGTATACTCTGCAATCAGGGATCTATTGTAAGTACGTCGTTGTGCGCACAAAGGCAAGACACCGAAGTGCTGTGTATGTTATAGGCGCATCCGAGGAGGCCCTTAGGGGCTACTAGGGGCGCACGCACGTGCATTCCGGCTATTGACTCGGGCCGCGCATACACGCGGCTACACGGACTCATCACGGACTTTGGACTTAGACATAATTCGAACATGCTGTAGTTATTGTCTCCGGACTCGGACGCGCGGCTACTGCGTGTTCCTTAGTATATAGTCTTGTACCGTACCTACAGTTACCTTAGTTCGAATATTAGTTCCTTCTCCCACTCGCATCCTCGCCTCTCCTTGAGGTCGTCCCCGCGCATCCCCTCGCCTCCGCTCGTACCCTCGGTACCCGCGTAGGAATCCCTCTGGAAATACAGGGCACGCAAGAGTGTGGGAGGCGCAGCCAGTAGCTGAAGCCAAGCCCGTACGTCCTCGCCCCCCTCGTTTCCCTCCGCGCTTCTACGTGGAACCGCGCACCCGCGGGTCCGCGTACCTCCGAGCACCTCTGCAAGTGTGGCTCTTAACAGTGTAGCATGTTAGTAGATAAGGAGACGTGTTTTCCATGAAACAAACTGAGCATTCTCGTACCATTCAATTATCACTATTAAACCACATCATTACAGAAGGATATGAGGTCCGAGGTGAGGTGCTGGAGTCTGCCTACGTCGTCGTATTACACCCATCGTCGTATTCTACCCAACATGTGTTGTCGTTTGTATCTGCGATGGCTGGAAAGCTAGGCCAAATGACGAGTTAGTCAAGCTCCTCCCTCCCTCTCCACTAGTGTTGGTTATCTTTTATCAACAATACCCAAGCAAACCCTCAATTCAAATTGTTCCACTTCCCACAGGCCCTTGTAGTTGATTGTAGTAGCCATTGTACTTCGCTAGAGGGGGGATTGTACTTCACTACTAGGGTGATTGTAGCTATGATTGTTCTTTGCTGGTAGGCTGATTGTAGCTACAATTGTCCTTCATTAGCAGGGGGATTGTACTTCGCTACAGGGGGGATTGTATTTCGCTGGTAGGCTGATTGTAGCTACAATTGTGGTTCACTACTAGGGTGATTGTAGTTTGTGTTGTACTTCGCCAGTAGGCTGATTGTAGATGTGATTGTACTTCACCAGTAGGCTGATTGTAGGCATGATTGTGCTTTGTCATTAGGCTAATTGTAGGTGTGATTGTCTTGCTTATTAGGGCATTGATAAGATAAGATAACACCCCAAGCGTGGGAGATAGCTTCTTACTGTGGGAATATTATTATAATAGATAGTAGAATCACTATTAGAATGGTTTCCTCATTTGTCAGTGTGGGAATTTGAGCTGAACAGCCATTCAAAACACTTGAATAATAATGTTACTGACTGTGGGAACTAAAATTAGTGACTGTGGGAAAAATCAAAAAATCAAAAATACGCCCATTAGAAAGCCAGGTATAGGTTCATTACAAACAGTTCTAATGTTATCAGTGACATTTGTAGTAGTTCATGAGATATGAGCATATTCAATGATCATGGTTACTGATATTAATGACTGTGGGAAAGTTCAAAAGTTGAAAAAGTCGCAAATGTGACCATCAGTTAGACAGGTATAGGTTCATTACAAAATGTTGTAATGATGTCAATGAGTATTGACCTTGATTGATGGTTACTGACCAAAAACATCAGAAATGTAATACAAATCTGAAGGTGATCACTAATTTAGTGACTGTGGGAAAGTCCAAATTGCAAAAGTGCGCACATTAGCCAGGTAATTGGTGGCTAATACTGCTAGTTTGAGAGGTAGTAGATCATTCTAAAAGGTCAAAAACATTGGAGTATAGGTGTAGGTATATAATAGTAACATAATTGATGAATACTTGCACCTATATCAATGCCAAAGCATGTCACTCATATTCAGGATGTATTCAAGACCTAAGTATGCACCCATGCCTATCCATGCCATTGGTGATGTCTGATGATAGCCACTCATCTTTATAATGATATTATCTTCAGTTATTGATCATTGGGAACATGTCTCTGACTGTCAGCAAGTCAATACCTACTTGACCCATCTCAGTGCATCTGAATATCACAACACCTGAGTATCATGCTTTGGCATTGGTATAGGTGCAAGTATTCATCAATTATGTTACTACTATATACCTACACTCATACTCCGATGTTTTTGACCTTTTAGGATGGTCTACTACCTCCCAAACCAGCAGTATTAACCACCAACTACCTGGCTAATGTCCGCACTTTTGAAATTTGGACTTTCCCACAGTCACTAAATTAATGATCACCTTTAGATTTGTATTACATTTCCGATGTTTTTGGTCAGTAACTATTAATCAAGGTCAATACTCATTGATATCATTACAACATTTTGTAATGAACCTATACCTGCCTAACTGATGGTCACATTTGCGACTTTTTCAACTTTTGAACTTTCCCACAGTCATTAATATCAGTAACCATTTCAATATTGCTTTTTATGGTGGAAAATTCTAGTTAACTGGACTGGTACAAATACTGCTGGGTATAGTTAACTGGAGATGACCAGGTATTGCTGTGAATAGTGAACTGAGCAATGCAGTTAACTGGACTGGTACAGATATTGCTGGGTTTAGTCAACTGGGAAATAAGTCCAGTTAACTGGGCATAACCAGATATTGCTGTGAATAGTGAACTGGGCATTGCAGTTAACTGGAGATGACTAGCTATTGCTGTGAATAGTGAACTGAGAAGTGTAGTTAACTGGGCATGAAATGGTATTGCTGTGAATAGTCAACTGGATAATGCAGTTAACTGAATGCATACAGGTATTCCTGGGTACAGTTAACTGGCTTCATACAGATACAGCTGAATGTAGTTGATTTAAGAGATCCCAGTTAACTCAATGCACTGGGATATATCTGCCCCCAGTTAACTAAGTACTATTCCTTACAACTGGAAATAGTTAACTGGGAGTACCCAGGTAGAACTGGGTTCCAGTTGATTCCTTTTTATTGACTATCTGGCACCAGTTAACTAGGATAGCCAGCAGTTATATCTGACAATAGTTAACTGAGGCTACCGTCAAATCGTACCTGGTGATATTGTATTGGACATAGCAAGCTATAACTGGTAGCCATTCAACTCAAGTAGGGGGTATTATTGGGTGAGTTGGGGAGGCGGCGTGGTGGCACTGGTACTGTGACTCATCAAGAAAGGGGTCAATAAATATAATTGAACGCACTAACGGCACGTTGATTGGAATTTTGCCAACAAAGTCTGCTTACAAGTATAATAGCACCTTATAATAAATCTAGTTGATGTTTTATATTTTTAACGGGCCTACGAAGCCTGCTACAAATATTTTCTCGGTGAGTAGGCCAAAGGGGTAGTCACACAGAATCGGGTCACACTGTCACAGAATTGCAAACATTTCAATTTCGGGACGAAAAACATACATGGAGAGCCGGGAAGGGTGAAAACACACTATGGAGGTAGGGGTACATGGTATATAAAGTTTGTAAGCTGGTGTAGCAAAAGAAAAGGTGAAATACAGAAGTAAAAACAGCACAATCAGCGAGATTTGGCTGCTTGTGAGCGTGTAACACGGCCGGAAGGTTCCGGAACAGCACCAGAATTGTTCAGAATGGAAGGGGGGTCGACTGGATCTGCGACGATACTGCGAGAATCGGTGCTGGGCCGCGGCATATCCATTTCCGACCTTGTATCATCTATCTCAGCATGGGAAGCTGCCCCGGACGAATTCACAGCAGTGTCCGGGGCACGACGTCGATTTTGGGCTCCCAGAGAAGCTCGCAGATGCAGAGGGATGTGTGGGGATGAATTTTGAGGTGAGGATGGGTTGGTTGTGGCTGGGGGTGCAGGGGAAACTTGCTCAGTTGTGGGTACTGCGGCAATAGGATGTTGAAGGCGGCGAGGGCGAGGGCGTGGGCGAGCTGGGGCTGCAAGAGGTGTGGTAGGAGCTGGGAGGCTGTGTTCAAGTTCGGAGGGATGTTTGGGCTCGGATTCAGACTCAGAGGACGGAAGGGGGATGACCTCGCAGTCTGACCCTATGGGAAGTAGTGATTAGACCGTTAGGGAGCGTTCATATTCAACATGGTACGCACCTTCATATGAAGCCACCCGCTTTTTACCCCTCCGGCGCCCAGGTCGAGACGTCTTGATGATGATGTTCTCCGCGTACACCAGGCCTCGCAGGGCCTTCTCCATCGCACTATCGAGGGCCTTCCTCGCTGCCTCCTCCTTTCGTCGTTCCGCAACCTTCTGGCGCTGTTGAGCGTTCAACTTCTTCAAGGCAGCCTTCTCTTCGTCCTGAGCCTGCTTCTCCTGCTTTTTTCTCTCCCGGTCTTCTGCCCGCTGCACCTTCTCAGCTTCCTTTGCCTCTGCCTGTTCTTCGTTCTCCTGCAGCGCCTGGAGAGCTTGCTCAGACGTCATGTGGCGGGCTCCAGAGCCATCCGCTTTTGCTTTTGCCGCCGTTCGCTCGCGATTGCTATAGGCGAGTTGTCATAATCGGTCGATCTCAATGGTACAAATGTGAAGCTGCATTCGATCGGTCTGCACTTGTGCGTAGAGGGTTTGTACAATGTTCCGGAGCTCTTGGTTTTGCGAGACAAAGAGCTCCTTGGAGGAGCTTCCGGGAAGCGAGGGAGGGGGGCCAATATACATGAGATTTGCGGGAAGGGGGAGTGTCGAAACAACGGTTTGCGTCAGTTGGTGGGTGTGGTTGGGAACAAGAAGATGTGGTTCGTCGGGCGTGGGTTCACCTATTACCGAGTCAGATGACTCGGTAATAGGGATGATAGGGGGCTGTGAGAGGAATAATACAACATGTTCTGTTGTAGTATTCATGGCTGGCTCGTATTTATCATCTGAAATTACTGAGCGGTTAAGTGGATTAATACCCGTAATAGCGAACGAGGAGACAATCGTGTGGACTTTGAAGGCTTCCTGTCGTGCAGCGGAATAAAATTGAAGAAAGGTGTTCTTTGTGACCTTTTTGGCCTGCCGAACTTGCTTCCGCCAGGCACGCTGAAGCGGCGAAAATACCAGTACATCGCATGGCTGTAGTACATGTGTTGTATGCGGCGGAAGGCAAACAATGATGATCTTGTGGTCACGGGCGTATGAACAGAACCGGAACGTGCAGTGTGAATTATGTCCATCCAAAATTAGCAAGCGATAGACGTCTGCGTTTGCGAGAAGCTTTGCGGTCTGTGGCTTGAAGTCCTGCTCCATCCAAATGGAACCAAGCTCTTGATCAGTCCAGCCGTTTGGAGACGCTGCAATGCTATGATAGTAATTAGGAGTCAGTTAGGGACTCTCCTTTATACGATATAATGTAGTACTATACCTTGCACCACATGGATTGTGTCGTCCCCATTCCAGATTTCGCTTCTGCCCCTTAAATATAACCATCGGTTTCAATACTGCACCAGCTGCTGAAATGCATTCAATTGCTGTCACTAGTTCACGGTTCCCATCACCAATCTCATACACCGTCTTTTGATCACGGTCAACTAATGCGGACGAGCGTGCGGCCGCTCCCATAACTAGACCTTTCTCGTCCATATTGTAAATATTTTCGGGAACGATGTTGTAGTCCCGGATAACTTCTTCGAGGATGTTGAAATAATTATTGACATTGTGGCGATTAAGTGCTTTTGCTCGGCATGCTTCCAATGGTGTCGTTAATTTAATCTTGTTGGGTAAATGAGATAAAGTAAGTATTGTCACTGATAATTAATTATTGACAACTTACTTTCAGGTCTGTGTGACGGATATGGACAAAACGGTATGCCCAATTCTCGCCAACAGGATGGCCTAGCATTCCTTCTGCAAATTCACGCAACCCTGTTAGTGTCATTGGGATCCCCCGCCGCCCAAGAAGCTTGATCTAGTCCACCATTACCTGTTCCTCAGCTGTTGAGAAATGCCGCTGATGTTCATGTGCTTCCGACTTGGATTTCCGTCCATGATAACGCCCCTGCAATGTGGAGAAGGGAACATCAAAGTCCCGCAATGCCTGTCTGAATCCATACAGGGGTTCACCATCTGGGCCAAATCCTCCCTTGTATATAGCCTCCAATGCAAGGAGAAGGCGCTGTTGCTTCTCAGTAGAGGTACAACTCTTGTATGGCTTTGAGCCGGAATCCAGGTCCACACCAGGGGTGGAAGCAGCGAGTGTTCTGAAATAATGTATTCAGTATCAATCTCCATGTGCATGAACTAATACTGACATGGGATTCTGCCGGATTGGGGTCATGGGTGCAGAGTTGTTGACAGCGCGGGACGGAGAGCTTGACAACCGGTTCAAGGAGCGAGTAGTACTGGTATGGCTAGCAGTGGGCGCTGGTGTACTAGTGGCTGGTTTGGAACGGTTGGACCGCCGTAGATTTGCCATTTCAACTGTAAACAGTAAAGATATTGCTTTTATAAACTCATCTACTTTGTGTTGGCTTTATATTGCTCAAGACCCCGGTTTTATGCCGAAGAATGTCGTACATTTGTCCTACAATGATCCTATATTGGTCTCAGAAGACACTGATGAATGGGAGAACTAAAGACGAACATCCATGTATTATTCTTCTTTACCCCTCTGTTTCTCCTATTCCGCAATATAGCCGAAGTGACGACACTTTGCTGGACTGGGTAAAATTCTTAAAAATAGTGGACTACTTGCATATCACTGTGAATAGCTTCTATTTGGACTCTACATCGTCCGTTCGGACTATGCTGTCCATTTCATTCCATTGCATAGCTCAAAACTTCGGAGATATTCAGGCAATTCCATAAGATGATAAGGGTGGAATTTGTATATTAATACCATTATACCGGATGCTTATATACGTTACCAAGGCTATTCCATCGTATAGATACATTGTGTACACTGTCTCGATGGTTCTGGTCTTTGCAAACATTTCGAGAGAGGAATTGCTTTGTTTGTCCATGTTTGTCAATGGCCTCAAAATACCTAACCTTCGTTGAGATCACTCACACGGAGTCATCAAGCGAGTTTAAGAGTATACCAACTATCTCTAATTCTAGCGAAGACATTTCTCAAAGTTTCCATATCAAAAACTGACAACCAAGCGGTAGATATCACTCGCAATCACTCATTTGGACATCACTGATCCATTTCAAGGTCCGACCCAGATCAGGGTGATCCACAGTATTTGGGAGGTGAGTTTGTGAGGCATTCGTGATGGTGCGCATGTGTTGGCTGATCGTGTCGACTCCAGATGAACGTAGACGAGGTCCTGCACACCTGTTGAGTCTCAAGAGATGTTGATATCCTCCTTCTCGTCGCATACATTGTGTTTGGTGCTGACCGAGCTGTGCTCAATTGCACCGTCGGCGAGGTGGAGAAAACGCAAAGCTCTCCAGGCGACACAATCTGGATGGTTCTCCACTCATGCACACCTCCAGCAACGACTCAACGGCAACCGCAGCGCCAACTCAAGAATGACTTGACGACGCTCATGGATGCAGTGAATCGGCCTAGCAGTGGTCATCTACCCCATCTCCATTACTCTACCACATCCGTTTCAGCTTTGACACCAGCTTTGGCGGTCACCCCAGCTATAGGGTTGATTCTTACACCACCTACTCACTTCAGCTTGTTTCGAAGCTGCAGTTGGCTTCCATTTCACCTCAGAATGATCTATTACCACTATTTCATGACTTGTACCATGCTACGTAGTTAGAATTGATGAATATCAGGTTTTCGGCACAATTTTAAACTTAGGTGGCTCGAACCGGCTGCAAACTGCGGCTTCGGCTCTGGCTTAGCACAAATTAGGCTAAGCCAAGCCTAAGCCTAGCCATTTTAGGTGAAGCCGCGGCTTGATCCAGCTTGGCTCAGGCTCGCCAAGCTGCGGCAACACTAAGGAAACAACAGTCTACACACCATACTCGAGATATCCTCTTTTCATATCCTCTCTCATATTGCTCATATAATACTCTGACCGCCGCCTTTCCTCCTCTTCTCACATCGGAAGAGTACAGATTTCGAACCCCCGATTGACAGTCCTTATGGTGTACTCTATAGCCAAGACCAAGCGCAAGCAATTTATCTTTCTCTCAACCTCAAAAGATGAAATACGTCACTTGCCATTGCTGTAGTCACTGCGCAAAATGGGATCCTCAGACTCACAGTTTCATGGGAGGTAAATCAGTGTCTCGCTCTACCCGCGATAATCATGAGAAGTTGGTGGTTGGCTACTCCTAGCGCAGCAAGAAGTCGCAGCAATGGCGGCTCTGCCATCTTCTTCACTTAACAATCCTTTAGTCTTCATCAACGATCCCCGGGCGACTACGTTAGGTGAATATGCTCTTCATATGGATCCACGGCAGCCCAATACGGGTATACATGCTCTGCAAACACATAAACGATCTAATACAGCCTTCCTCCACTCCGAACTCCGCGTTGCCCATCTACTCTCGAAGGCATCCCTCCTTGCAGAATCCCAAGAAGTCAACACACTCATTTCCTCACTCAAGGACTACTTGCATCAACTAGATCGCGAGAAAGAGCTTCATTGGTCGCAACAACGAAGCAGGAACACCATCGACCGTAACGGTCGACCAGTAATCAACACTGGTAAATTCCATCCGTACTCTACCTGACATTGGCTCACGAGTTCCTTTTATGAGATGTCTACTTCGAAACTGTAATTTCCCCTGACCCTGTCCAGCAGGTTGCGTACACACTCTCGGCCATCATGCAAAACTTTCATTTTATGTCAAGAAAAGCGCTTCGCTTGCAAATTGCAGGGAATCGGGATCTGCTACTCACATCTGGTGCACCTCGTTCGGTCGTTGACTCATTAGCCAAAGATCCTCGAACGGCTACAAAATCTCTGCACATAGACCCCGTTCTTCGAACTTATGTGTCTTGCCCAATGTGCCATACCCTCTATCCACATGACCCAAACAACAAAAACCCTACTCATTGCATCAGCCGTGAAACTCCGCATAGCTCGACCTGCAACCAGCCATTATGGAAAGAGTCTCTTGTTGGAGGCCGCCCTAGGATAGAGCCACGCCTTCCATATCAGCATCAGGATTTCAAACATTGGCTGGGGAGGCTTTTATCTCGTAAAGGTGTTGAAGAACTACTGGACAGTTATCCCGCTAGGCTAAACGACACACGTCCTACCTCGGATATTTGGTTAGCCGATGTCTTTCAGCAGCTCAAAGACCATGAGGGTCGCCCATTTTTATCTCCCTCCCTCACCGAGGGATGTCTGGTGTTCGGTCTATCGGTCGATAGTTTTGAGCCCAATGCCGCCAAGCCAGGACAGGCTCCCACTTCCGCCACTGGCATCTGGATAATTTGTTACAATTTTCTGCCTCACCTGAGATATCTCCCCGAAAATATATACCTAGTGGGCATCATCCCCGGCCCAACTAAACCTAACACCACCCATATCAATCCATATATTCAGCTTGTGGTCGACGAGTTCAAACTGTTTTGGAATCCTGGTGTCTCTTTTTCGCGGACAAGGTGTTCGCCCAATGGGTGACATTATCTTGCATTGCTCATTCCCCTCATATGTGATATGCTTGCAGCTCGGCAGATCGCAGGGAAACCCGCCACCATGGCCCATAACCTCTGCACTATCTGTGATATCGATCACGATGACATGGATATTCTTGATCCATCGAAATGGCCGCTGAAAGATCGACAACAAGTACTCTTTTTTGCCAACCTTTGGAAAAATGCACGATGTACGGCTCATCAAAGCCAAATTTTCGATGCATATGGCCAGTGTTGGTCCCCCCTGTTCGATCTTCCTTATTGGGATCCCATTTGATTCATCGTCATTGACACCATGCACACGCTTGATATCAACCTCCTCAAGGGCCACCTCCGCAATATGTTCCGAATCGACCTCACGCATCCAGGAGGAGACGGCGCATCTCACACCGCGGTTGTCAATGACAAAATGACCATCCCAAAAACCTACGTCGCCAAATTACCTGCCTGCAATAAATTGATCGCGGACAATCCTCAAGACCTCCTCTACAAACTACTAGAATTTCACCGCGCTATTCTCTATGTTGTATGCGTAGAGAATACCATCCTGGGCGACACTCATACTGAAGTAATTGGGACTCGGTGGATCTTAGCGCGAAATGTAGTTTGATGGGTCAGTAGATACATTCCCAGCGCAACACTGTGCAACTGACATGTCGTCTCAGCGAGCGGACGTGTCGCACCCTTCTGTTCACAGATTCTTGCAAAAGCAAGTCCCAATTCAAGCTATCACCACCGATGAACCCTTAAATATGTGGCTATCCGACTCAGAAGACGAAGACCTGCCACCAAACAAAATTGGGCCCATGCCTGTGGAAGGCGTAATCAGAGTTGAAAGCCCCAATCCTGGTCAAATGGTAGAGGAGATGCTGGGTGCTGAAAATGTAGAACCATCGAACCCGTCGCTCGCACAAGATACAAAGCTCCATAGCTCCATACGGAAGATTTTGACATACCTGGCCTCAGATGCAAGTGGTCCATCCCGCAAGCATGTCTCCCAACAATTGACTATTGACGTCCTCTGCCGTATTTGCCACTTGATTGATATCGATCCTTCTTCCGTACCTTCCATTGGGCGTAATGTGAAACTGCCTTTGGTAGATGCTATCATCCAGAAGGGATTTAAGTTTCCCTGCTTAATATGATTTCAATCCAACGTATCCCGACAGGCCGTTACGGATGAAACGGTAATACCTCACCTTGCTTCCCTACTTCCTGAAAGGGACGCAAAGAGAACATCGGTATTAGGCATCGATATCATGAAAGAGATTTGGCAAGATATGGAGTGCACAATGCTTCCTACTTGGGTTTCTCGTGTCCCCCGTGATTGGACCTCGCTGACAGACTTGAACGCAAGCCAAACCCACATGCTCTGCACAGTCCATCTACCCATTACATTGATCCGTATGTGGCACGCCTCCGAGGGTCAAATGAGAGAAATATTGGCAAACTTCATGGACCCCGTTATGGCCGTCATCACAGCCAATATGCGAACGACTTCAAAGGAACAGATTGCTACCTATGACTTCCACATTACGCGTTACATGCAACAAGCCCACCAACTCTACCCAGATGTGTCCATCAAACCTGTTCATCACACTGCCCTTCATGTCGGGAGGATGCTAGAGGACTTTGGGCCTGTCCACTCACACAGCTCTCCATATTACGAGCGCTATATCAATTTTCTTCATCGCATGAACACAAACCGAGAGCCAGGTGAGTTACCCATGTCAACAGCGTAAATAGGCCCAGTTAACCTCATCCACAGGTGGCCAGCTTGAGTCAACGATAATGATGACGTCCGCACGTAATGCCAATCTCTCTGCCCTTTTGGCAGATGATACCGCTCTACGCAATAAAGTATCTGGAATTGTCGACATTCTGGCCAAGTTCAGCCGAGAGGACACACAGTGTCTTGCTCGTTTCGGCGAGTTTGAGCCTAGTTCAGAGATTAAATTAGGTCTCGAGGTAGAACTCGCACATTTGGACGACTGTTACTATCAAAAGCTATGCAGTCAGCTCCCGGCCACTGTGTTAGTCGACCGCAATCCTTCATTCCATGACGAAATTCTGCTTCATGGCATATCATACGGTTGTGCTGGTACTTCCAGAATCCGAAATAGTCCGGTCGTCTTTCATCCTGCAGCAACTACTGTCGATGCAGACACACATATACTCGCTGGTGTCGTAGAAAGGGTACTTCAGTGCACCACGCCGCTGCTCACTGGTATCTTCTTGGGTATTCGGTCCTTCCAACCAGTCGATTCGGCCCTTGACCCATACAGACAATATGGATTCGCTGGAGGTTTCCTGTGCTTCCGGAATGTTAATGATTACCATGTCATCCCGCCACCGGCCATTGTCTCGCACTGTGCTTTGACAAGTATGGGAGCGGAGACTGGTCAAGAGCTTGTCCATGCCTTACCACTGAATCGGGTATGTGATATATCGCGCCTCTCTCTTTATGTTGCTAACCTTTCGACCTGTATATAGCTGAGGCAATCGTCTGAGTTTTCCTAATTTCCGCTCCCTTCGACGCCTTGGTAATCACTTTCGTCTCCGAGCAAGGCAAGACATGAACCTCTGCCCCACTTCGAACCATCACGCACAAATTGTGACATAAGCTGGGGCTCATGGAGGGAGCGCAGGGATAGCATATCATCGATCATCATCACTTCGTTCTATTCGAAGTGTGGTACCTTCCAACACAGTCTGAGCCCTAATTGTAAATGATAGCTGCGGTCCCCATGCAGCTTATCAGTAAAATATCTGAATGCAGTCGCCTCATCGATTGTCGCTCAAGATGCCCAAAGATTTGAGCACGATCTACTTAATGTAAGTTTGCTAATACTCCCGATTCACACCTCACCTTTACCTGGTCTGCAGATCTTGTCAGGATTATATAAATGTAGTCCGTCAACACTCCTTTTCCACTAGCTATAGTGTTCTCAAGGAATGTTGCATATCTCCCCTCGTGCGTTGGCATTTTAGGCTCGCTCTATAGAGAAACTGAAGACTCTCTGCCAGGTCGTTCGTGCAAGCGATGCAAGCGATATCAACAGATCATCAAGCGACGCCGCCGAAAGGATAGGCGAGGTATGTCGCTGCGTAGTGGTTCTCAATGCCATCGCTGTCGCTGATGTGGTGGCTTGCAGTGTCCCTCGTCGATGAAGGTGATTTCTTAGATTTGGGATTTTCACGCCCATTCTCAATCCACCTATCTCGCAGACCACATGATGATGGTGGTGGTTGATGACGCCTTCGACGCCCCCACCATCAAGTACCTCATTCGCTGCGTAGAAGAGGGCTTGCTTGAAGTGCAAACAAAGTCGTTCGCGCTCTCCAGCCGGCTGGAGACAGAGGCGCCCACAACTCTGGAAATGGTGAACTCACATCTACTCGAGACTTCTAAGGAAATGCGGTTGTCTTTGTCAACCTTGGCATTGGTACTCGACACATTGCAGCCGTTAGATAGCTTTTGAAATTTGCCGTATTTCACCCCCGTGACATGTGTATAGTTCAACTCTTATCGATACATTCCATCACCGCCAGGTTTTCATTGATGGTACGCCTGCAGGGCTTTCAACCTCAAGGACATCACGATGATTTATGGAATGCCTGCAGGGCTTACAACCTCAAGGACATCATGATGTGTACGTACCACAGTGATAATACTCACAAGCATTCTCTGTGCTTTGGATTGTCTTCCTCACATTCATCTTTCCCCCGCAATCTGTGTTTGCCATGTTGCTCCCGCCTAAAGCCCACAAGGGTCTTAGTGATCATTGCAACTGCATTGCTGTCAAGTGTCAATGTTAGCTCTAAACACTGTGCTTGTGGGTTTAGCTCATTCATATATTAGGTGCTGATTCATTGAGACTGAAGAAGGGGCAGCTCGCGATACACGTACACGGCCTCCGGAAACTTCAACCCATCATCTGCGGCATGAGTACATCCATGTTCTATATGAGCATTGATGCGATCGTTCAGAACACATCTATCGGGTTGCCCCGTGGTTCAAGCCACACTCTGACGACTCTTGAGACATTGAGCAATCCCGTGCGTGTATCTGTTCCTAGCGAGTGTCACTCATAATCAATCATGGAGACAGCCGCCTGTTGTTAACTTAGAATATGTCAAGATGGCAGCCATTGCTGCCGTTCAAGTCTTAGTGTCGGAACGCGACTCAGATGACATTGTACAGTGGATACACCACATACTTGGTGAAGGAAGATTATTTCCTCCCTATATGTTCCGCGAGGTGGACCAAGCCTATCGTCAAAGGAAGGTGCGTAAATTCTCATTTTGCGAAGGGAGTGACTACGTACTGATGAGTAGCCGATCCTCAGGGATTCCTTCAGTCACCCATGATATTAGCGACATACTCAGCCTATATATCACAACGTCCATATGACTGCCTACCACTTTATATGGAAGAGCAAGATCGGGGGGGACTGATTACATCTGTCTACGCGGTAGGTCTCAATGGCCTTATGAGATAAACTGGCAACTGATATCAGTTATACTAGGTGCATTCGGCCCTCAGCCTGTACTCGCAAGGTCGCAAAGGGGATGAAGGGGCCTATTTCCCTCAAAATTGGGGAAACTGTTCCAACCGCCGAAAACTCTGGATCGCTTCTCTCGTCGAGTTGCTCACTCCAGTCGACTTTGAGCGTATTGTTGACTCAGCCCAGATGATCAACATCGTACCCATCTCACCCATTCCCGTGAAATCATACAACACAGCTGGGGATTTGGCTATCTCCTCACAGGACCTGCTTGTTACGGCTCAAGAAGTCGATGCTGCAGGTGCCAGTGGCCACTTTATGGGTGAAGACAGAGACGAAGACGAGTCATGTGTATCTGACGACGCCTATGACCGTTTCGGCAATCAAAAACCGCAGAATGCGTATAGTCAAGACCTGCCAGATGGTTGGAAGCATCTCGCTATTGGCAGGTACGAAGATCTCTGGGATGAATGGAAATATCTTGGGTAGTATACCATTAGTAAATAATGCCACGTTATGGGATCCTTTACCAGTGTATCTTCATACCTAATTATTTGAATCATACATAACGGCTCTTGCACTACATACGGACATTGTTAAAAATAGTACATCATTATATTTTTTATTTACTCAGTCGCATTACCAAAAGAGGTAGTTCATCGCTAGTTGTCCAGACACATACATTGCCAAAGATGGTAGTCCATGTGCATGCTACCAAAAGCAGTAATGCAGCCAGAGCAAGTGTTCAAGCGCAGTCGAAATTCGGCGAGTGCCGCATGGAGTGATTGTCGACAACCATCACCCTTGCCATCGAGACTGGTTGAACTCGGGGGGTCTCGCTATTGAGGTCAGTCCACGCTCTGAATACATGTTGTGCTGACTGCATTGGTGTTGATTTGATTCATTAGGATACTATCCATGTCCTCTGATGGCATCTTACCTGTGCTGAAGGTAATGGTGCAAGCGAGCACCTAATGGCGTGCTTCAACGAGCCACGACAATCACGAAGACGGGGCTACGATTTGGACGACTCTCGCACCACAAAGGATCCCCAATCGTTACAAAATGGGCCACATCCTTCCCCACATCCTCCTCTCTCCACGCCTCTCTCCACGCCTTCCTTAGAGCTCCCAGCATGTTTCGAAGTAAGTATATTGACAGCGGTTATATTCAAAAGCAACCGGAGAGCAAGTCAACTTCAACGAGCCGCATCCCTAGCCGTCATTGATATCCCCGCACCTACAATGGGTGAATGCGTGCAGGAGAAGCAGACGCGGGTGAGAACGATGAACGGGGAGGAGTACGCGTGTCAGTTAGTAAATGAGCAATACCGCAAAGACGATGACGACTAGCCTTATGTTGAAATCAGCCCACAGGGACGTCACGACAAAGAAATACGGTGGGTGCTCGTTGCAATCCAGGAGGATCCAGGTGTAAATACAGTACTTAAATACTTAATTTACCTACTAAATTCCATGCAAGATGCCTGTCCGTGATAGCGCTGGGCTCATGGTAGCTCGCCGCTAGCCTCAAATCCAACACCTTATAGCAATCTATTACCTCACGAGCACGATTGCATACGCCAAAGCTAATGTTTACGTAGATGCGAACACGGCGCCGCTGGGTTCTGGAACGAAGGGAAGGAAATCAGCAAGGGGAGTAGATCGCAAACGAAACGAAACACCTATGTAACCGTGGTGTGAACGAGAACGACTACGATCACTCGACGACGAGGAGGAGCCACCGCCGTCGTGTTCGTGTTCCTTTCAATACACCCCCCGTCGAGCTGCACGAACGTTAACGTTGAGCGTTGTGGCGATTGGCAAGTCGAACACGGCGACTGGAAGGGTGGTGTTGTTTAGTTTTATCAACAATACCCAAGCAAAGCCTGAATTCAAATTGTTCCACTTCCCACAGGCCCTTGTAGTTGATTGTAGTAGTTGATTGTAGTTGGTGTTGTAGTACATTGGCAGGGTGCTTGTAGGTGTGATTGTAGATGTGATTGTACTTCACTAGTAGGGTGATTGTAGTTTGCGTTGTACTTCACCAGTAGGGATTGTAGGCATGATTGTGCTTTGTCAGTAGGCTGATTGTAGGTATGATTGTGCTTCATCAGTAGGCTGATTGTAGGTGTGATTGTCTTGCTTATTAGAGCATTGATAAGATAAGATTACACTCAAAGCGTGGGAGATAGCTTCTTACTGTGGGAATATTATTATAATAGATAGTAGAATCACTATTAGAATGCTTTCCTCATTTGGCAGTGTGGGAATTTGAGCTAAACAGCCATTCAAATGTTACTGACTGTGGGAACTAAAATTAGTGACTGTGGGAAAATCCAAAAGTTGAAAAAGTCGCAAATGTGACCATCAGTTAGGCAGGTATAGGTTCATTACAAAATGTTGTAATGATATCAATGAGTATTGACCTTGATTAATAGTTACTGACCAAAAACATTGGAAATGTAATACAAATCTAAAGGTGATCATTAATTTAGTGACTGTGGGAAAGTCCAAATTTCAAAAGTGCGGACATTAGCCAGGTAGTTGGTGGTTAATACTGCTGGTTTGGGAGGTAGTTGACCATCCTAAAAGGTCAAAAACATCGGAGTATAGGTGTAGGTATATAGTAGTAACATAATTGATGAATACTTGCACCTATACCAATGCCAAAGCATGGTACTCAGGTGTGGTGATATTCAGATGCACTGAGATGGGTCAAGTAGGTATTGACTTGCTGACAGTCAGAGACATGTTCCCAATGCTCAATAACTGAAGATGATATCATTATAAAGTAGTATTGAATGAGTGGCTATCATCAGACATCACCAATGGCATGAATAGGCATGGGTGCATACTCAGGTGTTGAATACATCCTCAATATGAGTGACATGCTTTGACATTGCTACAAGTGCCAGTATGCACCAATTATATCAATACTACATACCTACACCCATACTCCGATGTTTTTGACCTTTTAGGATGGTCTACTACCTCCCAAACCAGCAGTATTAGCCACCAACTACCTGGCTAAGGTGCGCACTTTTGAAATTTGGACTTTCCCACAGTCACTAAATTAGTGATCACCTTCAGATTTGTATTACATTTCCGATGTTTTTGGTCAGTAACTATTAATCAAGGTCAATACTCATTAATATCATTACAACATTTTGTAATGAACCCATACCTGCCTAACTGATGGTCACATTTGCGACTTTTTCAACTTTTGGATTTTCCCACAGTCACTAATTTTAGTTCCCACAGTCAGTAACATTTGAATGGCTGTTTAGCTCAAATTCCCACACTGCCAAATGAGGAAAGCATTCTAATAGTGATTCTACTATCTATTATAATAATATTCCCACAGTAAGAAGCTATCTCCCACGCTTTGAGTGTAATCTTATCTTATCAATGCTCTAATAAGCAAGACAATCACACCTACAATCAGCCTACTGATGAAGCACAATCATACCTACAATCAGCCTACTGACAAAGCACAATCATGCCTACAATCCCTACTGGTGAAGTACAACGCAAACTACAATCACCCTACTAGTGAAGTACAATCACATCTACAATCAGCCTACTGGCGAAGTACAACGCAAACTACAATCACCCTACTAGCGAAGTACAACACAAACTACAATCACCCTACTGGCAAAGTACAACGCAAACTACAATCAGCCTGCCAGTGAAATACAATCCCCCCTGTAGCAAAGTACAATCCCCCTGCTAACGAAGGACAATTGTAGCTACAATCAGCCTACCAGCGAAGAACAATCATAGCTACAATCACCCTAGTAGTGAAGTACAATCCCCCCTCTAGCGAAGTACAATGGCTACTACAATCAACTACAAGGGCATATTACAATCAACTACAAGGGCCTGAGGGAAGTGGAACAATTTGAATTGAGGGTTTGCTTGGGTATTGTTGATAATAGATAACCAACACTAGTGACTGGAATGCGAGTGCGAGACCATGAAGACAACGAGGAATACGGATACGCGGATAGAGTGTAGGGAGAGAAGAGAGAGAGGAAGAGGAACGTAAAGAGAGAGGGACGTACGGATAGTGAAGTGCGCATAATCAGGACGTTGACGCCGTAAGCGGTCCTGCCAACTTTGGCGCAAGAGTTCGACGCCGTAAGCAGTCCCGCGAACTTTGGTGCGCGAGTTCGACACTGTCATTGTGCCCGCCTCTCACCACCACCATCATCAGTACAAAGTAAGTGGTGCACCACTCTCAACCTCATTTTCTAACACATTTCAACCCAGCATCTCAAAAAAACAAACATGCGAGCTTAGTATTCGCCTAACACTCCACGCCATGTCGCCTGGCTGGCCTTTGTAGAGGTCCTGGTACGCAATTTCGGTGTCCTTCGCCCTATGGACAACATTGTCATCGTGTAAGTCTTCTGTATTCTTCTTTAGTACGCTAACGCTCACCAATTTGTAGCGATGCTTCCGTGACGCCTGCAGGCGCATTATCGTCATCTATCCACGTTTTTCGCGGCCAAAACAGCAGCAATTGGATTCTAACCATCGTGATCAACAACAACAACAACAACAACAACAACAACAACAACAATCTGGTATCCCAACGCGGGTTTGGGCACCAGAGAGTGCCGTTCAACCCGCAGGATTACATGGAAAACAATCCTTTCCATGTATTGATCATGTACACCATTTGTCTTATTTACTTGTAGCACTTGGCTTGCAGCTATAAATTCACCATACAATCTATATACATTATTATGAATATCTTCTAGTATATTTTTACCGTAAGATCTCTTGTGATAATTAGAATACTGCTTCCGTCCATATGCGGGAGATATCGTAGTTTACATCTTAAATACACGCTATCAGGGATACGGTAACTATATTGGGAATGATATTTAGAATATCATCAGGTTATCTCCAACAGATAAAGAGCTCATGATAATCTGAATACTAACTGTGGTGATTTTTAGAATAACATCTTCAAGATCATCATGTTATTTTTGTAGGTGGAAGGCTGGTATTAATCTCATTTATTCCCCCATAATACCAGTGCCAATACTCGGGAAATATCTAAATTACAACTTGGATTGATATGATAATATATATTTTGAACAATAAACTGAATTACTCTACAGTATCTACGGTGGGAATAAGCAGAAGTGTGTTGTTTTACCCTCACAGTACCATCACAACGCTTGGGGTTGCATACCTAAATGATACCTTGGACAAAGGTATATTCAAAGTATTCTAAATACTTTAACTATATCATAGTACAAAGTATAATTCAAAGTATGCGATGACTTAGCATAATACCTTTGTCAATGGTATTATTGACTTAGCAAAAAAGTATTAAACCCCGGTGGCAACATACCTTCAAACAATACCTTGTCAATGTTTTCAAACGATGTATTAATCAAGTATTAAAATTAAATACCCGTAGAATAGTCTCTTTCAATGTATTAAACTGGGGATGTTGTCTTCGAATTTTCACTTATTTCAAAACCAATGTATTGAGAAAGTAGAATACCTATGATATGTTCAAAATAAAACAATCATATTTTTCGCAATAGTATTGAACTCTCATTCCTTTACTTGAGGGCCGGTGCGACGTAACTGACGTTTTGAAGCTACCTTCGCGGCTAGCGGGCTGAGGGGTGCGGTTTCGCTGGTGTAGCTTTGCGCGTGTGGCTGCGGGTTTGCTGGTGTGGGTGCGGCTTCGTGCGTGAAGCTGCGGCTGTGGCTCTGGTGGTGCAGGTTTGGTTGCAGTGCAGGTTCGCGGGTATGGGTATAGCCAGCCTTTGTGGCTGTGGGTGCGGGTGCAGGTGCGGGTTTGCTGGTGCAGCTGCGGGTCCGTTGGTGCAGCTGCGGGTTCGCTGGTGCAGGTGCGGGTTCGCTGGTGCAGCTGCGGGTTCGCTGGTGCAGGTGCGGGCTCGCTGGTGCAGGTGCGGGTGAACGGACACGTGTGCGGGTGGGTGTGTATTCGCGGCAATGTGCTTATTGGTAACGCTGGGGGCGCCCTTTCCCTTGGAATTTGCGGCCATCGCAGTGGAAACGGCCTCCGTTTTGCGCTTGCGTCCTTTCCCAACAGCTTTGGCTTCAATTGCGTGAAAGGTAGTACTGATGGTCGACAAGCTGCTATTCCGGCGGCCGAGAGTGGCCCAGTTCTTCAATTGAGGCTGCAAGGTTGTCGCAACAGACCCCACAGAATCTGATCGCAATAGACCTGTCGCAGGTAGCAACATTGCCGCCACAGAGTCCATACTGTTCGAACGCGAAAGACGTTCGGTACCTTCATCGCGGTCGGTATTCGTGAGCGCTTCGGGTCCAAGGTAGTAGCCAGAGAGGCAGATAGCACTAAGAAAGGGGATGAGAAGTGAGAAATATAAGTGAGATATATACTGTGATGTCATTCTCACCTATCACCTTTATTGATAAAGACGATCTTGCGCCCAACATCGAGAATTAGGTCGAGGGCACAGTGCTCCACCTAAATTACAGAGGAAAATTGAGCTACGGACGTTAGCACTATAGACAAAGTCGAACACACCTTCCCAGGAGTTAACAATCCTAGATGACAGACAACTGGGTCTTCGATGGGGCCTCGACTTAGATGGAGCTCAATGTTACAGCATTCTTTGCCTACGATAGCCGCGAATGCCTAGTTCGTTAAGCGCACGGGCTGGGTGAGGACAGTGGCGTTGGAGCGGGAGTTCGACGGGATGTTTAACACCATAATCATGAGCAACATACAAATTCAGCGGCATACTATGTATATGGGAGATTGGAGGCTCACCAAAGCGTCATATTCAAAGCTTCAGACAATAGTTAGGAGTGGCGTCAAGTGGCAAGTGTGGTGGTGAGGAACAGGCGATGAGGACTGAGCCCTTTGTGATTCCAGCGCGTTAAATACAGATTCAAGTATAATATATATGGAAGTATATTTCCACGACCACCTAGGCGCGCGCCTAAGTATGCCGAGGAGAGCCATAGGCACCCAGACGGTAGAGACAAGTGTAGTTTCCTCCGTGATTACTGAGGACTTCAAAGACGATAGTGTCAACGGCGTAACCTGCCATTGTAACCGGATGAAGGTCTTGATTTTCCCCTAGCTGAAAATCAGCAAGCCTAATGAAGCGACGTGTAGCAATCTCTTGAGGTATTGCCCCAGCGCAAGCAAAGAAGTGAGGGGCAACGGAGACAGAGGATGATATCAGGGATTTATCATCGACAAGTGCCCAGACGCGAACAGATTTTGGTGCTTCCAGTGATCCCACCGCTAGGGGAGTACCCATACTAACGTGAGTGAGGAAAACAGGGCTCGGAAGGGCAACAGTGATATGACCATGATGTCCAGCAAATTCCCAGCACTGATTGTAGGGTGTATCGCGAATAGCATCCCGTGGTATGCTCAAGTGGAGTTCCGATAATTTGAAGCCCAGCCACTGATCTCTCAAGGCATAGATGGGAGCGAAGACCTGGCGACGGAAATCCTCCCGTTGGGGAGTATGGGACGGAGAAGTAAGATGTCGAATAATCCTTGCGCCACCCGATAGTAGGGCGTGGTTGATGGAGGGAGGGGCACGGCGAGATTGGGGCCAGAAATCTGCTACATCAATTTTGGTGGATGTTAAGCCATAGATCCCCGAAGAAACGATGTCACGTTGTTTACAGCAGCGGAAGAATGTCGTTGAGGCTCCAATGCATAGAATAGCGCAAATCACGATCCAGGTGTAGGAAAGGTATCGTGGTTGGTGTGGACGCAGACTGGTCGGGAGACGAGGCATCTGTAGTTGTTGGCAGTGAGACGTCGGCCGTTGTACAGTCGGATCCACCATGAAGTGTTCATTCATAGTGGCAGATGATGATCAGAGGCAACTGAAGAGGATGTAATGTGTTGACCATGGCAAGCAAATCGGTCAAGTTCAAGGACCCCATGGCCATGTGACGCATACGGGTCCTCCATGCACGTGATGTACGCGACCCATGGCATCAATCGCGGTGGTGGCGTGCTTCCTAATTATCCTCTCTAACTACCTCGAGGATGGTCCTCCAGTACAAGCACAAGCGCACCATTCATCGCACTTATGAAGGCGTTATTCACACATCTAAATCGATTGCCTTCTCTCCTGGGGGTCAATATATCTCCGCCGCCATCGGGTCTTCTGTTTGTGTGTGGAACTGCGACACAGGAGAGAAAGAATTTGAGATGCCATGGGATAACGCGAAGGCACTGTCTGTAGCCTGGACGCATCGACAGCAATTTCTTGGTGGATTCTCCGATGGCATGCTGCTAACAGCTACCATTGATGTCGCGCAGCAGGGCCACAGCCATGTAAGACCCAAGACCTGTGCGGTGCTGCTGACTGACCAACATTACATTAGACGTTGACAGGTTTCGACCCCTTGGACTCTCCAATTGAATTCATCGCACTTTATCACTCTCACTCCTCGATCGCACTTGGTGGTAATGATGTCATGCAAATATGGAAGCCTAATGGTATGTACCGTTGTCACAGCTGCTATCCAGCAAATTTCCTCCTGGCTGACCCTGGACCTCATGGCTACTAGAGTCGCATGCAGACCTTCAACATGTCATGACTATTCCTCCGCCTCCCACCACTCATTCTCGTAGTAACCACAAAGTCCAAGTGACCTCCATTGGCTGGGTCGACAACGACACTATTGTCGTTTCTTACCTCAATAATGGAATCTTGTGTGTTGCCTTGAATCCAGCACTATTTCTTTCCGCTTCATTGACATTGACTTGCAGGATCTGGCGTGTTAATGCTGAGGCGACTGGGCCGAACATTTCCCTTCGCCCACAATCGGAATTGCCAGTGCGAAATCAATGGTGAGGCAACCGACCATAGTGTTTACTATCTCATGACTTGCATCAGTCCTAGAGGACTTGTCGCCCCAGACGGTCGCCACTTCGTAGCCTCGAACAAGACCAACACTTTTCACATCTACGATATCAACACAGGCGTCTTCCTTCATTCATTTCAACCAGAGATTGAGTCTGGTGACTCCTCATCCCATCGCCCTGCTGCCTTCATACATGGCGGCACCGCCTTTGTGGGAGCTTCTGGTCGAAAGGTATTCCTGTGGGATATCGCAAATCTTCTCAGCTTCCATGCACCGCTTTCTGTTCCTTGTAGGTGGATCATTCGTGATCATTTATTCCGCTCGTGGCTAATAGCCACATTATCAGCGGGCCAGATTCTTCAGCTTGCGGGAGAGTGTGACGCGTTGACCAACCGATTTCTCATTGCAGGAAGCACAACCAGTGGCCAAATAAATATCTGGAAATCGCACCAAGTAAATCACTGAGTAAATCCAAGTACGTCACACGAATCGACCTTAGATCCCGTCCTCATTAACATTTCCCCTGCAGAGAACTTGAAAGTCAGATCAGCCGCCCAGCGGAGTTTGCACTCCTGGCGATGTTTCACCATTGTTTTTGTCCTTTTTGCCTCTTACGCCTATTACTTACACAAGCTTGAGAATAGCAACCATACTTCTTGATTACTGACATTGTAATTATTAACATGTGCTACGTTCAGAATGACCTCACTCCGAAAGCTTGGGCAGATACGAAGCACATCACTGCTAATGGAAATATGGACCCAACTACTAATATGTGACGCTTGCGAGAGGTAGTTGGCATGTCGTTTGGGTACTCGATGGTATGGCAGCCAGCAAAGAAATCTACCAGCTGCTCGCCATCGCCGTCGGCTGGTTTTGAACTTCGCGGGAGCATTCGCAAGCAAGCATAGTAGCGAAACGAGAGGAATATCAGGGGGTTGTCGAACTTAAGGCAAAAGGTGACGGCACATGGGAGCTGTAGTGAGCCAGGAAAATCCGTCTTCACTGTGGGTAACGTATACTCCACTTTGACAGAGAGATGATCCTGAAAAGAGTTAATACAATCTTACCCAAAATTGTGATGAGACGCACCGCATCAAACACCAAGTGTAGCTCGACGGCTTCTATGTCCACTGAATACAAAGGACTGTCGCATTTGGCGGACCCGACCAGTAAAATGTCTGACAGGGTTCGGTTGTTAGACGTCGGTAGTACTCTAAAGTGACGAAGTGTACGCACATCGGTGATCACTTCGTTCGGCTATAACGACTTTCGCCTCCATCCGCGCACTTTGGAGGCGTATAGAACTAACGGCCGTTTCGATGACGATAAAGGCCAACGAGGTGGCGAAGACAACGCAGGGGGGTATAGGATAATCACTAAAATTAATCTAAGTATGAGAGGTCCATCAATTTCGAGTGCCACTCACATAATTAGTGGGCGAGCCATGGCGAACGACGATTGCCACAGCCAAGATGATACACATATTATATACAGTCGTTGAAACAAAGGAAGATAAGAATCAAGATAAGATCATAGGCGTCTATATATTCCGCGTCTCGAACGTGTATATTTCCTGCTTGCGTCAATATTTATGCGCACGACATATTACATCAAGAATATCTGGAGGAGATTCTTCCGGGGACAGAACATCACTAAGTGTGAATGCCGCAATAAGATAGAGTAGTAGAAGCATGAATAGGAAGCAAAATAGATAAATGCAGCGGGAAACGACGAGCTGTAGGAGTGCCTGATGATTGTTGGACGAATTAGGCATCCAGGTATCATAACTTTCGTTCCCTTTGAGGAATATTGGGGCTGTTGATTCCAGGACGGAGTCGGGTGTGGGGAGTGGTGTATCATACTTGTAGGCTTTGCGCTTGTAGCGTCAGTCAAAGTGTCGATGCTCGGCTTGCTGAGCCGCGCCGGACGTAGAGCTTAGAGGACGAAGTCGGCGCGAGTCGGATATGGGGGATGAGATGGCAAGCTTGCGTATGGGATCCAATCCAGAGGGTTCGATCTTGCTAATATTGGAGGTACGACTAGTCGGTACGCAGATGTTTTCGCGTTTCGGAGGATATTCAGGAGGAGTCGTGTCAGTGGCGGCCGTTGATGCATCCTCATCCCAATCAGTACTGGCGATTGAATTCAGATCCCAGAAAGGATCTGAGTCGGAGATAGGGGAAGGCAAATCAAGCTCCAGTTGTGCCACATCAAGTTCAGGCGTCGTAGGTGTTGGCGGTAGGCTAGGAGATTGAGTCAAACGCAAATGCGATCTATGAGCTTTTCCCGAAACCCCGATCTCGCGATTGAGCTCTACAGATCTACTAGGTGGTGGGAGAGCTCAAGGGTGTCGGGGCAAAGGTGTTCGTCCTGCGAAAGTAGGTGTTGGCGGTAGGCTAGGAGATGGTGTTGAACGTGAATGCAACCTATGAGATTTTCCCGAAGCCCCAATCTCGTGATTGATCTCTACAGATCCGCTAGGTAGTGGGAGAGCTCGAGAGTGTCGGGGCACTTCGTCAACAGCGCTAGGTGTTCGTCCTGCGAAACCACATAGAAGGAATGACGTGGCCAACGGTTTAAAAGTTGACTATACTCACTTGGATGTTCCAATTTCAATAAGCCGCCACTTAGTTGTCTTTTAAGATGCCTGATTTGTTGCGCCCTTCCCTGTTCTTGTTGGAGGTTCGCTAAATGGATGTCCTACACGAGATCAGCGTAAGTTAGTCAAAGAGAATCAATGCTAATACTCACTGCCAGCTCCAAAGATTCTCGCGCGATCCTTACCGACAAGTCCAATCTGAGCCTGAGCTTGTCTATATCCCTCATGGTAGTGGACATTATCTTGCCACTTGCCACCAAGTCGCGACACGAAATGAAGCAGATGAGACACGATCACGTGAGATCATGAAAGATCAATGTATCACATCATGTCATTAATATTTGGTCTATCTCATCTACATGCCCCCTTCCTCCGTTGCGGTCAAGTTGTCGGTAGAAATACTAAACCCACGTCCCAGAAACACCATCTATGTGAATGCTGGGAATGCTGCCGTTCCACCACCGTCATCAGTTCTCCTGACGGACAACCGAACATCGTCAAAGGGCGGCTCCTCGGACCTTCTGAGTGCAAGTCACACAGAGCAAAGTCTCGTAGGTCAGGAGTTGGAACTTACTGGGACGCTTCGCTCTCACAAGCTCACCTCGATGATCTACCTCTCGCTGACATGCGCTCTGGTGAGCCACACGAAGCTTGGAACGCGCCGCAGCCGGTGGATGATATCCACCGCAGAACATTGAGGGAAACACCTTCTCCTCCACTGGAATCCATTGGTCAGCTTCACACCCAACTCAAGTCTGTTCAGGTCCGCTTGGGATCCATTTCGAATTCGAGTTTGTGCGCATCTGGCCCCCTTATCTTCGCAAGCCCTCCTACCGCTGATTCCCCAGTAATCCCGAAGAATCGGGCGGATAGTGATGCTCTCCTCTTACTGGATCCGATCGCTGCAGCAAACACGGAGATAATACGATTTGAAGTGTGGATTGCTCTTACTAGATCCTACATCCAAACACATCCCAAGAGGCACGCAACATCCAAGCTTCGTCTCTTGGAGGAGATAGTGACACGCTCGTTGGATGACGCTGTGGCCCAAGTGAAATGCCTGAAGAAAGAACAATGGGAAGTTCTTCGGGTGGCCGCTGTCAATCATCGTCGATACAAGGGTAACTTGCTCGATACCAGTACGTGTATTATCTCCGGAGAGGGACTGTTACTAAACAACCGGCAGCTGATGTCATGGACCGTCCTTACCTTCACTTCAATCCTATCATTCTAACGACATTCCTGCTCGCCGCGTCACTCAACATACTGTCCCATTTATCATTGAAAGCGGTTAGCAATGTCTTGAAAGGAATACATAGCAAATGCATTGGACTGGGATCCCTATGAGGGATCCAATGAGGGGGGGGGGGCATGGGGGACATATGGGACGGGTCAATCCTCCAAGATTTTCAAGGACCTGATGGTGACGGCAGGTTTGTGGTCAAGTTGCCGAACGAAAGGCGCCTCGTTTTTAGCTTCAATTTCGATCTGCTGAATCCATATGGAAATCGCGTAGCGGGGAAGGCCGTCAAGATCAGTGGCATGTATATGGCCTGCTTGAACCTTCCCCGCCCGCTTCGCTTCCTCGTTGAAAATATCTATCTTGTTGGCGTCATTCCCGGCCCGGACGCACCATCCCACAGTGAAATTAACCACTACCTCCGACCACTCATCAACGACTTGCTCGATCTATGGTACAATGGGCTATTCCTCACCCATACCCCCACCCATCCTCACGGGCTACTTATTCGCTGTGCCCTTGTTCCACTTGTCTGTGATTTGCCCGCTGCCCGACAAATATCTGGGTTCGCTCACGCAGGCTGTGATGACCAGTGTCACGGATGTAAACTTCAGCGATTGCAAATGGAAAACTTGGACTATGAGAGCTGGCCACGGCGTAGCAATGAAGAGCATCATGCACTGGCAAAAGAGTGGTTGAACAAACTTACCGAGGAGGCGTGTAACCAGCATTTTGACTTGTGTCACGTCCGTTGGAGTGAACTCCTTCGCCTGCCGTACTGGGACCCCACTAAACACGTCGTGATCGATTCGATGCACGGATTTTACTTGGGAATGCTTCAATGCCACCGTTGCGAGGTTTGGGGGATGAACACCGATATTGACGATGGGGATGGGATTACTTTCGATAGCACCAGCGAAGGACCGAACGATTCACAGCTTGCTGCTGCCAGAAACATTCTTCACGAAGGGAGTGACATGGACCTGAAGACATGCCCGGCAGATGTTCTACGGCAGTTATCACGTGAAGAAGGACTTCAATATGCCAAGAAGCTTGTTAAGGATCAGCTTGTCCAGCAGTTGATTGACCATGTGGGTGACTCATGCCCTCAGCCGAGTGAAGTACTATCTAACAGCCTGACAGCGTGTCGCGCAGCATTGGTTCGACGGCAAAGGAGATCCTCTAGACACCAACGGCGTAGTTCGACCTCGGGCTGATACAACAGCGGACGTTGGCCGTCAGCTATATGAATCCGGGACCAAGACATTCATGCGGAAGAACCTCAGCCTTGTACAGGCAAGAACCATATGTAATGTGATACTCGGACTTGGCTTGCCAGCTAAGTCTTCCCTCGAGAGTATGACCGATGCAATACAGAAAGCGGTATGTCACTCCTGGAAAATTCTTCATATCTGAATATTAATATTCCTGTTAGCGAAAGGACGCCGGCATCATTGATGAGCGGGAGCGCCTTTTGAAAGGGGAAAAGACACCAAACCGATATGCTGGACGACAATCCCGCGTGCTCGGATGGGTCATTTTGGGCGAAGTCAGGCAGGACATGGGACGTACAACGCTGCCGAGCTGGGTGAGCCGTGGACCCAAGCACCCCGGTACCGCCAAGCAAGTTCGACTGAAGGCAGATGAATGGAAGTCCTTCTGCATGATTCACCTTCCTATCACGTTGATCAGGATTTGGGGTGCTGCAGGTCAGGAGAGTCGTACACGTCAGGTCCTGAATAACTTCATGGACTTGGTCCAAGCCATCAGATTGAGCTCTCTGCGAACTATCACTCCGGCTCAAGTGAAGCAGTACAAACACTACACTCATCGATATCTACACAAGCTACTCGAACTATACCCTGGGACGTCTATCGCTCCTTATCAGCACTTATCGCTTCACTTTGGTGAGCATCTTCGACGGTGGGGGCCGACCCACTCTTGGCGTTGTTTCGCGTTCAAGTGATTCAATGGCCTCATGCAAAGTATTCAGACAAATTCAAAGTTTGGTACGTTTATGTGTGTTTATTTTGTAGTTACATCTCTCATTGCGACCTAGGTGAACTGGAGAAAACAATTTTTACGAAATTTTGCCAAGGCCAGAAGCTCCGGGCGTTGTTTGGCAGCTCGACACTTCCTACGCCAGTTCAAGATTTTGTGGATCGTCTGTCCGTTCAGCATGGTGCAAATATAAGGTCGACCTTCATGCAGGATAACCTCGAATTCGATGAGGATTTTGATTCAGTGCCAGCACCCACATCACCAGCAACGTCCCTCCCGCCTCACCTGTTTTCACTTCTACAACAGCATATCCAGTCCGAAGACCCGGCAATGCTCAACGGATATATTCCAAACAAGGTTTGGAAATGTAAGGGCGTCCAACGCCTGGGCAAGACATTTCAAACCAGAACGTTAGGCGATAGTCACATCATACTCAATGGGGCGGACGGACGCACTGCTGGGAGGATCGGCTTGATTTTCGTACACCAGAGAAGATCGGCTGATGGGGTGACGGAGACTGAGACTTTTGTCCAAGTCCACCCATTTGAACCGTTACGGAATCCGTTCTGCCATAAGGATCCCTTCCGGTCTCTTCCCAGCGGAGGACGACTATTCCAGGACAAGTTCGGCGAAGAACAACTCATAACACTCTCGGATATTGTTTGCCATTTCGCATGCACTGCAATGGAGCTCCCAGGGATACCAGGTCGTTGTATTCATGCTCTCCCCCTAGAGGATTATACGTAGCCACGATGTATATGTTCTCCAAACTGAACAAAATCACATGATCTTCATCTTCTGCTGAACGCGCTCATCAGAACAACAGGCTGATGTCGACGTGCACTGATGTCGACGTGTCATAGTCTACTTCTGCATGAGCTCTCCGGATTTGCTCGGATTCCCTTTGTCATCCTATGTTTGGACCCCCATTCATCGACCATGTTTGGGCCCATTCGTTGTCGCAAAGGATGTGGCCACCTACTAGCATCGTTCACCACTCCTCCCATCTTTCGCACTCTTCCTGCGCACAAGTTCTACACCGACAGAAATGACAAAAAGCAAACCTTCGAAACGGAAATCAAAGTCTTCATCTGGAGCCTGGCGCTTCAGAAGCTCTTCAAGACGACACCCAATCTGTGTTAGCTACGCCACCAAATCCGACCACGCCACCAAATCCGAAAGGACGAAAGCTAACAAATTCATCGGTACCATCAAGTCTATTCGACAGAAGCTTGCTACGGGCCCTTCCCATGTCAATGGTTGGTGGCTTTCCCATTTGCTAAATCTGACTGTTGATGTGGAGCTCCTCTGTAGATCAGGGGGAGGATGGCTCGGGGAGCTGTGGCGTTGACATTGCCGATATTGACATGCAATCTGACGACTCTGATTGCGATGAATCATCCGTTATGGATGGTGCGTGTCATCAATTCCATTGTCGAAGGGATGCGCAAATTGACCGAATTGTTGAAGCCGAAGAACTAACTACCAGTGTGCCAGCAAGCGATAACGGAGAGACGTCGCAGGTGGACCCCGTCACCTCCGCAGCAACCTCGGCCGCATATAACCCTGCAATATCTACCAGAGGCCAGGGACTCGGAGACACGCAATGGCATCCCAGCATTTCTGCTTTCCCTACACGCGATGCCGAACTTGGTGGGGAGCAGGGCAGCACGCAATGGTACCCCATCTTACCGAGCGATTGTGTGATGACCCCGCCAGTATACACTCTAAGGAACCTTGCCGTCTCCGCGAGGATTGCCAGTGAGGGTAGGGTCAGCGAGCAGAAATCGATGTGCTCGACGCGCTGGACTCCTACCATCTCTGCTGCAAGCAGTGCTGAACTACTCGACGGGCAAGCATCTGCAGTCATCGCTGACAACCTAGACCTGCCAGCTTCTCAGAGAGACTCAAGCTGGCAGCCTGTTATATCTGCGGCGCTCGGGGTCGAAGTTGAGGAGCAGCCGTTACCCGTAATCGACGGCGATATGAGCGCACCAGGTTCCCCGCGAGACGCATGCTGGCAGCCTATCATCTCTGCGGCGCCCGGGGTCGAAGTCGACGACGATATCAGTGCGCCAGGTTCTCCGCGACACTCGAGCTGGCAGCCTGTCATCTCTGCGGCGCCCGGGGTTGAAGTCGAGGAGCAACTGTTACCTGAAATGAACGATCACGACATGAGCCCTCCAGCGTTTCCTCAATCTATGACCTGCTTTGGGGTTGCACTCAATAGGGAGATCAACCCCCCGACTCCTGCGGGCGTGAAGCCTTCGATTCCTCCTACGCCACTTGATCATGACGCCGTGGGCGGTTTCCTGTGTACAGACCTTCCCGATCCACCTTATGGACATGGGCTTACGACCTCTGCAAGGGATGCTTGCCGTGGCGAGCTACCTTTGCACCAGAACTCGGGTTTCACTATAGAGCATTCGCCTTGTAAGTCTTTATCTTTGGACTACTGATGTCGCTAATATTGGAGCAACAGCGACATATATACCTACATTCCCTCCCACAATGACGAACACTTGAATCCTGAGGGATCCCTTCCTTTCGCCCCAGAGACCTTTGACTACGGGATGGCCAATCTCTAGATCCCTTTCCGCTACGATCTTGGATCCAAATAATGTGACATGGGAATCCATTACATTGCCTGCTAACAACGAGGCCATTCATGCCCTTCATGAATACTGGAGGAATACCCGTCTCGTTGATGTCAGGGACTTACCCAAGGCGGCCCTCAACCGTCCACCTACTCGACGAATAGATATGTTGGAAGAAGACTCGGCCCCAAATAGGCCCCCGTCGTCCAAATCGCAGCGGCGAAGGAATTACGGGTCCTGGAACGAAGTGTAAGGAAACGTTTTTTACTTGCGGAGCCTGCGCGGGCGCTTACAAAAGAGGGAGGGTATTCAGATACCCGGTAGCCGGCTCATCGGGAGATCGGAATCTGAAGGTAATCTGAATTATGCTTCCGCTCACTTCCCATTGGGTGATTTAGGCGCTTCCATATGCTGCACGTGTCAAGCCCACGTGTCAGTTCCACGTGTCCCTTTCCATGAACCCAACTCCAATCTGGCCAAACCAATTTCGAGGAGACTCCATGCAACTGTGAGATGCTGCAGGTCAAATATATTATGACATCCTAGATCACCCTGATTGCTTGAGTGAATTGTGAAAAAAAAATTGAATGAAAATGAACTGAGAATGTTGTGAAACCATAATATTGGAACTGTAACACCCCTGCCTCCTTTAATTCTTGCCCTGAGGTAAATTAGACAGACATAAATTGTGTGCCCGTGCCTCTCATGTGATGGACACAGGAGCATACTACAGTTGAGAGCCAGGGATAGACTGTCTAAGCGGGTGAAGCTTTCAATCGGACCCGTACATGCCACAGCGTCAGATGGTGGCCCACTCACAAGTGTTACCATCGAAGAGGAGGACGATGATGACGAAGCCATAGCGCTGCGGCAGGGGAACAGGGAAGAAGACCCGGCCCCAAATAGGCCCTCGTCGTCCAAATCGCAGCGGCGAAGGAATGTTACCATTGAAGAGAACGACGATGACGAAGCCATAGCGCCGCGGCAGGGGAACAGGGAAGAAGACCCGGCCCCAAATAGGCCCTCGTCGTCCAAATCGCAGCGGCGAAGGAATGTTACCATCGAAGAGGAGGACGACGATGACGAAGACATAGCGCAGCGGTGGGTGAAGAGGGAAGAAGACCCGGCCCCAAATAGGCCCTCGTCGTCCAAATCGCAGCGGCGAAGGAATGTTACCATCAAAGAGGAGGATGACGACGAAGACGAAGACGAGGCTGAGGACGACATTAACAACAGCAATAACAATGACGACGACAACGACGACGGCGACGATTACGAAGACTCGCCTGCGAATGAATCTTCGCTGCACCGGCGAAGGAATGTGAATCTTGACCCGGAATTGATGGAGGCAGCCATGCATGGAGACGATGAGGGCGGAGGAGATAGTGACGGCGATTATAGCGATGACAATCCTGAGAATTGCCCGGACGATTACTGGGCATTGATATAGGTGCAAGTATTATCAATTATGTTACTATTATATACCTACACCTATACTCCAATGTTTTTGACCTTTTAGAATGATCTACTACCTCTCAAACTAGCAGTATTAGCCACCACTTACCTGGCTAATGTGCGCACTTTTGCAATTTGGACTTTCCCACAGTCACTAAATTAGTGATCACCTTTAGATTTGTATTACATTTCCAATGTTTTTGGTCAGTAACCATCAATCAAGGTCAATACTCATTGACATCATTACAACATTTTGTAATGAACCTATACCTGTCTAACTGATGGTCACATTTGGATTTTCCCACAGTCACTAATATCAGTGACCATGATCATTGAATATGCTCATATCTCATGAACTACTACAAATCTCACTAATAACATTAGAACTTTTTGTAATGAACCTATACCTGGCTTTCTAATGGGCGCATTTTCGACTTTTTTAACTTTCCCACGGTCACTAATGTTACTGATACTACATTTTGTTTTGCTTACAACTTTCTAATGACTACAAATCTCACTAATAACATTAGAACTTTTTGTAATGAGCCTATATCTGGCTTTCTAATGGTATCATTTTCGACTTTTTGACTATGAATATTTTCCCACGGTCAGTAAGTATTACTGACCATACCTTTGTGCATTCAAGCTGTTAACATTGTCTGGGTGTACGCGTGTATTGTTAACAACATGAGTGAAGCTAGACGTTAACATCATACGGGTATACGTGTACACTGTTAACAACTAGACGTTAACATCATACGGGTATACGCGTACACTGTTAACACCTAACTACCCTGTAGTGTTAACAGCATGTACCTACACACAATTATATGTTAACAATGTGTACCTACATGCGGTTATATGTTAACATGGAGTTACCAAGGTATTGTTAACATGATATACCTACGCGGTAATCTGTTAACTACGTCTACGCGTTGTGAGTTAACACAATGCTTCCCCTTATGCGTGCACACCCTATTTATGTGTGTACGCTGTTCTGTGTTAATGGAATCAGCAGGGATTACTGAAAAGCCAAGCCGAAGCAACCACAGAATGCATGCCTGCTTCTCTCACAATTTTCCTATCTCACGGCTTCTTATTAGGCCTGTCGAACTCCCTCGACCCCGACGGCACCAGGCAAGTCCAAGGAAACACAGGATGTACGTTGTCAGCAAATTCTTGTGCGGTGTCTTATGGCTTCTAGGTCCATTCGACCCCCTCGACTTCGGGGGGCAGCACGAAACCACCAGGCACGAAACCTTCGAGTAAAACTTGTACAGATCCCTTTGCCCGTCACAGTAGGAAAGTCATCAACGGCGAATTCTTCTCGGCGTGGTTTTGCTCGCGGGGCGGAAGAGCCATTACGTCACCCCCCACATTTCCACCTGGCATTACTCGAGAAGTTAATGACATATTCTACCATGTCATCTTACCGTCCAGAGAGCCGCAACTTTGGCTTTGGTCTGGCTCAGCGTGGTCGTCAGTGAAGGTTGGTGAAGCCCGAGAGGTAAATGGCCGCGAGTATATCCTATATATCTTCCCAGGTCGTGGTCATCCTGGGTGGGTGACAAAAGAGGTGTATGGGAGACATAATCGGGATTAATGCCGGAATCGATGTCAATTATATTTTGTATTAATTGAATTTCCCTTGTTCTCCACTACCTATGTTCGACACATTGCCACGAATACACACCCACCTGCACGCGTGTCCGTTCACCCGCACCTGCACCAACGGACCCGCAGCTGCACCAGCAAACCCGCACCTGCACCCGCACCCACAGCCACAAAGGCTGGCTATACCCATACCCGCGAACCTGCACCACCAGAGCCACAGCCGCAGCTTCACGCACGAAGCCGCACCCACACCAGCAAACCCGCAGCCACACGCGCAAAGCTACACCAGCGAAACCGCACCCCTCAGCCCGCTAGCCGCGAAGGTAGCTTCAAAACGTCAGTTACGTCGCACCGGCCCTCAAGTAAAGGAATGAGAGTTCAATACTATTGCGAAAAATATGATTGTTTTATTTTGAACATATCATAGGTATTCTACTTTCTCAATACATTGGTTTTGAAATAAGTGAAAATTCGAAGACAACATCCCCAGTTTAATACATTGAAAGAGACTATTCTACGGGTATTTAATTTTAATACTTGATTAATACATCGTTTGAAAACATTGACAAGGTATTGTTTGAAGGTATGTTGCCACCGGGGTTTAATACTTTTTTGCTAAGTCAATAATACCATTGACAAAGGTATTATGCTAAGTCATCGCATACTTTGAATTATACTTTGTACTATGATATAGTTAAAGTATTTAGAATACTTTGAATATACCTTTATCCAAGGTATCATTTAGGTATGCATCCCCGAGCGTTGTGTATCTCCGTATCACTCGTGCTTTTATGGGCATTTGCCCGCAGTGTTAGCTACATGTTTGTCGTCGTATCTGCATCGAATTTCACCAAAGCGCTATCTTGGGAATACACCGATATGAATGCCTCACCCTTGCGCTTCGCGGAATTTGTCGCTAACCCACAAACAGTATGCCTGATTCATACTTGATGTGTACTTCCTGACTGAGTATCCATGATTCATACTTTATCCATACTTTCTGAGCAATTATCCATGATTCATACTTGACTCGTACTTTTTATAACTTATACTTCATCGTTACTTTATTGTTACTTAGCATTTTGGAGTATTCAAAGGTTCTTTGTTTATATCTTACTGATTCATTACTACTTTATTACTTTTACTTGAAGTATTGAGCCGAGCCTCGTTTATTACTTCACCTGAAAATATTCTAAAAGTTAGCAACATGTAAGTATGAGAAAAAAAACTATTAATTACAGATATTGATTTGTTAAGTCTTTGGGACTTTAAATTTACTTTCTTTCATAGTATTGAATGTGGCAGTGTAAAATATTTTAAGTAAAAGTAATTAAATAATAATCCGTTTACTTGAATATTACTTTCATCAATCCCACGGTAAAAGTATCAATCTGTGCACGGCGTGAAGGGTTCAAAGACAAGTTGGGGGCGATGTGATTGCCTTTGGGCATGCAGCTCTCTGCATACCTGGTATGGAGGGAAAGAAGACCTACAGTGATAAATGGGCAAGCTCGAGTTCCGAGGGTGCCACAATCAACGAGGGAGAACCCAATGAAAACCTGCGCAAGCGAGGGCACTTGGACGCTGCAGCACGTAACACAGATGGTTGTTCACAACGTTCACAGTCAAGTACGAGTAGACAGCAGGGGAAAGCAAGACGACAGGATAAGATCTGGGCGTGAGAATCTTTTCATTCCTCCCATTCATCAGGCGCTCACCCATCTACAGCCACCTCGTAAGAACAAAGCATCCTACGACGCCAACAACGACACCAACACATTCAATGATGAAGAGGAATCTGAGGAACTCAAAGAACTCCTCGGGTCTGTGGCGGATGAACTGATGCCCGCGTGGCTCGTGATGGCCATCAAGTACCTCTACCGCGCCTGTGATGTTTGGGTCGACGCCATATGTGCATTCATCAAATTCGAGGAGGTTCTGGGGTTCCCGGCTGCTAACGGGGTACGTGACTTGATTTTTGGGTCCCTTTAGATTCTAACCTGCATGTTCAGGCGACGTACCGGCTGTCAGCAACGTCCCGTCGCTAGTCATCACTTATTGATACCCTTACCCATTTTGTAACTGGACTCTCAAGATACAGACATATGTAGGACCATTCTAGATAACATTTCAATAGAATAATAACACATATTAATATGAAATCAGAGTGACTCAATGGTAGTAGCTGTAGCTGAGTGTAGTTCATTCGACTGGACTATAGATCGAGTAAACTGGTGGATATACCCAGGCGTAGTTAATTTGACCGTCGAGTGAACTCGGTGCTGGCATGTACATATACCTGAACGTAATCGACTGGAGGATAGATCGAGTGAACTGAGGGTGGTGGATACACCCAGGCGTAGTTAATTCGACAGTTGAATCCACTCAGCATTAGCACGTATACCTGAACGTAGTCGACTGGACTATGAATTGAGTGAACTGGGAACAGTAGATACACCCGGGCGTAGTTAATTCGACTGTCAAGTGAACTCGGTGCTGGCATGTATACCTGGAAGTAATCGACTGGACTATAGATCGAGTGAACTGAGGGTGGTGGATATACCCAGGCGTAGTTAATTCAACAGTTGAATCCACTCAGCATTAGCACATATACCTGAACGTAGTCGACTGGACTATAGATCAAGTGAACTGGGGGCGGTGGATACACCCAGGCGTAGTTAATTCGACCGTTGAGTGAACTTGGTGCTGGCATGTATACCTGAACGTAGTTGACTGGAGGGTAGATTGAGTAAGTGGATATACCTGGGTGTAGTTAATTTGACTGTTGAGTGAACTCGGTGCTGGCATGTATACCTGGATGTAGTCGACTGAAGGGTAGATCGAGTAAGTGGATATACCTGGGTGTAGTTAATTCGACTGTTGAATCCACTCAACATTGGCACATATACCTGGAGGTAGTCGACTGGAGTACAGGCAAAATCACCATAATGTATCTAAAAGTAGTTAACTGAGTGTAAATAGTTGACTGGACCTTGCAGATATATCTGATTTCTAGTTGACTGAAATCTGTCTTCTACGTGAGCTCTAGTTGACTTTACCCTAGTAGCTATTCCTGTGGATAGTTAACTGAGAGGACACCCACCTACACCTGGTGATAGTACAAACAGTATAGCCAGGTACTACTGGTATATGTTCAACTCAAGTAGGGGGTATTATTGCATGGTCACCTCCTTCGTCCGCCAGTCAATCCCGGGGTTGTGCTTCCAGAGCCATGTGTATCCAAGAATGATGTCCTGGCGTCCGATGTTTGTGACGGTGAAAAGCATCCATTCCGTGTGGTCCTTGAACCGGAGTACAAGGTCGACGACTTCGGAGATGGATCCGTTTTCGTTGGGCGAGCTGTCAATATTGAGGACTGGGATTGGAGCGGACAGTTTGCGATGGGTGAAACCATGGGCATCTGCAAAGCACGGATGCATGAAGACTCCGGTGGCTCCGCAGTCCACCAGGGCTTGCAGGGTGCATCGGTGTTGTGTATCCGTGCTCAGCACTTCAATGGGTATGTCTAATGAAAGCATGCCGGGCAAAGCAGAAATCTTATAGCTACTGGGTAGCCGCCGTTCCCACTGCAGGTGAAACCTTTGGAGTGTGCAGATTGCAACTGGAGTCGGATGAATCATTGGAAAGGTTGGAATGATCATCGTGTATTTCATCTACGTTAAGACAACCCTCAATTCAAATTGTTCCACTTCCCTCAGGCTCTTGTAGTTGATTGTAGTAGCCATTGTACTTCGCTAGAGGGGGGATTGTACTTCACTACTAGGGTGATTGTAGCTATGATTGTTCTTCGCTGGTAGGCTGATTGTAACTACAATTGTCCTTCATTAGCAGGGGGATTGTAGTTTGTGTGGTACTTCGTCAGTAGGGTCATCGTAGTTTGCATTGTACTTCGCCAGTAGGGTGATTGTAGGCATGATTGTGCTTTGTCAGTAGGCTGATTGTAGGTATGATTGTCTTGCTTATTAGGGCATTGATAAGATAAAATAACACCCAAAGCGTGGGAGATAGCTTCTTACTGTGGGAATATCATTATAATAGATAGTAGAATCACTATTAGAATGCTTTCCTCATTTGTCAGTGTGGGAATTTGAGCTGACAAATCTCACTAATAACATTAGAACCTTTTGTAATGAACCTATAGCTGGCTTACTAATGGCACTTGTGTAAATGGGCCACTGCTTATGCATGGCAGGTTACGGGTTCTATACTTTGCTAGGGAGAGATTCACTGTACATGCTGATCAAGTGTTCAGTACTCAGTATTCACACACAGAATGAACAAACATGGAGTACAAGAAAGCAAGGGATGACTGTGAGCTACTGAGCATCAGTTTAATTACGAGATACCCCATTTTCTCTCAATCAGTATGCGAGCATAATGCTAAACAAAGGCAATCCTTATCCTGAGAATATTCAATCCCAGGTCAGCATAATTACTCCGTAATGATTGAATAAAGCAAACAATATAAGTCATTGTTTACCCGATATTGAGTGTCTATTATCACTGGCGCCACAAGGATCACTGGCATCACTGACGTCACTGACGGCACTAGTATCAAGAGTGCCACAAGCAGTGGCATCACAAAGGTCACTGACATCAGAAGAAGCACTGGTATTAGGAGTGGCAGCAGCATCACGAGGGTCACGAGCAGCACTGACATGGCAAGTGCCACTAGCTGTACTAGGAACACCAGGAACACTGCTAAGACAACTTTGCTCTACCAGCACAGGCACCATTGGGATTGCTGGAACACTGGGGAGTGATACACAAATAGTACTATCAGTAAATAGAGCCCTGATAAATTGATGACTCATTAAGTAAATGTGCATATAAGAAGGAAGTTTTCAAAGTATGAAGCATTTTGGAGGGTGAAAACGATCACACCGACCTATGCTTTAATTTGGAAGGTATCTTAATTTATGTCCTTATATGGGTATAAGCCACATTGTGCCCTGCCCCAGGTCGCCACTCAGTGGCTCTCCGAAGAATTATTTCTCGACTATTACTGACATATCTGCACTGGAAAGTATAAGATCAATACCCCATACATTATGGGATCCTCTGATAAGTTATAATAATCAACTATTGTGCCAGATAGTGGTGGGGTACTGTTGTCTAAACTATACTATACATAGCTGATTGAATCTCTAATAAATACTCAATCTCCGAGATAATATAATGAATGCAAATTAACAAAGGGAATATGCAATAACTACAAAATGAATATTGTATACACTATTCAATCAATTGCCAAATACTACAAAGAGTATTGACTGCATAATGAAACTGGTAATAGACACTCAATATCGGGTAAACAATGTCTTATATTGTTTGCTTTATTCAATCATTATGGAGTAATTATGCTGACCTGGGATTGGATATTCTCAGGATAAGGATTGCCTTTGTTTAGCATTATGCTCACATACTGATTGTGAGAATATATATGTGCTACATTATCTATTCTTTGTCTAATGTAAATAGCAATATGGACTTATTATCAGGGATAGTTTTCACGTAGTAATGACATAGTAAGTGCTACATTATCCTATCTTGCACGCTGTGTCTAGGCCGATACAATGCTTTGTTGTAATGCACCAAATGTCAAGCTGATGATGTAGGTCATTGGTATCTTGATTATCGGGACAAAGGGGATTGATAGAGTCTAACATATAAAACAGGGCAGGAAGTTGGCAGGAAGTGACCACAAGTCGACTTCTTTCATCAGTCATCAGAATGTCCTCCGTATATGTTACCACTCCCCACCCCATTCTCTCTACCGATATTTCCTTTACGCTTGCCCACGCACCTGTTCCCGTCATCTCAGCCCAGATGGAGTTCACCCATGACATCATAGAGGCCTGGAAGCGGGAGAACAATGCTGGGGGTGAAAGGATTCACCAGAGGAGTCAACGGCACCAGCCTGAGGCAAACGATGACCATGGAGAAACCTCTTCCAATGATGGCAACGATCAAAGCTTATCAGGCGATCAAGGCAAGATCCCGAAGCCTGTTGGTGAGCCTGGATGTCGTCCCGGGACTGGTGGGTTCCCGTTGAAGGAGCGCCTTCTGAGGGTTGAGATGTGGGATGAGGAAACATACAACGACGTCACGGTAAGTTACTTCTTCTAATACATATTCAATACTAACCTCCAACAACCTCAGAGTGCCGTCTGTAAAGCAGCCCAGGTCGCTCTGAACCTCTCTGTCAGCTTCAAGTTTCAGGAGAACTCTAAAGTCGATATTATTTGTGCCAAGGTTGTTCTACAATGTCGTCTTGGACACCAAGCTTATGTATTTCTATAGATGGCCCGCAAGTGGAACTTTCTGAACGAATACGAGGATCACTGGCCTGTGAAGAGTATGCTCAAGGCATATCTCAAGTATACGTTGGAGCGTGCTCAAAAGGATACCAAGGATGCTGCGGAAGAGTTAGAGAGGGATGTATGATGACCTTACTTGTATAGCATGCTACTAGCAATTCATTCATGTGTTTCGGTCGATGTTCAATGCCAATAACACTTCATTAAGTAAGGCACATGATTTATTAAACAATTATACAAATTACGCAGTGGACAGCATGTTGTTGAACCCAATTTTGAACCTGATTTGGGTCAAACACCATCACTGATGTCCATCATATTGTCCTCTTCCTGAGCATCATCTGTAACGGGGAGTAGAAGGGTCTGAAGGCAGATGAGGAAATGGAATGGAATTGATTATCTTCAAACTTACATATGAATACATTCACGCGAGAATCCTTGTAGAATGATGGGCGATGAGTTGTCGAGGAGCCGAAAGAAGATGCAATGATGATAAAAGAAATGGCGCATGTCGCTGGGGCATTGTTCAGAGTCGACGAATTTCTGGAACTTAACGGTGAGCAGGTATTCAATAAATTCTCGAAAGAATTGGACGATCTCAAGGCGCATTCGCCGCAAGTAGATGATCTTGACGTTCCACGGGTTGAAGGCGATTTCAGGATCGTCGTGAGTCCATGGGTTACGGTAATTCTTGACGAAGAATGCTTGAGGTAGTCTTCAGGTCGAATAGCGACGTTATACCGTAGGATTCGATTTCCTGTGCGTGCTTCCAACGGTTCTTCCAAATGGTTGTCCTCGCACAGCGTGCATGTAGATAGCTCTTCTAAATAGTGCCGAATTTCCGTCTATAGAATGTATACGTACGTCTGTGCTTTAACGACGAATTGTGGTGGTCCGTCGACGAAATCCCAATGTCCCGGCTTGATAATTCCTTGACGAGCAGCTTCGCAGAGGTCTACCACGACTTCAGCTAAGTCCTGATCGCTGTCGTTGAGCCAGTCAAGGTGATCGTCGTGTAGAGGCGTGAGTGCGTTTTGAACAATGAGTAGCGGGTGGTTGTTGAAGTAGCCGTTATATCACGTCCAAGTACGTATCCTGTCGAATCGCGTGTGGTTATCGCGCCAGAATGGATGGTCGGGCGGCGGTTCCTTGGTGCCAGACGTACCCGGGGAACGTAGAGGTGACTGAACGCTCGGTACTTCATCATAGTCGTGCTCATTCTTAATATCCAGATCTCGTCTGTCTTGCTCCGTGATTTCGGCACTGATATCGACATGATTCGGCGTTCGGGGTAGCACTCTGATGGGTCGTTGAAGGCCAGAATGAGACGTGAGGGCGTGCGTGGTTCGGATTGGGGAAAGTGGAGTAGGAAGTGTGAGTGTCGCGATTTCTGGTATCATACTGGTTTGGGGTGGTCGTTCAGATGGCTGGTCCGGATAGGCGGATAATATTAGTGCGTGGGCATTATCGAACACCTTCGATTGCTCAATCTGTTCCCATTCTCCAAATGAGTTAACGTACGTGCGTGAAGGTGTGGGAGATGGAAATGGAGTAGGTGGACGGTGACTGCCGTCGCTGAGTATGGTAGTCAATGAACTAGAGGACAGAAGTGGAATATTAGTGTTCGTCGAGGGCGTCGGCGGGTAGAGTTTGCGCTGAGGCATGGCTGAGTGATTGTCCATGAGTTTCGTTACGTGTGGGGCTGGAGGCGGCAAGAGGAGAGTCATCACTCGAGGCGGCGAAGAAAGGGAGTCCACAGACATTTGACTTGAATTCGTGTGGAGCGTAAGGGATCGTTGGCGCGATTCGTCGGCGTTAAACTCTGGGAGCAAGCTGGCACGAGAAGGGGGTCGTTTACTAGTCTGATTGTCATCCTGTCCGGTCGTTGTGGTTCCCAGAATAGCGCGTAAGTGGTCTATTATTTCTGAGTATTCCATCATTGTAACGTATTCGATATTTAGGCTTATGCAAAATACACACCGCTCCAGGGCTGTCGTCGTCTCTGAAGCAGTCCGCGAAATCGTGCATTGGCCGTAGTGGTTCGATTTGGAACGGCGAGGTGGGTTCAGACTTGATTATAGGGTTGTCGGGGTGGTCGTACTGGTAATGGTTGGCGTCTGCTTCGTCCTCCTCCCTTAAATGTTCGAGTTGCCCAATGGTGTTCAAGTGCACTTGAGCTTTCTTCATCAAGGCTCGTAAGGTGGCTCCTGGCTTTTTGGCGGCCGTATGAGGTTCGCCTTCCACGTGGGTATCTTCAAGAATAGATTTCGGCCGTCGTTCGTTGTTGTCGATTAGGGAGTCTATGATGGTGTGTTCGTATGATGTGGGGATTGAGAGGGACGCTAGGGACGGCTGCAGATCATTAGATAGGTCAATTTGTACTCCCAAACATATAATGTAGGTAGTACAGACCTTGGGACGTGGCGATCGCGGGTCTATTCCTCTGAGTGCTTCCGCAACGTCTTCCAAGTCTGAGTCTGCGCGGGTATCCATGGATTGGCGACGGCTGGCGTTTGTAGATGGGAAATATGTTGCATCGGCCATACTGGTGAAGGAGGCGTGATCGGATGGGTACTGTAAGTCTAAACGATCGGTTGTGTGTGCTATTAGCCCAATAAACGAGTGTTGTAACTCGATCTTACTTGAATCGCCTGACGTGTCGCTTTGGCCATCTGAAATCACGTCGTCGGATTCGTCACGTGCAAGGAATCGTCAAATAGGTATACTGAAGTCGAGAGGGGTGTGACGAACAACTGAGGAGTTGGGAATGTGAGTCGAATTCATAGGATGAACGGTGGTTGGGGTCTGAGCTTGAATGAACATGTAATACATATGGCCTTGAAGGATCGGGATGCGATTGTCGTTGCGAACGGCTTGGGAAACGAGTGAGGCGTTCAGCATTACTCCATGCTGTATACGAACAGAATCAAGGATAACGCTAGATAGCTCGACGGTGTTCGTCGAGGATACAATGGATAGAACACGATCATCGAGGTGACGATCCCCCAGATTGCGAGCAGTTTCATCAGCCCATCGTAGGCCAATGCAAGCTTCCTGGAATAGCGGCTGTGCGCGGGGTCGATACCAAGACATCCAGTCAGGAAGTATTCCATTGGGCGGCGGAGGCCACGTATGAACGAGAGAGATAAGGCGGCTAAGCGCGCGAGATGCAATCTGATCGTCATTTGGGTCCGTTGCCGGGTAATCCTCGTGACCGGGGGTAGCGTGGACTGATCTGGGGTAATCTGACGTGATTGGCGGGTTGGACATTCCGAGACGAGGTCTCGTCGATCAAAAAGAAGCTTCAGGGACGGAACTACTTGGAATACAATGAGGTAGCGCAATAATGAAAGTACATCGAAACTGGTCCATTTATATAGTAGAAAAATAGCGATAATTCCCAGAAAATTTGTGAGAGTTCGTACAAAACTGGCATTGCATTCTGACGCGATTTGTAAACTGAGAATGACAAAGAACGTGACGATTGAAGCAGGGTTTACTGAACAGATGCTGAGATGTGCTTTAATTATCTTGTCAATGAGGAACGGAATTCCATAATGAGGTAGATCACAAGGTACTAGATTGGAGAGCACAGCTTGGAGGCCATCTGACTTAATTTCGTGTGGGTGCCAGAAGCGATGGTAGTCGAGGAGGTCGATTTCATCATATGTTCGGTTTGTATTGTTTTCCGGCGGTTTGGTATCACGAGAAGTGTCTCCGTGGGTCTGGATATTCAATGTATAGTAGTCCTTGGAATCTTCTAGTAGTTCTTCGTCATCTGTGTCCCACTCCAGCTCCGAGTCATAATCTGAGTCAATGTCCACCTCATAGGGGACATCAGGAGTGACTACAGGAGTTAGCGCTGTGAGTATTGTAGATCCTGCAAACATTGATCGTGTGGCGGTGGGTAACTCTAATCTTCCCCCTGATCTTCCTTGAGTTGGGAATACTAGGTATGTACCAGCGTCTCTCTGGTCTATACTTACCCTATTGTTGACTTGCCATGGGCGTCCTAATAAAAGTTGGAAGGGTACTCCTTCTCCTACATACAAGTCAGCAAATGTTTCAATGTTACCGTTTCGCAGTGATACACCCCGTATTAGTCCTTTGAGTTCTTTGGCACCACTACTCGCGTCAATGATGTTCTGAGTCATAAGGGGATCAATCGGCGATCTAATACATTCGGGGACTAGATTTGTGTTGATGATGTTGAGCTGAGAACCTGTGTCAATTATAGACTCTATTTGCGTGGGACTACCATCACAATTCTACTGAGAATATATCAATGTGCCAGCTGATGGTCGGTCACTGTTCTGATACTGTACTATGGCTGGAATGGGAATGGGAGTTGTCGATTGTGTAACTTCACTGGAAGGCGCCAAGCTCCTGGTCTCTGGTTGTGATGGGGATGTTTTCTTTTGGTAATTGTGTGCACTTAATAAACTTTGCTTGGGCGTCTGAGACACTGTGCTGGTGCGTTCCAAATTCCCGGTTTCAGGTCGTGATGGGGAAGTCTGCATTTGGTAGTTATACGCTCCTGACCCAGTTTCTGGTTCATCTGGGTCAGACTCCATCATCGGCGGTGATACGTCTTGACTTCCGAGTAGTGCGGCTTTTGCTTTATTTCCGGTGGTTGTCTGACTGGCTTTTGCGTTGACGGTCCTATTCGGTTCAGTGGTTGATGCTTTCGCTTCTTCTGATGGTTTCACATTCTTACGGCGCAGCTGATCTGTGACTTCATCTGATAGTGCCTTGGAGGTGCCGAGTATCGTACCTAAACTCATAGTAACTTCAGTATCAAAAATGGATTTCACTACCTTTGGTATGTTGACTTGATTTGACAGTTCAGATTGTCGTGTATTAACCTTCATTTTAGGTTTCTCTAGTGCTTCAGTTTGTACGCTATTCTGAGGGGATGATAGGTTAGTCTGATCTCTCATTTCTATATCATTAGTAGGAGGTCGTATACGTGGAGTTCTAGCATCAATAGGTTTTACCGTGGGTAAATTTGCTGGTCTAAAAGTCGTAGTTGGGCAATTTTGAGTGAGAGTCGGTTGTCTTGTCACACAGCTTGAGGCAGACTGGTTTTCCTTATTGGCTTGAGGCACAGATGTTACTCCTTGGACTGCATCTTTGCGGGCGGCAGTAGTACACTTCTCTGTCTTCTGTGCTGGATAAACTTCTGAAGCTTGTACTTGAAAGGCTTCCATATCTTCGTCATCTAGGTAGTAGTCTGATTCATCGTCTTCATAGTCCAGGGCAACAAAGTTTGAGTGCATGGGCGGTGGTTGGCGCTTAATGGCATCCACTATAGTTTCGTTGAACATGCGGTAGATCCGGGATCCATCTCCATACACAAGTCGGCCATTAGCATCTCTTGTTAGAGTTCCAGCTTTCATTAGTTCATTTATCTTCTCACACGAACGCATGCCATGACCATTTTCTCCACATCCATAGCACAACATTGGAGTGGCATTTCCACCAGTCAATACCGGTTGTCTTGAATTACTTGAAGATGCAGGCGGTGTGGGTGGTCGTGGAGTTGAGTGACTTGATTGCTGAGGTTGATCTGAGAATGTGACTCTTGCTGACTTGGCTGGGGTAGACTGTTGAACTGATTGACTATATGACGGTGGTCGTACAATATCCACCACTAATGGGTCGAGCTTGGCAGCTTTGTAGTATACCACAGCATAACTTGGGTCGGTGACTTGCATATGACTCATTTGCGTAATCAGTTGTTCAACTTCATCCTTTTCCTTGTCCTTGCGAGACTTGGAACGTATACTATGTCGTTTAGACCTTGCAGACTTGAGTTTCTTCTTGTATTCGGCTTCCGAATCAGTATCTGGCTCCTTTTTAGAGGATCTTGAGTAGTTATGACGTCTTTCCCTACGTTTCTTGGCTTTACGATGTCTTTCATCAGAAGAAGAATCATCATCAGAGTCGTCCGATTCAGTCTGTGTGTACCATTCTGGACGCTCAGTATTGATTCCCATGAGACTATACTCAAAGCGATTACGTTCCAGTAGACCTTCAGCTATTGTTGAGACTAGTTCAATGGGGTAGGCAGTCGTAGTCTTGATATTGGGATTTGTTGCAAAGAGTCGTAGTTCGATGTCTTGCCTAAACTTACGATGAATTCCTTGCCAGAAGTATCCTGCCTCCATTTCTGACGTTACCTTGCCTTTTGACCGAAGCCATCCAGCTTTAGTAAAGAATTCTCGTTGATAGGACTTCCACGTAGTTAGGTCTGGGATTTTGATATTTTGCCATTCTTCTGCTAATTCAGCAAGTTGATCAGGAATATATCTGGTCTCATCTAAGTCGGCGTCGTAATATTTGAGGATATCTTTTTCTAGTTGTGCCCAGTTTCCAACTTGATAACTGGTTAGTGATTCTATGAATAGCCTCACTGATCTACTACAATAGTCCACCAAGGGTTCACATTTTTCCTTGGGGTCAACTAGATTGTAGCCTGCACATAAACGGTTATACTTGCGAATAAATTGTCGGACTAAGTCATAATCTCCTTTGAAACGAGCTGGGGCAGCTTTTTCTCCAGGCCCTGGCATCATATCGGGAGATCTTCCTTTTGAATGTTCATTATAAGAGGACATGTGTGAAGAGATTGGGGATAGCGGTGCAAAATGAGATTCAGGGGATGATTCCACTGTCCTAGTAGGCTCTCTCATATGTGAGAAATCGACTAAAGGAGGTGGCTGTGACATTGAATGAGGTTGGGCGTGAGTGTGTGGCGGTACGTGGCGTTCTGACGACATTGAAGTGAATGAGAATGATTCGAGTGAAGGATCTGAAAGCTCCAGGATTTATCTATCAGAGGTAACCTCTTGTCCTGCGGTGGTCACCAAATTTCTTGTCACACTCAGTGATGAAATCACTAATATGTTGGGTCTAGCTGGTCCAGTCAGGATAGGTCGAGCAATCACCCAAGTTGTGCAGGCTAGAGGATTACTGAAAGACAATCGGGAGGTCAGAAGGGGTAATTAAGGGGTAGTTAAGGGGCAACTAAACAATGGTACTTGGTCTAAGAGAATGAACCTAAAGTTCTCTCCTCCTTTGTAGCTTCTCTGAGGATACTACTAATAAGAATAGGACAGCTGAACAACACTCCAAGACTTTAACAACTTTGCACTATAACGTGAACTCTCCTTTAGCCTTAGGCTACTATCTTGTTTAATATCCGGAAACAAACAAGAACGTGAACGTGAACGTGGACTTCCAATACTATGACTAACTATGTCTGCACGTGGTCAGAAGCTCTGGGTCTACAGTTGCCAGATCACTCCCTTTTATAGACTCACAATACCGCACGCACAGTTAAGATTTAGTGCGGTACTGCGCCTATTGTCCTAAGCACCCTACAGTAACTTCTGCAGTCTAAATGCTTAGCCAGTGACAGACGACTATGACGTGACGTGAATTCTACTAACTAACACTAACCGAGTGGAGATAACACTTTAGTATCACTGAGACTAGGACTTTCACAGGTTAGAGTACTCAATTATCTCAATAATCAAGTATAGCTCTGACTATGCTCTTCCTACAGGTAATATACTACTGACAAACAGTAAAGGGAGGTCAAGATTCTATAGTTCAATCAAGAACTTAGACTTCAAGTGGCTAAGAAGACACCAAGGGGCAGTGCTCAAGATTTATAGTATTAGTCTCAATTTACTAGCACCCAGGGGATGGTCTCAAGATTAAACAGTGAATTAATGGATGGATAGAGTGTGATTTATCCATGGTCTATGAGGCGAGGCGCACGTGCCCCCCTGTCTCCTATCTCTCCTTTCTTCCCTTTGTACCTCGTACATATATATTCTCGTCTACAGCATGTATCTCCCTCGTCTCAGTTCTTACGACTACGCTCGATAGGTATGCCACTCACGTATATATTTACTATTTCGTCTCAGTTCTTACGACTACGCTCGATAGAATCGAGCCCAGTCTTTTTCACCCCAGCTCCTGGCGCCCAAGAACTCCAAGCCGCGCGCACTCAGACAGCGCGACGCCAACGGACGTTTCCTTTCGCCCCAGAACGCTGAGCCACTGGTTGAGCCTTCGCTCCCAACAGACAACGAGACCACTCCCCTTTCACGTCCTCCAAGCACTATGGCACTAGGAGACGCTCCCGCGGCCCCTCCCGCCCCACCTTCATCCCAAGGCGTCTCGTCGACCTCGGCAGACATGCTAGCCTCAGCAATCGCGTTAGGCATTGGGAAAGTCTTTGAGGATAGCATGAGCAAACTAGCGGCACGTCTAGATAATAGCATTTCATCTCTAACCACCGCAGTCAACGCGTCCGCAAGCGCGCCTCCCGGCAATAACACCACGCCTCCCACTCCCCCCAATCCACCTCAGCAGCCACCCGCGCCCCCGGCAGTACCAGCGATCGCACCTGGCGACCCCCTGTTCCCCTATGGCCAAGCTGGCGTGCAAAGCAGCAACCCCTTTGTTCCCCCCGCCACCTCCAATATCTCAGCCGGTGCGTCATCCATTCTGCGCTATTTCCCAGACATCGAAGCCTCCGTGATTCAATTGGTGGTCAAGCATGAGCTCCGGCCCCAGCACATCTACAAACTCATTAACGCGTCCAACACGAAACCGATCGTGCCCACATCCCTCTTCTACACGGCCGAAGGGTTTCAAGTCGCCGAGCCGGCTGTCACCCGTGAACTCCCCAACTTCCACGTCTTCCAGAAGGCGATCCTGGTCTACTTTGACATCATTAGCACGCACGCACGGCTGGTAACAGGCAGCGTCATCGCAGTCGCACAGATCACGCACGGGTGTCTTTTCTATCTGAGGCATCTCAATCACTACATGACGATCTACACCTACCGGACCGTCCTGGACTTCCATATGGCATTCCACGCCCGCCGCTTACGCGAAATGGAAGAAGGGGATTACTCGGGGTGGAGCCGCATGGATAGCGAGCTAGTCCTCGAAATCCTGCAACCCTCCCTCTCTGCATACCAGTCCGCGTCGAGCCAAGCAGCGTCCAGCACCTCCAAATCCAAGCCTCCTAGATCCAACTCGCCAAAGACGGAGCAGACGTGCCACAACTTCAATGAAGGGAAGTGCGCCTCTCCGTGTCGCAACAATCGCATTCACAAGTGCTCGACTTGCGGCGCAGACAGCCATGGCAAATCCACTTGCACCTCCAAGAACGCTTGAAGCGGCGGCAGGACGAGGGACATAGTCCCCACGTCCACCCCTCGTCCTCGCCTTCAGGACGCGGCCAACACCCCCATGCTTCAACCTCTATCCTCCCCACTCCCCACCCACAACTCCTCGATCATGATCGCCCCGATCACTTCCCCATATCCATTACCCCACGCCGCGCTCTTCAGACCCGGATCTCCGCCTCCACCTCGTCCGAACACCGATCCGAGATGCAATCGCGTCCCCGATCAGGTCGGCCCTGACGCCCCCACAGTCGTCTCGACGTTGGTGCCGGAAGCATGGGCATACTACCTAGCAGATTACCCAGACCAGCCTTTTGTACGATCTCTCCTACACATAATAAAATACGGTGCAGCCATTGGCTACAACGGGGATTATTCGCTTACACAGACATGCTCTAATCTTAAGACGGCTATCGACCACCCAGAGGTCATCAATAAGGACATCAATACGCTCGCTAGCAATGGACGTATACAAGGCCCCTTCTCCTCCCCTCCTCACCCTTCCTTTCGAGCGTCACCCCTGGGGACCGTCTCACGGAAGCGCTCCCCCAACAAGCATCGCGTCATAAACCACCTCTCCTGGCCGCCTGGCTCCTCAGTCAACGACGGGATTCCTGATTCTGAAGCATCAATTGTATACGAATCGATAGCCTACGCTATCGAAGCAATACGTCGATCCGGACGAGGCTCTCTGCTTGCCAAACACGACCTTAAAGACGCCTTCAGGCACATCCCCCTGAACCACCGGGATCGCTACCTCATAGGCTGCAATTGGTACGGGGATCTATACTACTACGTAGTCCTCATCTTCGGGCTTCGCTCCGCCCCGTACATATTCAACCTCTTCGCAGAAGGTCTTCACTGGATCATACAACGGCACATTCCCGCCCAGATCAAGCACTACCTCGATGACTTCCTAACCATCTTTCCCCCCTCCACCCCTCTGAGCATCGCAAACGCAGCCACGGAATGGGTACAGGGCCTGGGTAACGCTCTAGGACTCACATTCCAACCTGAGAAGACGGTTTGGCCGTCGACGTCTCTTGAATTCCTCGGAATTGAGCTCGACACCATATCCATGGAAGCTCGCCTCCCGGCAGACAAGCTCTCCTACCTCAGAGACACGCTCGCACACTGGCACGGGAAGAAGAGCTGCACGCTCACAGAGCTACAGGAACTCACAGGCTTCCTATACTTCGCTTCCCAAGTCATTCCCTACTCTCGGGCCTTCCTCCGGCGCCTTATCGACTTCTCCAAAACATTCCCAACCCAGTTCTCTGTACGCCACATTCCCAATTACGCCCGCCGCGACATCCACTGGTGGTCGACATACGCATTTGCCTGGAACGGGGTCTCCTTTATCGAAAAGGAGATCTCAGGGCCGATCGACGTCTACACAGACGCGAGCGGAACCAAGGGGCTAGGGGGGCACTTTGGCGATCGCTGGTTCTCCTCCAGAGTCCCTCGACGACATAGGAACGCCCTCATCAATTTCAAGGAATTGTACGCTGTGCTTCGTGCCATCCTTTGCTGGGGCCACCTCTGGGCTGGCCGGCGCGTCGTCTTTCACGTCGACAATACCAACGTCCACGCAGCCCTCAATGATCACACAACTCGCTCCCCCCCTCTCGCTTCCTTGCTCAGGCTGGTGCTCATGCTTGCCACCTCACTCCAATTTTCAATTTCTTCCGTTTGGTTATCATCTGCTGCTAATGACATCGCTGACGCCGCTTCTCGTTTCCAATATGCTCGGATGTTCTCGACCGCCCCCTATCTCGAACCTCAGCCATCCTTGCCGCACCCCCTAACCACTGGTATGAAACACATACTCACCTCTCCAGGAACGCCGCCTTCTACCTCTGGCACGGCCTCGCCTCCTCTACTCGCTCGACCTACAATACCGGTCAAAAATCTTTCATCGACTTTATGCGGCTTCACTCCCAGTACCTCAACGCCGATTTCACCCTACTTCCAGCCTCTCAAACAGCAATCCTCGAGTGGGTCACCACCCTTGGTGCACGCAGCCTCCAGCCCAAAACAATTAAGTCCTACCTCTCAGCCGTACGTTCCCTACATGTCGACGCTGACGTCCCTTTCCACGCCTGCGAAGCCCCCATCGTTCAACGCCTCATCCGCGGCATCAAGCGGTACCACGGGGAGAAGGATCGCAAGCCCAAAGGCCCGATCACCCTAGACATCCTCCGTCGCATTGTCAACGACAAACCACTCTCCCTCCTCGACGTCACGTTCAAAGCTGCAGCCACACTGGCGTTCGCCGGCTTTCTTCGCTGTGGGGAGTTCACCATCGCAAAGAAAGGTCTCCAGTTCGACCCAAGCATTCACTTGACTCGCGGATCCGTCGCGTTCAAACCAAATTTCGAGGACGCTGAGTTCCTCATCCTCACCCTCCCCTCATCCAAAACTGATCCCTTCAGAAAGGGTGTCCCTATATTCATAGCTGCCGCCCCTAACGCCCCCACTTGTCCTGTTCGGGCGCTCAAAGCCTTGTACATCCAAGATCCCCAAGCCCCTAACGCACCCCTCTTCCCTGATCACGACGGCTCTCCTCTCACTCGGGATTCGTTCATATCGCGACTGCGTCTAGCGCTCTTCTTCGCTGGCCTCAAGCCTGATCTTTACTCAGGACACAGCTTCAGACGAGGCGCCGCAACTGCAGCAGCTTCCGCGGGCTTAGCAGACCACGAAATCCAACAGCTCGGCCGCTGGCGCAGCGACGCTTACAAGTTGTACATCGACACTCCCAAAGAGCGCCTTCTCAATCTTTCTTATAGACTCCACTGGCCTTCTCTCACTACTCCACATCCCGAGCCTCCGGCTCTCCATTCCGTCCCTTCTCTGGCTTGAGCTCGGCCCTTTCTGGTCGGCTTCCCTTCAGGGAACCCCTTTTCGGGTTCTCCTGTCGCGGTCGCCACCTCTTCGGGTTCTCAGCTGCTCACATCGTTTCTGGGCGATCCAACTCCGTTGGCCTCCTGGACGATTCGGGCAGCTCGAGCGAGAGAGCGCCTAGCGGCTACGAATATACCTATTCGCATTGCCAGACGAAGCAGGATAGACTGAGTAATATTAGCATGTCTATCTACCACAAACTGGGGGGTTTATATACCTTTCAGATCCTGAGGCTGTGTAGCTATCTTTATACTAACACTGTACAAGGCTATGTAAAAGGCAGTGTAATGCTATGCAAAGCTATGCAAAAGGCAGTGTAATGCTATGCAAGGCTATGCAGAATGCTATGCAAGATGAGTAATCTACTGCTCAGGCTTAGTAAGAGCTTAGTAAGAGGCTTTAGGATTAGTAAGGCAGTCTGCAAGCTTAGTAAGACTCCTTTCTTCTATGTTCTACAATATTCTACCAAGTTCTACAGAAGCAGAGTAAATTCTAGAGAGTTTGGTTTTCCTGGGTGAAGAATTAGGAGGAAAGGGGCTTAGGGGCTTAGGGGCTTAGGGGCCTGTAGTTGACAGAGAATTAGAAAATGATAGTGAAGGAGCGTGGGGTGAAATATTTAACTTGTAATGGGGAAACTGGGTATTGATCGTCTTCTTATCTTGTTCATATAGAGCAGTGTTGTGTCGTAAATTCATATTGGGTGTATAAATTATACGATTTCATGGCATTTACTCCAAATCCCATTTTGGAGTATGACACCGGGGACCAGCAGTTTTCAACGGGGCTGGAGTGGCAAGTGCGCGGCGGCGAGCAATGCACGAGCAACGGTGCAGGACAAGCGAGGAACGGTGGGCGATCAGAGCTGGTGCGGGACAAAATCCCAATGCTGGACAGTGAGCGAGTGATGCTGCAATGCAAAGGAGGGAACAAGTGTCGTGCGGATGCTCGAACATGCATCAGTCTGCCACGCGGTGGCATGAGAAGACTGATGGCATTGATTATCAGCCAATGGGAGTAGTGTACGCTTTGGGGAACCACCTACCAGTAGTACGGCAGTTCTCCCATGTTTGTTTGCGCTCCGCCGAGCTCCCAGCTGGTCCTCAGCTGGTCCAGAGGGAGACTTGATCAAGCTCGATCAAGTTCATTGTCTTGATCAGGGTCCTACCATTCTTGGAGTTGACTGACCCGGGCCGATGGATCTGATCAGAACAGATAAGATGCTGCCCCGTTATTGACCAGGCTCTGATCAAGCGCTGGTCGCATGTCGGTCATCGAAAAATCTGATTGGCGCTTTTCACTTTCTCCGACATAGGAGTGTCCTCTTACAAGCAGAGCACCATGCACAGGGGCTGAAAGCGATGAAAACAAAGACAAAAACCATGCCATCTACCTCATCTCTTGCAGGGTCCTCTTTTAAAGGTGGGTTACACTCTGTCTTCAGAAATTCAAGACATCCAAGTCCATCTTCAGTTGCCAATTGACCCCAGACACCTAGCAGCATCTGTCAAACCACCTGGCCCACTGTAAGGCAGGCTCAATAAAGCAAGAGTGTGGCACTCAGAGAGTGAGTGAAGCTAGCTTCCTACATTGGACTATCTCAACCTTTATACTTGATCTGTCCTCAATCTGTATGGTGCAAGATCTTGATTGCAGTGGGGAGTCAAACATTGTAATATACAAAAGGCCTTTACTGTGGCAGAATATGAATTTGTATTGGCTATTGCTAATAAAGGAGTTACTAAGCAGTTGCTTACAACTGTGATGGTGGTATGTGGAGATTGTGGGAAGAAAATGTGATATTATTGGATGGAAGAAACAAGAAAAAGTAACTGAAATTAGTTATCACTATTCACAACTGAGCTGAAGATGCTGCAGCTGCACAACTGCCTCCTGAAAACTGCTTTGTATGTGTTCTAGCAAGAGGAAAGGATCTTGAAAAGGAAATTCAACACTTTGAAACACCACCTGATTTGGGGCACACATATCATAAAGGTGATTTTGCTGAAATCCTGTCAGAGGATCCATCTGGTCTTTCTGGGTGTACTTCAAGAAGGGAGTGAGGCAGGGCTTGATAAAGCAAAAGTGTGGCAAACTTACCAATATAGGGAGTCAGTGGAGCTAGCTTCCTACATTGGGCTATCTCAACCTCATCCTCAATCTGTATTGTGCAACCACTGATCAATCTTGATGGCAGTGGGGACTTCATGTACAATGTCTTTGACTGTGGACCACTTTCATGTTACAAAAACCCTTTACTGTGGCAGAATACAAATTTGTATTAGCCAATGCTAATCAAGGAGTTACTAAGCAGTTGCTTACAACTGTAATGGTGGTATGGGGGTTGTGGGAAGAAAATTTAATATTATTGGATGAGGAAGCAAGAATAAACAAGAAAAAATGACTGAAATTTGATGGGATGGCAGTGAAATTAGTTGATTTTAAACTTCCTTACTTATAGACATTCAGCTTGGGAAGATTATGCCAGATTCAGGATCCAGGTATGAAGAGCCAGGCTAGGCCAGGCCATGATACAATGCACAGCTTGTTTGCCTTTTCTGAAATCATGTATAAAGAGCCAGGCTAGGCCAGGCCATGATGCAATATGCAGCTTGGGAAGATTATGCCAGATTCAGAAAGAGCCAGGCTAGGCCAGGCCATGATGCAATATGCAGCTTGGGAAGATTATGCCAGATTCAGAAAGAGCCAGGCTAGGCCAGGCCATGATGCAATATGCAGCTTGGGAAGATTATGCCAGATTCAGAAAGAGCCAGGCTAGGCCAGGCCATGATGCAATATGCAGCTTGCTTGCCTTTTCTGAGATCATGTACCATAGACTAGACAAAGATTCAAATCAGTTTCAATAGATATCCCAATATGAAAAGATGTTGAAATCAATCATGAGCAAGTAAGTAATAGATCTGGCCATGTGCTAGCAATCTCCTCAGGTTGTTTCAAACGACTGTTCACACTGGTAATGTTTTCCACTTGTATAATGTATATTTTCAATTCTACTCATACATATTACTCTATAGCTCTATATCTAGCATATCTAATGTAATAGATCCTACACCATTACCTGCCATTTTGCTCCATCATTGCTCTCAATGGTATACCAGTGGCCTGGGCCGAATGCACCTCCCATGGATGTGCTATTGGTGAGAAGAACCACGGAGTTTGTGCTTGGTTCATAGAAGAAAGGACCATTTTGATGTGGTAAATTTTGGCCACAAGAGCTCTGAAGGGGTTGGTGAATATTGATAGAGCAGTTTTTGATGTGTTGCATAGTATCTAGCATTGGCCAACTTTGAGGAATGGTTGATGATCAGATTCAGAGGTGTGGGTTGCGAGTGTTTGGGCAGACCATTAATGAATAACATTTCATGGTGCAAGCAGCAGCGAGTTGCGCTGGGCAGTGCACATATATGCCACTTAACCAGCAGTAATATTAGTATACATCAAGATTTGCACTCAGACTCCAATGAGGCCAGGGCAACTTACCCTGACTCTCGTGCAGGTTGTGGGCCACTTGATGACAAAAAGAAGGTAGATATATGAAGAGATCAATTCAAAGTACTGACCAAAACATTTCCTCCGCTTATCTGATAATGCTCCTATTGATGACAAGCAGTGATGAGCCCGTACTCTGTGACAGATATTGATGGAGGAGTGTGAGTACTTAGTAGCCTCTAACGACTCGAGACTTGATGTATCATCATTGTCGTCGCTAGTCTGAGTAACTGTAGGTAGATGGGAGATGGAGGCAAGTTGTAAGTTGTAACAGATGGAAAATAGCAGATGGTGCACAACGTGCATGGTACAAGTATATAGGGGAGTGTAGTGTATAAACACTGCACAGGTATATATGGAAGTGTATTAACACACTTTCAGTAGTGTATTGACATGAAGCAGGTATGTATGGAAAGTGTGTTAACACAGTACAAGTATGTATAGAAGTGTATCAACACACTTCTAGTAGCTTGATGAATACTATTGATCATCTATACTCATGGACTAGCAGTTTGTTACTGTGGGAAAATGTTACCCAAAATAGTAACTGTCAAGCCATCTTTTCTAAGTATGCCAATATAGACAGAATTGCGAGAACTTCTTTCATTAGCGACAAAAATGCAAAATACTTGAAAAAACACGGAAAGTTTTCAGTTTTCTTGCTACATAAGGTGTTTCAATGATGTTCTGAGTATCTTGAAACTTGTCAGCATCAATTATAAAGGACTGAAATATGATTAGTAGCATTTGTGACCGTGGGAAAATTCCAATAACAAAAGAATTGAAAATGTGCCCATTATGTAGCCAGATATAGGTTCATTACAAAAGTCTACAACATTCTTGTATGTCCTCCAAGTTATTTGAGCTTCCCATGAACAAGATCAGATGTCATTTTGTTAAGTTGTTGCAAAATTCTGAAAGGTTCCACAAGGTTCTTCAACCTTCCGTAAGTGTCCTGACCTTTCTGTAGCTCTTCTTTCAATGTGTCACATAATGACTTGAACACTTGTTGCATGGCTGGGATGTTCAGATGTCAATTAGGGGTCCCAGGAGTAAATAGGGGAATAGGGGAAAAGAAAGAAATATTGTCTGTGTAATACTGAGAGGTCCGTTTGACTTGATTCAACTTTGCGTGTAAATGTCTTGGGTTCATAGTAGTGTATACTATTGGTTCAAAACACCAAGATTCATGTCACTGACTACAAATCCCAATTTGGAGTATGACATCAGGTCCAGGCTTGTCAGGATAGCGCAAGTGGAAATTTGTGACAAGTTCCTGTTCATGCTCAAGTTCGTCCGCAGAAAGCCATGAGAATTCTTCATATTGGAGTTTTACTTTTTGCCAACGGTTGATTTTGGAGTCTACAATTTCAGCTATTTCAAATTTGTTGTTACCATTGACTGTAAGGGCAACCTCAAGATGGCTGCACAGCGCAGGCCTAGCAGAGGGAGAATCCAAAGATATGGATAATGCTACCTACAATACATGAGAGAATGCACACCTAGCAGAGGGAGAATCCAAAGAGAACAAGATAAGGATCCTCCATGCTAGGATGCGAAGTATATACTGTAGAAGCGTGGGAGAAGGGTGAAGGAACTGTATAGTACACCCCCACAAGTCCGATGAATATCACAAGGTACAAACAGGAGCATGTGATAGTAAGTGGAGGAGAATATGCAGGAGTTGTGCCAGCGACCCAGGGAAGTGGGAATAAGAAGGGAAAGGGTAGGAAAGGTGGGGGGAAGTCGTCCCAAAGAGTCCAGAGACGTGCATGCAAGTCCGGAGTGAATCCGGACTGCGTGAACGCTTTGGAGTCATCGGAACGCTCTGGAAGGCAAGGGAGTGGGATGGAAGGATGGAATGAAGGATGGGACAAAGAGGAATGTAAATAAGAGTCCGTGGAAAGAAAAGGAGAGGGAGGGGACCAGGGGAAAGGGAAATGGCCAGGAGGATAGGGGAAAATAGGAGTGTCCCCTTACATTGACTCTAATTGGTGGAAGAGGGGATTGTACACAATTAGGGATTGTTTTGGGTGTTTTGGGTTCGAGCATAGGAACGTGGAATACAGGGTGGACCCCGCTGAGATTTTCCGGAAGATGGATAGTGAACAAGGAGGGTCTTGCTTGGTGAATGATCTCGAACAAACCAAGGAATTTCTCTGTGAGTTTGTGCGAGGGGTGCATGGTACGGAAGAATTTGGCCTTCATGAAGACCTTTTCGCCAACCTTGAAGTCCGGCGCGGGTGCGCGGCGACAATGAGCTGGTCCTTGATAACGGGCTTGCACCTTGGTCATGGCGGTACACAGCTCTTGGTGAAGCTCGTTGAGGTTGGTTACAAAGGTCCTTGCGCGGGCCAAGGCGAGGTTGAGGTTGGGATTAAGGGAGAGGTTGAGGTGATAGCCCTTGTTTGTGAAGAACGGAGATACTCCAGTGGTAACACCAGGAGCATTGTTGAAGGCGAACTCAGACAATGAGTGAAGGTATGTTTTTATTGTCAAGAAGGGGTTATGTTTTCATGAATATGTATGTCTGTCAGTGCTTCGAATAGAGTGGTGCTGATCAAGAGCACGAGCACATAAGTGGCAAGAGGAATGTATACTACTCAAAGAGGAAATGCGGCGAATAATTGAGTTCCTTACTTGGCAAGCACAAATGTGGAAGACACGTGCGCAGATGAGGCCAAGATTCGAAGTGGCACCCGCACCTACGCATTGCAACAGAAACGGTTACGAGAAGATTTGGCCACTACTTGCACAACAGCGTGGGGCAATGTCGAAGCCTATATGAATATGGGCAAGGGTGTGGTATCTGTGGGACAGCCATTAGTCGAGGCAGGCAGTGGTCGTGTTGATACTTTGACAGTGGTGACTCAGGGCATCAACCATACTAGTGCTGTGTAATGTGTCAGGGAAATAAACCACTTTTTATGGAGCAATCGGAGGGAAGGGAAGACATGACATGTTGTGTCAGATTGAGCCATTGATCCTTTCCAAACCAGGAGATAGGCACATAATGGGTATATATGGCAATGGGGCAGTGTCACGCGCAATGACAAGGAGAACAGTCATGGAGCCGCAGGTTTACAGGGTGATCACACGATAAGTATGAATTTATTTTATTGCCTGAGAATGGTTTTGTGCTTGACTTAACCTGACCATCACTGACTGTGAGCGACTGTTGCTTTGAACATGGTGGCCTGACTTTCCATGACTGACTTAGATACTAAACAGACTTGACTTGACCTGTTTTCTTCGATACCCGAAAGGGACCCACAAAATCATTTTCAAGTCATTTTATGGTAAATATTCTGGCCTAGGTCCAGCTAAGTCATTATTTTATGACTCACACAGACTTAGGCAAAACACTGAGCTTCATGGCCCGCTATGAAATTAAGGATCGAGTATCAGTCAACGAGTTGGAAGAGTTTTGGAATCTTCCACGAGAGGATATCCGAACCTGTGACCCTATTCAATGGTGGTACAGCTGGCGCCACCACTTTCCCAGTCTTTACCGCCTCGCTCGCAATCTACTTGCAATCCCAGGTATGCTTTAGTCACTTCTTGATTACTGCTTCACTCAATTGTATGCTACCATAGGCTCTGCTGTAGCCGTAGAACACATATTCTCCGGTGCAAGGGATACAATCCCCTTGCGACATGCTAGTCTCAAGCCACAAACCATTGAAATACTCATGCTACTTATGCACTGGTTTTGACTTGCACGAACGAGCACTGTACAGTCACATAAATAATGTAATAGAGAGTGAGAGTCTGAAATTCAATCTGTATATACGGCCATTCTACCATACTCTAGCCCTACCGTACCATTGCTGATATTTGAGTACACCGTACACGGACGGGTGAGCCTTCAAAACAGCCGTGATTTGGCTGTGCCCGTAGAATGTGATGTCCTCAAATACTACAATGCTGACCTAGACGAGACTCAGTATATTCCCGATCAGTTAGCTGAACTGGCTGATGAATGGAAAGAGATAAAGATTCCGGATCTTGCAACATGGAAAACTTATCAGAGAGAATTTCTGACCAAAGCTGGATGGCTTCAGGCTAGAAACAAAGTGACCGACGAAATGGAGGCTGGTTAATTCTGGCAAGGAATTCACAGGAAGTTCAGACAGGATATTGAGATTAGGCTGTTTGCTATCAATCCTAATCTGACTCCCAAGAAGGCCTATCCTATTGAAATGGTCTCACATATACCTGAAGGCTTACTGGAACGGAATCAATTTGAATACAGCCTAATGGGAATCAACACAGAATAGTGTTGCCGCAGCTTGATGAACCTGAGCTAAGCCGGACAAAGCCGCGGCTTTCCTAAAATAGCTTGGTTCAGGCTTGGCTTCGACCAATTTGTGCTTGGTCGGAGCCGAAGCCGTGGTTTGGAGCCGGTTCCATCCACTAAATTTGTCTGTAAAGTGTGAAAAAACATGTCTGTAAAGCATAAAAACATGCATAGAAACATGTCCGTAAACAGTAATAGTCTACAGAGTTTGCCCGTGTGCTAATATTTCCCATCTACCATCTACTGCGACCCCGTAGCACGAGCGCAAATGCAAATGCAGGTGCGAATGCGCAATGCACGCGCTGTGGGCTCTGGATCAGGCACCATCCAAATGCAAGTGACACTGCACTCGCAATGTTGCAACTGCATACACAAGTCGTTACCCACCCACCCAATCAGCCATCAACGAGGCACCCAATTTACCACCAACGCTGTCAACGAGGCAGTTAGTCGAGCAGCAGACAACGAGGCCGTTCGACACCTACGCGCGTCGGCACTTGAGTACTCTGCATGGCATGCCACCCATCCATCTATCCCACCAGCGGCCTCCTTCGAGCCAGCCAGCCAGTGAATAGCCCGCCTTTGTCAGCACCTCCCTCGCGCACTTACACAGTTGGACAGCCAGTCAACTGGCTTTGCAACTTGCCAACCAACGTGTGCGCACGAACAAACACTAGAAGGAAGCAAGAACGGGGTCAGCGCTGGCGTTGAGCAGGTGGGTGGAGCGCAGACTCACTCGCTGGATGGAGGCAAATGCTAGCAAAGGGGATGGGCAACGGAAGGGGGGGACAATGAATGAGATGGACAGTGAGGGCGAATGCGGACGCTGACGTGAACAAAGGCGGGGAGGTATGATGGAGGACATGGTCAGCTTCAAGACCGGAAACACCAATGCAAACACAAACAAAGACTCACCGTGGTGAGACACCCAGAGGAAGACGAAGTCAGGGCTGGCCTAGCAATGAAACGATTAGCCGGTGCGCCGTTGACATAGAATGCCCGAACGCCACATCTCATCTCATCATGTTCCATCCCATTCCCTTCCCTTTGTCTTTGTATCCCGCCACCAGCGTTGGTTCTGTAGATGTAGGCGCGAAAGTCAGGCTGTCAGCTCAATTTTCGAATGAGGGTGAGCACACCTTTGATATTTGGGCCAACAATTCGATGGTAGAAGGGAGCCCAACGAGCAGACATGTGGGCGTGTGGGCGAGCGGTCAGCTCGTTTCGTGCGCGCAGTGGCAGGTGTTGGCTCAGTATTGCACAGACGGCGGGTATGTATTTGGTTTGTGTGTGTTCTTGTGTACAAGCTGATGGACTCTTCAAGCAGGATCCTGCGCAGACGACCGACCACCAACACCGCGTTGATCCCTCAGTAATCCCTGCTGATTCCATTAACACAGAACAGCGTACACGCATAAATAGGGTGTGCACGCATAAGGGGAAGCATTGTGTTAACTCACAACGCGTAGACATAGTTAACAGATTACCGCGTAGGTTAGGGTCTATCCATGCCATTGGTGATGTCTGATGATAGCCACTCATTCAATACTTCTTTATAATGATATTATCTTCAGTTATTGATCATTGGGAACATGTCTCTGACTATCAGCAAGTCAATACCTACTTGATCCATCTCAGTGCATCTGAATATCACCACACCTGAGTATCATGCTTCATCAATTATGTTACTACTATATACCTACACCTATACTCCCATGTTTTTGACCTTTTAGAATGGTCTACTACCTCCCAAACCAGCAGTATTAGCCATCAACTACCTGGCTAATGTCCGCACTTTTGAAATTTGGACTTTCCCACAGTCACTAAATTAATGATCACCTTCAGATTTGTATTACATTTCCGATGTTTTTGGTCAGTAACTATTAATCAAGGTCAATACTCATTGACATCATTACAACATTTTGTAATGAACCCATACCTGCCTAACTGATGGTCACATTTGCGACTTTTTGAACTTTTGGATTTTCCCACAGTCACTAATATCAGTGACCATGATCATTGATTATGCTCATATCTCACTACAAATCTCACTAATAACATTAGAACCTTTTGTAATGAACCTATACCTGGCTTTCTAATGGGCGCATTTTCGACTTTTTTAACTTTCCCACGGTCACTAATGTTACTGATACTACATTTTGTTTTGCTTACAAAATGACTACAAATCTCATTAATAACATTAGAACTTTTTGTAATGAACCTATATCTGGCTTTCTAATGGTATCATTTTCGTCTTTTTGACTATGAATATTTTCCCACGGTCACAAATGCTATTGATCACATTCTTTCTTTTGCTTACAACTTTTTAATGACTACAAATCTCACTGATATCATTAGAACTTTTTGTAATGAACCTATACCTGGCTTTCTAATGGCACTATTTTCGACTTTTTGTAATTCAGAATTTTCCCACAGTCAGTAAGTATTACTGACCATACCTTTGTGCATTCAAGCTGTTAACATTGTCTGGGTGTACGCGTGTATTGTTAACAACATGAGTGAAGCTAAACATTAACATTGTACGGGTATACGCATACAAGTACACTGTTAACAACATGACTAAATGTAGACGTTAACATCGTACGGGTATACGCGTACACTGTTAACACCTAACTACCCTGTAGTGTTAACAGCATGTACCTACACACAATTATATGTTAACAACGTGTACCTACACGCGGTTATATGTTAACATGGAGCTACCAAGGTATTGTTAACATGATATACCTACGCGGTAATCTGTTAACTACGTCTACGTGTTGTGAGTTAACACAATGCTTCCCCTTATGCGTGCACACCCTATTTATGCGTGTACGTTGTTCTGTGTTAACGGAATCAGCAGGGACTACTGTCTATTCTGTCCTATCAACAGTTATCTACAATCCTTCTCTTGATACAATCCTTCAATCGACTTCACAACTTCATCATGGACGATACCGCCGGCGACCATGAGGGCTCTGCCCCGATCATGTTGCAAGCAATGAAGCTTATGCTGCCGAGCTTGGGCAACTAGTTGGGCAACTGAAAGCCGCAAAGGCTGTAAGTTTAATCATGTCATTTTTGTTGTGTCTACGTACTGACCTCGCTCTCTTGATCTAGGCTAACGACTACACTTTGTCTTGCCTAATTGACCAAGCTGATGTGGCTTTGGTTGCCCACCAGGCTACGGTGAATGACATTCAGAATCGGGAAGAGGCGAATTGTATGGTTTGTTGACTTTCCAACCTTGATACTTGTATAAATCTGACGATCACTTTTGCTAGGAGCTTTGAGCTTTGAAGGATAAACTCGTTTGCCTTGAGGGTGATCCTAGTCGCCATTTTGACGATATGAAGGCAACAATCAATGATCTTAGATTGACCAACACTCACCTACAGAACTCATACCGCTTGCTTCTCAAGGTGAGTGATATGCTTGACTGGGTATTAGTTTGTCAGATCAACTGTTCCACAGATGCACACTGCTACATGTGTTGAACACCAGGCCCTCGGACGGCTCAATCAAGGTGTTCAGTCTAACTGTGACCGGCTCATGTTTGCACCTCCTTCATGACCCGGCCATGTGTGTGAGTTGCCACAGCTACGGATTGAGTTTGAGCTAGCTAACTCACAATATAGGATTGAGTGTGGGCATGTTTTTTGCTCAACTTGCCTTGACACTTGGTTTGACACACATGCTACTTGTCCTCTGCGCCAAGTGCCAAGGAACATCACGCTCTAGATGCTCTCATGGCCAGAGTTCCCCATGACAAATATAACATTAGGAAAACATTGTTAAATCTGCATAAACTGAAGACCCGCGGTGTTGAGCTGGAAGCTGACTTGCGTCTCTCTGGGAAACACATCTGACAATTTGTTGCAGTCCAAGTTCTCCATAGTGAAACGGATCATGACCTCAAGGAGCTCACCCCTGCGTTAGCATGGAGTGAGAAGATATTGCACCGGGCTCGGCTTGAGAATGAGGAGGAGGAGCTTCGGCATGCAGGGGACCCAGGGTATTATCATACAGGTAGCTAAACAATCACTATCACTATCAACGACTAATAAGGTTGCTAGATCATCACTTTACTGGCAAGTTTTGTAAGGGGACACTCCTATTTTCCCCTTGCGGACATTCCGGACGCTCTCCTGCTACTCCCACCCACCTCTGAGGACCCAAGGAACTCCATTCCTCGCTCCCCTGACGACTCCGAAATGACGGGCGCCTCCGGCCAGATCCCGTCATTCGAGCCAGTCGCTCCAGGATCGGACTCCGAGACTTTGCGGACCTTGTGGGCTCAGACGTACGAGCACGAAACCCAAATCAGCACCATCCATGACGCCCTAGCTCGAATTGAATCACTCCTTGCTACACCCCGACCCCCTACGCCCAAAACGACTCCGGACCCCGAACCGGAAGGCACAGCAGCCTCCCAACACGCCCCGGGTCGACACAATACCACTCCGCGGTCCCGTCTGAAGCCCGCCTCTCCCCCAATCTTCGACGGAAACCGCAAGGATGGTCGCGCATTCTTCAACGCTTGCACCATCTACTTCCAGCTCTGTCCGGACCACTTCCCGAACGAGCAAGCCAAAATCCTCTGGTGTCTCTCCTTCTTCCAGAAGGACCGAGCCAAGGAATATGCGGACATGGTTCTCCGGAGCACCCGGGATCCTTACTTCAAAACCTGGAGTGACTTCGCTTCGGAATTCCGGACTCGCTTCCTTCCGGATCGGGAACGCGAGTCTGCCATGCTCAAGCTGGAGTCCACCCGCTACCACCAAGGACGCCGGACCTTCCAGGAATACCTCGACGAGTTCCAGGACCTCATTGACCAGTCCGGATACACCGAGGGCTCCAACATCACGATGAAGTTCCGACGCGGGCTCGGCTCCGTCATCAAGGACTACTCGCACATAGCTCGGCCTCTCTTCGACCTCACTTGCGCCAAAGAATGGCAGTGGAATGACTCCGCTCAGTCCGCCTTCCTCCGGATCAAGGAACTCATCACTTCGGAACCAGTCCTAGTGTTTCCGAAGGAGGACAGGCCTTACCGCGTCGAAGCGGACTCGTCGGACTACGCTACGGGCGCGGTCCTCTCTCAGCTCAACCCGGATGACGGTAAATGGCATCCTGTCGCGTTCTACTCTAAAAGTCTACAGGCTGCAGAGCGGAATTACGAAATACACGACAAGGAGATGCTTTCAATCATCTGGGCGCTCGAAGAGTGGCGGCATTACCTGGAAGGCGCGGAGACTCCGTTTGAGATCTGGACTGACCACAAAAACCTGGAGTACTTCATCAAGGCCCAGAAGCTCAACCGTCGCCAAGCCCGCTGGTCCCTCTACCTTTCCCGCTTTGATTTCACACTCCTGCATCGACCCGGACGCACTATGGGTAAGCCTGATGCTCTCTCGCGACGCTCGGACCACTCGGACGGTAAGGATGATAACATGGATGTGGTTTTACTTAAACCGTCCTACTTTGCCGTTCGTGCCACGGGTGTCACTCTTGAAGGGGAGGAGAAGGATATCCTCACGGCTATCCGGACTGGAGTGCGGAACGCGAAGTTCGAGGATGCAGTGGCTAAGGCAGCGGAGGAGTTGAAGAAGGCACAGGGCAGTCGCAGGACAGTTCGGAGTGCGGAATGGTCTCAATCGGACGGACTCCTGATGTTCCGGGGTAAGGTCTACGTTCCGGACGTTCCAGACTTGCGTCGGACCATTGTAGCCCAGCACCACGATACCAAGGTCGCGGGACACGCAGGCAGGTGGAAGACTCTGGAACTCGTCTCACGCAGCTACTGGTGGCCCAACATGTCCCGCTACATCGGATCCTACACCCGACACTGCGATCTCTGCCTCCGGACGAAAGCCCAAAGACATCCGCCCATGGGTGAGCTCCATCCGCTTCCCATTCCGGACGAACGCTGGGATCGCCTAAGTGTGGACTTCATTGTGGAGCTTCCGGAGTCCGACGGGTTCGACGCTGTTATGAATGTGGTTGACTCCGTAAGCAAACGCGCCCACTTCATCCCGACTCACACCACAGTGTCCGCCCTCGGCTCCGCCAACCTGTACCTGCAAAACGTCTGGAAGCTGCACGGACTCCCTCGCTCCGTCGTTTCCGACCATGGGCCGCAGTTTGTTGCAGAGTTCACCCGGGAAGTCTACCGGATGCTTGGGATCAAGCTGGCTGCTTCCACTGCGTACCACCCTCAGTCCGACGGACAGACGGAGCGGACTAACCAAGAGCTCGAGTCTTACCTCCGGATCTTCGTCGGAGAGCGCCAGAACGACTGGGCTCGACTTCTACCTATGGCGGAGTTTGCGTACAACAACCGTGTCCACGCTTCTACCCAGCAGTCCCCGTTCCTACTGGATACAGGTCGTCACCCCCGTCTTGGATTTGAGCCCCACCAGCCGCCGTCCCGCATGGAGTCCGCAAACGAGTTCGTCGACCGGATGAAGTCTGCTGTCGACGAAGCTCAGTCCGCCTTGGTCAAAGCTCAGGACGACATGAAGCGTTACTACGACCAACGTCGGACTCCTGCTCCGGAGTACCAACCGGGTGACAAGGTTTGGCTAGACTCGTCGGACATCAACCTTGCTCGACCTTCCCGGAAGCTTGGACATGCACGCCTTGGTCCTTACAAGGTGGTCCGGAAGGTTGGCAAGGCGGCATACCGACTCCAGCTCCCTCCGGGCTTATCCTGCCTCCATCCTGTCTTCTCAGTCGTCAAGCTCTCACCATTCGTTCCGGACCCAATCCCGGGTTGTAGACGGCGAAGAGGAACACGAGGTAGAGGAGGTTCGGAACAGCAGGCGTTTCGGTCGGGTGTTGAAGTATCTGGTACGTTGGCGAGGCTATGGCATCAAGCACGACTCCTGGGAACCCGCGAGCAACCTCCAACACGCTGCCCAGAAGGTCAAGGACTTCCATGATCGCCATCCCGACGCAGTCCGTGTACTCCGGACGACTCCGACGACTCCTGCGACACTCCGGATGACTCCTACGGCACTCGACCAGTCTTGGGAACGTTGGCGTAGTCGGAAGGCTCCGGGTTCTGTCCAGTCGTACTTCGACGTCTTCTCGCAGCATTCTGGGGTTTCGGGATTGGTGAATACATGGCGTGGCAAGCAGGAATCTTCGCGTCGGGTCGCCGCGAGCTTGAAGGGGGGGTGATGTAAGGGGACACCCCTATTTTCCCCTATTCCCCTGTCCATTTCCCTTTCCCCTCGTCCCCTCCCTCTCCCCTCTTTCCACGGACTCTTATTTACACCCCCTTTCGTTCCATCATTCATTCCATCCTTTCCACCCCACTCCCTCGCCTTCCAAAGCGTTCCGATGACTCCGAAGCGTTCCCGCAGTCCGGATTCACTCCGGACTCGCGTGCACGTCCCTGGACTCGTCGGGACGACTTCCCCTCACTTCTCCCACTGTTTCCCTTCCTATTCCCACTTCCCCAGGTCGCTGGCACGACTCCTGCATATTCCCCTCCACTTATTATCACATGCTCCTGCTCGTACCTTGTGATATTCATTGGACTTGTGGCGGGTGTACTATACAGTTCTTTCATTCTTCTCCCACGCTTCTACAGTATATACTTCGCATCCTAGCATGGAGGATCCTTATCTTGTTCTCTTTGGATTCTCCCTCTGCTAGGTGTGTATTCTCTCATGTATTGTAGGTAGCATTATTCATATCTTTGGATTCTCCCTCTGCTAGGCCTGCGCTGTGCGGCCATCTTGAGGTTGCCCTTACAAGTTTGGAATACTGGATCCAATCCTCCAACTATGGATGTTCATGGCCCTCGTATGCAACGTATCTGTGGGACTATCTCACAAGGGCTGCCAATTTTTGCTCTGGATGACGCACTACACCTTACAAACATGCTTTCTTTCCATCATGGAATCCATCAACCAGCTTCCCGGTGCACTTAGGGAAATGCTTACAAGGAGCTGGCCAAGAGATATGCGAACAGTCCGCCAAACCTTTGAACTTGATCCGAGGGAGACAATATACGCTGTATGTCCATCAAAGACTTGTCATCAGACATATGCACCCGATCGAGTTGGAGGATCAGATGTCTACCCTTCATTCTGCACTGTGATCACCAACAAACAAACTGGGGCTCAGTGTGGCGAAACACTCTGCCGGGAGAGACACATCGCAAAGAAGGTTGTATGGGTTCCAATCAAGCCATATATCGTGTTCGACTTTAAGGACTGGCTTTCCGGCCTCCTCACCCGGCCCGGCTACGAAACAGTAATGGACAATGCATGGCAGCACACGTCCATTCCCACCAACGGAGACATCACCAACATCTTTCAAGGTGAAATACTACGGCATTTTCAAGGGCCAGACAGCCGCCATTTCAGAGATGGCAATGGCGAAGGGCGATATGTCTTCTCGCTCTGTGGCGATTGGTTCAACCCACTATCCAATAAACTCACTGGTAAGTGGATTTCATGTGGCGTCATGATGCTGGTCTGCCAAAACCTCCCACCCCATCTAAGACATCGACCCGAGAACGTCTTTGTCTTTAGCATCATGCCTGGCCCAACGGAGGTCAAATTGGTTGTCAACCCGTACTTAATGCCACTCATTGACATCTTCCTTCTATTTTGGGACATCAGCATCCGATTCTCGAGAATGTTTAACCACCCACATGGTTGTTGTGTAATGTGCGCCCTCATCTGTGTTGTTTGCGACCTGCCTGCTGCTCACAAGTTTGGAGGCTTCTCCGCTTGCACTCATACATTGTACTGTGCTGTTTGCATGTGTCGCCCCCCTGGATCTATTCCACCGTCTTTGGATGATGACCCTGACATCATGACCTGTCCTTCCTGCGAGTGTATTATGCCGCAACATGCCTTCGGATGTTGGAATCTCGCCACGTGGCCACGGCGAGAAAATTACCAGTGTCATGCACATGCAGAGACATTTCGATCCGCACCCACCGATGACATAGTGCAGAGTTCTTTTGATCAGACTGGAGTGTGATACAGTGAGCTTCTAAGGCTTCCTTACTTTGACCCCAGCCGCTTCATTCCCCGACACTCCACATCCTAGAAAGCCCAGTCGTGCAAATTATGCAGCATTATTGGTCACTTGGGTATGTACACTCACGTATCACTTTGCTACCTATTCTGAATTTACGTGCACTGTGAACTAGCGTCAAAGTCGAAGTGAAGCAAACAATGAAATACCTCCTCAGGATAACGGGGATGGTGGAGACAAAGACGATAGAGACGACAGCTTAGAGAATCTAAGTGGGTTCGACCATGGCAAGATTATGTCCAAAAGCGATATGGAGGAGCTATGGCGGGATATCAGGAACACTGTTATGCCATCGTGGCTTACAAACATCCCATACAACCTTGGCAATCACACGGGCAAACTGAAAGCGGACCAGTGGCGGACAGCAGCAACCATCTACTATCCCATCACGCTGACATGACTCTGGTCGAAGCATTCTCATGTGCTGCACCCACCCCAGACAAGAAACCGTTACACCAAACTCTTATCCCTCACACTGTCTCTTATTTCTGCTATCAATATTGCGACATCCCGCGAGACATCTCAATTCCACGCACGCAAATACTTACGCCATATGACGGCATATTACAAGGGCCTCAAAGATCTGTTTCCAGAGTATGTTTGCCATCCCAATCATCATCAATCCATGCATCTCGCCGAGTACCTTTTACTCTATGGACCAGTCCATGGGTGGTGGATGTTTCCCATGGAGAGAGTTATCGGGAAGCTACAGCGGATATCAACCAACTACAAGGAGGGTAAGCTTGGCCTTCATGTACCATCAGACTCGATTCACACAAATTATCTAGGGGAATATGAACTCACAATCGGAAGGACCTGGCACCAACGTAACAACCTTACAGTGCTGTTCTTAAAGTCAATTGATGCATCATCACAAACAATCCAATACTGTGCCGAAATCTTTGGATCACTTGTTTCGACTGTCACTCGTGGGTCTCTGGCCTCTGATCCAGTTGGGATTCAGACCGAGTCTTGCCACACACTCAGCCGACACGTCAAAGCACTTTCCCCTGAGCTTTGGCGCCTTTTTACAGATTGTTGTCCTCCACCCAAAGTCGACTTCATCAATGTTTTAACAATTGACAACTTACAGTATACTACATTTGCAAAGCACAATGGCAACAGGATAATCCTAGTCCGTGACCAGCATGGTACCGAATTCGCTGCCAGGATTGACCACATCCTCAAGGCCAAAGGTCAGCAAAGAGATGAAGCATGGATCATCGTGTGCCCGTACAACAAGGCTGCCATTCGAAAGGACCCCTTCTCTGATTGGCCTCATGTACGCGCCATGATAGTTGAGTCTACCATTGACACTATCCCCGAGCTTCTGCACTTGTCAGCCATCCAAAGTCATGCAGTGGTGTGTGGGATACCATGGGCTGGGAGAGAAGTATTGGTTGTTGTTTCTGTTAAGAGCCACACTCGCAGAGGTGCTCGGAGGTACGCGGACCCGCGGGTGCGCGGTTCCATGTAGAAGCGCGGAGGGCAACGAGGGGAGCGAGGACGTACGGGCTTGGCTTCAGCTACTGGCTGCGCCTCCCACACTCTTGTGTGCCCTGTATTTCCAGAGGGAGTCCTACGCGGGTACCGAGGGTACGAGCGGAGGCAAGGGGATGCGCGGGAACGACCTCAAGGAGAGGCGAGGATGCGAGTGGGAGAAGGAACTAATATTCGAACTAAGGTAAACTGTAGCTACGGCACAAGACTATATACTGGGGAACACACGGTAGCCGCGCGTTTGTGAAACAGCTAGGAGTCCGGTAGTAATAAGTACAGTATGCTCAAATACGTCTAAGGCCAAGTCTGTGATAAGTCCGTGTAGCCGCGTGTATGCGCGGCCCAAGTCTATAGCCGGAATGCACGAGAGTGCGCCCCTAGTAGCTCCTAAGGGGCTCCTCGGATGCGCCTATAACAGTTTCGTTGAATCGAGTACAGTGACTCAAAAAACCCTTTCTATGTTGGTCACTTTTGCACAAAGCACTAAATAGCGGAGGAACTACTAGAAATGGTAACTCAGGGTCAGTGTAGCGTTTGTAGCGTACCTTCTCAGCTAGATGACAAATTTTGGCTCGAATCAATCGGATCAGTCTAGAATATTCTACAGAATTTCTAATCAAGGGATGCATTGAAAGGGTTTTTTTAGTGTGGTTCCTGAGTACCTTGTTCCTGGCTATTACTCATCATAAAGGCTCAGCATCATCAAGATAACACATATGATGTCATATCTTACTCATCCAGGCACAATCTACACTATATATAAGCTTCATCAGTTGTTCATCTTCCCTACAACAATGAAGTCCATTCCCAACTCCCTTCGCACCGATATCACCTCTGCCCTTCTTAATACCAGCCATTCTCAGGCCAAAATTGCTCTCAAGTTGGGCTGTAGTGCAGCTACTGTCTCTAGGGTAGCCCGCCAGGTAATCCCTGACAAGGAAAACCTGGTGGGTGGGCGTCCTAAGAAGCTCACTATGGCTGATGAGAGGGCAATCGTCAGCCAAATCAACTCTGGAAAAGCTGAGAATGCTGTTCAAGTCACCAAAAACTTGAACAAAGTCCTTAGTGACCCTGTCTAGCTGAGAAGGTACGCTACAAACGCTACACTGACCCTGAGTTACCATTTCTAGTAGTTCCTCCGCTATTTAGTGCTTTGTGCAAAAGTGACCAACATAGAAAGGGTTTTTTGAGTCACTGTAAGTACCCAGAGACGCCTCAGGACTGGAGCGAACACGTTCCCAATCCCACTCGCAACCCACTACTCACGCCTGAGGAGGACAAGTTTCTTTATCACGCCACCATATATTTCAAACTCCAGAACCATCAGCGACTCGCTAATTCAATTCGCCACTTACGCGAGCTCCCACTGTTCCTTACATCCCACATCCACATCCTTTTTCGTAACAGATTCCTTGACTCTAGCTTTATGTTTGATGGGCAAGGAAGACATCGACCAATCAGTTGGTTTGAGGAGGATGGATCTGGCGTGTAAGGTATGCTGTTCAGTCCCGAACGACGTGCACAATCCTAACAATAAAATAAAATTAGATTCCTCTGGAATCCACGGCTCGACGAACTCTTTGCTAGAAAATCTGCCTTCCATATCATGCCCCCCGCCTTATTTTAGTTTGCCATTCCTTTCCCTCCACATATACCGTCTCTATGGAACATTCGCAAGTTCGTTACACTATGTACTCCTCACGACTCGACTCTTCACCCATATACACCTGGTGTGGACATTCGTCGCCTACCTATGTTACATATGCCTATGCCCCTTTTCCTTTCACTCTCGCTCTCGTATGAACATTCGCCGTTTTTCTCCACAATCATATACAACATGTCACGTACCATGTTGGACATTCGTATCTATGTACCTCCCATATGCTCTCCCCGCTCATGCTATGCTTTCAAGTACAGACTTAGTCCTCAGTATTACTCATACTTGGACTACCCTATACTTGATAATGCTGTTTATCTGTATACTACCAATCATACTGGTTATGTTGGGGTATCATTTTGCTCATATGAAGTCTCAGACAGTCTCACCAGTTCTAGCAACTTGTGAAAATTATGCCTTTCCCCTAACCCCTATGCTCAACTATGCACTTACTCCTATGCCCCTAACTGGACTTGTTTTCGCCTATGAACCCTCCCAAATTATGCCTTCCACTGAACTTAATACTCACCAAACTTATTTTTACAGTACTGACTTAATTGATAATGAAATCCAACATATCCATTCAATAGCCGATGGAATAAACTGGAATGAAGACACACTCTTGCTACCCATTGAAAGCGATACATCCACCGACTTCCAATTCAAAGCCTTTACCGCCTACAAACGTGTTGGACAGAAAATTCATCCAGTATCAGGAGTGTACCCAGAAGATATCAAGGTTATACGAAAAATACCAGAAGATCCACTTAAAAGCTTACCAGTCTTACCGAAACATCCCCCTAAGTTTACCCCTGGAAAACGCTTAACAGAAGAACGACTCAAAGGGATGGAGGTTAATAAGGATAACTTCTTGCTACCTGAAGAAGAGAAATTATTCAACCATATTCTTCACCTCAATGAAATGACGCTTGCCTTTGAAGAACAAGATAGAGGGACTCTACGAAAGGACTATTTTTCGGACTATATCATGCCAACTGTACCGCACACCCCATGGGAGTACAAGAATATTCCTATTCCTCCAGAAATTAAGGATAAAGTCATTGAAGTACTAAAGAACAAGATAGACGCAGGAGTATATGAACCCTGCCAATCCTCTTACTGAGGACGATGGTTCTGTGTACTAAAGAAGAATGGAGCTCTCAGAATTGTACATGATCTTCAACCTCTCAATGCGGTATCTATCCGAGATGCAGGATTACTACCCATAGTGGATGACTTTGTAGAACCCTACGCAGGATGTCAAGTATGCTCGACATTCGATCTTTATTGTGATGCGGTATCACTGGCCTCTGCCGACAATACCTATCCTACATGTTCATAGCTATCCCTTCGAGTACATTGTACTATAAGCGCGACTTACATAATCAATCTAATCTTACTTCATACCACTACCTGTTCGCGCGTCGCGCCCTCCCGTCGTACGAGGCCTCGATGCCCTCCCCTGCTCAGGACACCAGCCCTTAGACTTCAGGTGTAAGTCCTCCAAGGCCTGGAACTGGCCCTCCTACCCTCACAGGAGTTGTGCGAGCGCCCCCGCAAACTGACGGCGCGATCTCAGCTCACACGGACGCTTCACAATGGTGGCATCTCCGTGGAGATCCCCACGCCGTCGTAAAAATTCCTTAGGCCTAGCGAACAATTTCTCTCGTGGACCTTTCAAAACAGGAGCCCCCGCGAAGGCTGCAGGAACGAAGGTCAACGAGTTCTTGCGTGATCAGCCCGAAGTTAGGTCGCTCCAATGATCGTTGAGTTCGCCAGATCCTCGCGTAACCTCGGGACTTCTCTGGAGCAACGGCTCTGAGAAACATGCATCGGTCCGTTCCAGCTACTCCGACTCGTCCCCCCTCTCCCGTTCTCTTATAAATCTCGAGGGATCTTCACGATTCTGGAGTACTCGTCGGATGAGTGACTCTGAGTCCTCGAACCCGGACGACGCTGACCTTTATCGACCTCCGCGCTCTTGAGGGAAGGCCCCAGACCTTCCTACCTTCCGTACGATACAGACAAGATCCTCCTCTTCTTCCCCTACATCTTCTGCCGCTATTGAGCCTGGTGGCAAACCTACGTCCTCCTTGAAGCGTCGCTCCCGACGCAAAAAGAACGTCTTTGACTTTCCGTCGACCCCTCCTAAAGGCATGCCCAACGATGCCTCCCCTTCCCCTGTGGGAACGTCCCCGGTAATCATTCCCTCAGGCCCTCGACTCCCTGACGTCGATCTGTCATATTCTCCTACTACGTCGCGACCTCCTGCACCTCTCCACTTGCGCGAATCGTCAACCCCGTCTCTTACGTCTCTCATGAGAGCATCCGCCGAGCCAGAACCAAAGATCCCGGTTGAAAAGTTATACACTCGCTCCGCCGCCAATCTTGATATTGTTATTGAAGAGTTAGACGAGTCTATTAAACGTTATCACTCGCCCAATGTAGACGTCCGTTCCCTACTCGACGAGTACGGGTTAGAATATGGGATACTCCGCGATCGTACGACTGAATTCCAGGCTGGACTCCTGGCTGTCCTAGTACGATGGGAGACCCCCCATGTAGAGGGATTTTGGCTTGTTAGCTTACGGGAGGAGCTCAAGACGTTCTGTGCTCCCTCCGCATGTCCGGAACTACAAGCTATCAAATTCTGAGACGAAAACGTCTACACCCTCCCCCAAGATTATCTGCTGCTACTAGGGCACATAGCTCTCGCCGTTCATCAAATCATTAACGAACTCGCTTCCCTCAAGGGCGATCCGCAAGGCTTCGTCTTCGACCCCGACTTCAAGTCCCTTCGCTCGCCAGAAGGCGCCCCGGACCCCCATTTACTCAGGTCCATTTGGGGGGTCACACTGTTTCGTATCAAGAAAGCCTACCAAAGAATTAATAACGAACTGCGCAACTATAGTATCGTTTTATGTCAACTCGACACCTTGTCTCTACGCACCAACGACTCGACCATTTCGGCCGTTCGTGAAGACTTTCTCCGAAACTCTCCTCGCACCAATACCTTTTTACTGCTCCAACGAGACGACTACCGTAATGGTATCCCCGCCGCTGCTCAAGAGTCTGTAAACACCTAGCTCCAAGGTCTACCGGAACCGAAACCCTCCCCTCTCACGCGAATCTACCGTTCTGATCGCGAAACTAACAACGCCACCCCCGTCGTCCTCCCTTCGATCACCACCCCTCACCCAGTTCAAGTACATTTCGCATCTACTGTTCCCTCCACATCCGTCTATGTACCGGGCTTCGGCCAGGTAGAAGACACCCAAGGTGTTAGCTCGGCAGCTGTGTGTTCGCGTCGCACTGCGTCCACGACCTCAGCTCGACACTCGGAGGTTGGGGGGCCATTGTCGCGTCCGGTTGATTGGGCGCGCAGTCTCCCTGCTTCCCCGCGCTCTGAGAGTCCGACGGGCTTGCAGCCTCTCCTCCTCAACCCTCGAAACACGATGAGTGAACGGCCTCTAGCCTCCTCTTCGTATTTACAAGGGAAAGATTGGACTGTACCATTTCCCCAGAGCAATGCTGCACTGAGAGGCAACCTCCCCTCCTCCTCTCGCTCTGCATATCGTTGTTCTGAAGAAGACACACACGGCCGACTAACCTCGCGATCGTCCGGCAAACGTCCCTCCTATTCGCGTGATGACCCTCACGACAATCCTAATCCTAATAATAATTCTGGAGGGGAAGGAGGCGGCCCTGGACGCAACGGCGGCGGGGCTGGAGGTAACGGAGGCGGTCCCGGAGGAAACGGAGGTGGAGGAAATGGAGGTGGACCAGGAGGAAATGGAGGCGGTCCTGGAGATAACGGAGGCCCGCCATACTTTGGGGGACCTTACAATCGCCGCTATTACCAAGGACCGCGCGATCCCGCCCCTCCTCCAGATCCTGAAGGTCCCGGCGACGGCGATAACCCCCCCGTTCCTCCTCCACCAGGCGACAACCCTCCAGCGCTCCTTCCTCGAGCCCCCTTAGAATTTCGCTGGCAATTTAGCTCGAAAATCCCTCTCTCATCTCTCCCGGAATGGGACGGCAAACCCACCTCCGTAATACAGTATGTCAGCGACCTTTCGTACTATCAACTACTCGGAGAAGACATCACCAATCACCTAGCCCGCGTAGCACCGTTCAGATTTACAGGCCTCGCAAAAACATGGTTCAACAGTCTCTCTCTCGCCGATTGATTACGCTGCACCGCCAACATGGCTAATTTCTTGATATTTATACGAGAACAATTCATGCACAAAGAGTGGCAATACGACCGTAAACTCAAGTTCGACCGCATGTACTTCAGGAAAGGTAAAGAAGCTCGCTTCGAACTCCCCGTAGATTGGGTTCTACGTCGAATCAGCTACGCTCGCCTGTTATACCCCGAAGAAGCCGAAATATAACCACTAGTATGCAGTCGCGTCCTTGCCTTACGTCCCCGGTCTTGGGGGACCTTCATACTCACCAAACACTCCCAAACGATTCGAGAGCTCCTCGAAAGAGTTAATTCAGAGCAACCTCGATTGCTGTATGCATGGGAGAAGGAGCGCAAGGAGATCCTAGATAACGAAAGGAACACGCGAACGTCAGGGAGCATGCGGAAGTGGGTGATGGAACGGGTGAGTTGCGTACGTATGTCGATAATGTCTGCCTGCTGAACCGTAGTGCCTGTCTTCTCCTGTATCGTAGACCTGGCACGCTGTCTGACAACGGCTCCAATCATTAGCTAAGGAAGGACAAAACAACGAGAGCAGAACACACTGTTGTTCTTCAATATCTAGCCCCTCGCTGATGAATCCACTACGCGTCACCTTGTGGGGCATGACTCCGCCATCTGTTTCTGCCGTTGACTCTTCCCGGGCAAACTGCAGGCGAACATCATTCTCCGTCAATCCTGTAGCTTCGTCAGAAATAGCTGTATGAAACGGTGCAATCCTTACCAGTTTTCGGTACTTCATACGGATTGGGCTTCGACCCATCCGCCTCAAACTCCTTGACCATTTTCTTCCACATCTCCACCCGTGACCCTTGTTGGCTTGCAAAAATCTCAAACGATGCCTGCTGTACGCCCCGCTCTGCGATAGCTGATTTCAGTCGCTTCAACAGCAGGACGCCTATCAGTGGTGAGCCAAAAGACCACTACGTAGGATTGTAAAACGTACCAAGACCTAGAGTTTTTTGCCAGTTCCAATGTGACCAGTGGTCGTTCAAAGTTTCTATGCGAGAACCTGGCCCCATGACACGCGTGCTCGTGGCCGTGGCTCCGATATTAGCCCACAGCCGTTCAATCCCTTCCCCGTCCGTTCGTCCAACCCCCGGTAGATAGTTGAGTGAATAGTTCTCTTGACAATGCCTTGTGTGTGAGTGGATGTGAAGCTTGGGCACTGCGAATCTGATCAGTTGGGCAATCAAATTCAGACGCACAAGGGAGGGGAGCATCTTCAGGCGTTCAAGGATCGATTTTGACCACTGGCATGCGATGTCGTAAGACACGACAATGCCGACCTCTGGTTTGTGGTGCCGCATCAAGGATGCAAAAGCATAGTCCATGTTTGCGTATCTAAAGAATTGACAATGAAACTGAAATCAACATGGGTAGGCGACATACCTTTCTCCTACTTGTAGATCGGCGGCTCCATTTGGTTGGATGAATTCATGCCTTGCGCACACGCCGAGGCACACTCCAGTAGCAGCATAGCCTCTCGAGAATTTGGTGTTCGCATAGTCAAGCGCAGCCAAGCCGCTGCACGTGCTCATCTGGAAATAGATCGTAATCTTCACGGAATGAAATACGTCGAGGACCAATACACATACCTCCTTCTGATCCGTCACACTCAAGAGATATTGGCGAAATGGCTCGGCCTCAACGAAGTAGCCCCAGTCAATGCCCAATCCTGGATCCTTCTCCACCGAAGAAACCATTCGACGTTTGAGTCGAAAACACGCATCCAGAGCAATGAATAGTGTGTATAAGAATCTTTGATAGAAATCAGTAACTTGCTAACTCAATAGGTAACTCATACCGCTTTTCTTCAGGCGCGAACTGCCAGTCCTTCGGCAGATTGATCCCGGGGCATGGACAGGCTGGGCATCGCACCGTCAGCTCCCCATTCTTCGTGCCTGCAACGCCCGTCGTGTCGTGGCCACGGCCAGCCCGTTTCAGGCTCTTCAAATGAGCGTATTCACGCTTCATACGGACAAATTCTTTGTAACGAATCTGTCAAGCCGTCAGAATTATCGCAATTCTACGTCTACGGGGTGCACGTACTGGGATCCTCTCGAGGCCGGTATTATCGGTGTGTTTCTGCAGTGCTGAGTAGTAGTCGTAAATGGTGACTTTGCCCTGTAGTGTTTGCATGTGGAAGTGCTCCAGCAGTCAAAACATTGCACTTGTTTGGGGCTGCTCAAAGGTGGCGGGAAACCACCGCCAACGAAGCAGCTGCTGCCATGGGGAACCGTGCCCATGCACCTCATCGCAAGCGCAGAACCGAACGGTGAGAACGTGTATACCGTTAACATGGAGGACGACGAACTCGTTGACTGTGTTATAGCAGGCGCAGGCCTCGCCTGGGGTATGTCCCAATTGGACGATAAGGCCAGCATCCCGCAAAGTAGACCGCTTGAAGCATCGACCGTCCCATTTCTGTGAAATGAGTACCCTGTGCTCAATCAGCCAAGCCACAGAAACATTCGGCCCTCACCTCAATGACGTGCAACGGGTGCTCGTAATGCGCCCGCAAGAGGCATCCTTCGCAGAGTAGCAACCCAGAGAAGCAATTTTTGCAGCGATATGGGAGCCCGTCCTTGATATCGACGTCGCACGCTCCGCACTTCGATGTGGTGATTGCACCTGGCCCTTCCAAACGGACGAACTCCATTAAATACTCCTGGCAGGCCGATCGCTGCCACTCCTTCAATGGTTCATCCTATACCATTACCAGTGAGCTGTGAGTACTGCTGCATCTTCAACAACGACTTACCAAGGATGTATAGCGTTTCGCAGGATGTTTGCTGGTGATGGAGGTGGCCTCAACAGGTATCCATAGCCGTTCATCGCCGAGGGGGCCTAGTTCATCACTGGGTGGATCTCCCACATCAATGTCTCCAGTCACACTGTGCGTACGTTGCCGTTTGCTGGGAGAGGGCGTAGGCACGGCTACATTGTGGCGGTAAATTCGGCGGCCATCAGCCGATGTGCGCATTGCTGACGCATTAATCTGGCCGGAGGAGCTACTTGATAACTCCTCCATGTCCATCTCGACCGACACTGCAAGGGATTTTCGTTTGGCGCGACGTGCTTTTGCCATGGATGAAGGTGGGGATCAGGATTAAGGGTTGAAAGTAGAAGTGGGAGAGTACCTCAAGTCGTAAATTTTTGTCATATTTTCGTGGAATGTACCGTCCTCTGCACTGAAATTCGACGGCGATCGGTTGCTACAGCACTCAGATGTATCTTGAGATGTACCTCCTAGCCCTCCTAGCTCCTGAGCAGTGGTGCCGATCAAGTTTGCATATGTTTGGATACGCTAAACCTCTGTTGAACGCCACGAAGGATGCGCAGAAAGGGCGCAGGTGCATTGGGCAACGTTATGAGCAACGGTGAGCAAAGATTTGACCATTTTGCACGTACTGTACAAGCCATCTTCCCGTTTCGCCTGGCGCGGGTCCGACCTTGGACCTATGCCTCATACCTCCACCCTCCACTTTCTCTGGGCGCGCGGGTCCGACCTTGGACCTATGCGCCCACAATATACAATATAAATCACTGCACCCACCCTATTTGTTTGAGCGGCGCCGTTCTATCTATTCCGAGAGACTAAGTGAGCCTTAAACCACACAGGGCGGCGAACTAGATCAGGAACCGAATACTCACCTTGGGTCGCCGATGGCGCGTACGGCCTTGATGTCAATTTCGGCGATATTATGGCACAGGCATGGGAGGATAGATCAAAGATAGTGGATCCCGCCCAGTTAGACCCTGTTGGCGGCGTCCAGTTGGAACGTGAAGTCGGCGGCGTAAACCCGAACAACGGTGGCAACGGTGGCAACCAAAGCCCCCGGGCCGAGCAATACGACAGCCTGGAAGATTCCGCCCAGTTGCAACACGTTGGCGGCGTAAACTGGAACAACCAGTTGGAACGTGTTGGCGGCGAGGGCGCGGGACCAGCGTCTGCGAGGCGAGCGCCAGTGAACAACGGCGGCAACGGTGGGGAACGCGTTGGCGGCGTCAACTCGAGCCAGTTGGAACGCGTTCACGGCGGGGGCGCGGGACCAGCGTCTGCGGGGCGAGTGCCAGTGAACGACGGCGGCAACGGTGGTGCAGGAGGAGAGCCAAGAGGAGGACACGGCCTGAGTAGGGAATGGGGAGTAATAGTAGAAAGAGAGCCCGGCCCTACGTTGGACGCTCTAGCAGCAGAATCTAGCAGCCCACCCGTTGTAGGCGCTCCTATCGCTGTATGCGTATCGTCAAATAGTCGCAAGAAATCCAAAGCAGATCGTAAGAAAGAACGTACAAAACGACATAAGACGGCCAAGTGTGCTGAAAATCGACAGAAAAGACAGGCAATAGCTGGCACCCGCGCGAAGGCCGTCTCGCTGAAACGCATTGACGAATCCCGTAAATTTGGGACAGACGTCGATGCTAGCCACCTACGACGAACACAACGCGGTTACGTTGGCACTGCAGAGCGCCCGCCTGTACATTCCAGTCGCTCGTTAGATGAACTCGTATCCAACGGGTTTCTGTACATACCATGGGATGGAACGTGGGTCATGTCTGTTATGCCAGTCAGTGTTACCCTAACTAAAGCAATCTCATGTAGGTCAAGCATCAGCCTTCTTGATGCAGGGAGACGAATGATTGTTGGCGGTGGATCGCCCTGTACGGCGGATTGGGCGGGGGTTTCCAACAGATGCGCCAATGCACTCGATAATGCAAGAATCCAATGTGGGGATTTCCACCCCAAGCAAACCAGCCATCGACGCGGGAAGTTCCCTGCCCTCGCCGTTGGGATGTCGTATGGCCAAGGTCAGTGTCGACCAGGACTGCTTTGCAATTTGCCACAGCACGTAGACGCGTTGAACGAACTATTTGACAATGAAGACTTCAGGCGCGTTGCGGGCTTCCAAGGCGCCTTATTTCGCTTGTTCGCTCCTGACCTTGCCGAGGAGTACAACATCGTGTTGAATAGACTGGAGTCCTCTCAACCGGAGCTCCGGTGCAACTTTGCCAACAGCGACTTTGCGAGCACAACCGTTAACCTGGGTCCACAGACAGTTTCCATCACTCACGCAGATTCGGCAAATCTTGCATACGGCCTCTGTGCAATCACAGCTCTAGGGGATTTCGACCCAGACCAAGGCGGACACCTCATACTATGGAACCTACGTGTCGTCATTAGGTTTCCACCTGGCTCTACTCTACTCGTCCCCTCAGCTTTGGTCCCGCACTCCAATCTCCCCATTCAACCTGAAGAATCGAGGTACTCAGTTACGCAATACTCCGCTGGGTCACTATTTCGATGGGTTGATAATGGGCTCTGCTCGGACGGTGATCGACTTAAAACCACAGACCAGATTCCAACCGAGTGGCTGCACGGTTTAGATAAGTTCAGGACTCTTCCTAGAGTTTAACACTTGATGCGCTGCTCGTTATCTACAAAATTTGTGCATGCAAATTACTAGGTATAATTTTCTACTCTCATCGTGCTTTCTCAGCAGATACTGAACTCCCCTCAGTTTTGATTCCATTGGCACCACGTCGATCCCCAGCTGCAAAGCCCCTACTCGCCGTTAGATGCCATATATGTACATGGTGTGTCCTTTTCTGTCTTGTCAAGGGCCGTCTGCGGTGTCTATTGCCCAATTCCAGTTAGTACGCCTTGCATTCAACGGGCTTAAAAGAGCGGTGCCTATGCGAGAGCGTCGAGTTCCCGTTTTTCTCGACCTCCATGACTCCCTCTGCCGCAGCACGCGCCATCCCGGGCATTGATGGGGAGCACATCCATTGCCGACCTCTTTTCATTGTTGATCGGCACTCGGTCCCAACGCCTATCCATCAGGCCCCATACTACCTGGTCTCCTGTGGTGAGATTGTCAACATCTTCCCTGCCTACGCATTGTGAGTAACAAGCACACTCCGAAAAATTATCATACTGATATCAAGATAGTGACGACGTGTTGGACTTACGTCTGAAGGGTGCAGCCACCCGAACATTCTCGACGTTGAGCCAAGCCGCCTCCGCCGCCGTCTCGTTTTGCGGCAAACACCACCCCGCCCGTGAACATGCGTCAAGTTTGCTGTATCGACGCCCACTGACCACCTACATGGAGGACTTCCCTATTATCCTCCGCACGTCCCGAGACAACTGGGAGGAGGGACTGTCTTTCACTCCCTTGTCGGGTGATCTTTTTTCGCCGCCACCCCTTCCTTTGGAGCACCGTAGCACTCAGCTCTCCGTCAACCCCGCTCCCCCGATCCTTGAGTGCTCCTCCGACTCTGACGATGAGATACAAATCGTCCGTCATTGCATCAACCTCCTCACTCCGCCACTCCTGGAGGACGCCGCTGCGAACGCTCAAATTTGGGATGGTGTCGTTGACGCCGTTGACCCCACCCTTGAAGCGGCTGCCCATGGAAGCAATACAAATACACAAGGAAATTCAGCCGTCAACGAGGCCCCCGTATTCTACTTGATCAGGCTAGAGACCGACCGTTCCTACCTTTTCAAAGATGTGTAAGTTTTCTCTTTCTAAAATTTAAAGAATCAAGCTGACTGGGATGGGTATCCAGCCGTGCAGCAAGCCGTGTTCTCAGAGAGTGGAATCGGGATGAAGGGTCATATGGCGATTTTATTGTATCCAATGGAGTCTTCCAGAGCCCCGACAGCCTCCTCCGTGATGGCGCCATCCCCGAAAACAACTACTACTTTGCTGTACGAGGCCATGCCAATGACGGTAAACAGATTCTAGGCAGATATATGAGCAACCAGGGCCTAGGGCCTACCTGAGCGTTGTTTAGCGTAAGGGACTATACTAGTTGGTGGGGAGTGCTGGGTTTACTGTATCTTTTCCTTCTGTCTTACGCCTTCGACGCTCATTGCCCATGGCTACATGCGACTCGCAACTGGGGGAGGACGTTCCCAAGAAAAAACGTGGTAATCAGGGAGATTTCCACGGCGTACGGCTCCAGTTTTTGGAAGAACACCTGCAAGCATACCAAGCCGCTTCAAAGGAGAACACTGTGCGTGTATGGTTTCAAGACACATTCTTTCCGAGCTACTGGAAGTCATTTCATTGGAGTCTTCCATTGAATAAGGATCCGTCACCCTCTGACGTGTATCCAAACGATGCGGAGAACATTGAGATGAAGACGGCGACCATGAAGGCGACAACGGCGGTGAGTAGAGATTTCCTTTTCGGGCGTGTAAGCTAATGATCCGGCGTTGGCAGAAAATCAAAAGTTGGTTCAATTATAGGTGCAATGCCTTACAACTCAACTCTAAGAAGAATCCATGGGCTCAATGGCTATCCCAGCTAGGCAAACCCTTGGACGGTCCTCCTCGTCGGCCCCACGATAATCAATATTACATGCGACACCCGCTGTACAAGCCCAAGGTCACGGAGGCGTTTGAAAGGGATTGGCCAACTTCGGGGCTGGCTGAAACTTTCAGGATGTCCTTCAGATGCAAAATTGCAGAGGAATTCCTCCGGAACGAGACGGTCGCCTTTCAGGAACAGCTGACGAAAGAGGTAGACGCAAGATATCAGGCGGATTTAGAGCAGTACAAGCAGGGGATCTCCATCACTCAAAGCGAGGATGTACAGGATCAAGAAGAGTAAGCTCTGAAGTTGGTCGTTCATCGGCTCTAACCAACTTCTTTAGTGCGATTGAATCTTTCGCTGCCATTGTGCAACCGCTAGTGGATGGCCTACGGGCTCATACTGGGATGTATGTTCAACTAATGGCCGTGGCGCCGTCGGCAGATTCATCGGCGGCGAAGTGCATTTGGTGAGTTTCTGATCTTCGTGGCTATATTTTCCTCACTCTTGGGCAGTCTGAGTTCAGGAAAGGCGTCCAATGGTCTTGATTTCTCTGGACAGGATGCTGCGGGGTTCAGAACATTCACCCGTCTATTCATGCATTGGGCAATGGTTGCCGAAGGATGTGAGCCATCTACAGAACTATATCTGTAATGTATGATTGAACTGACCGCCCCCAGTACTTCCACCGTCGACTCTAGCAACTACGATTACGATGGACACTGTCGGCTCTGTTCCATCGATTCCTACGGCCAACGGCATGGCTACAGCGGGCACCCAGTCCCCAGCTGAACCACGTACTCACGATGGCGTGACTGAACCAAAAGAGACATCCCAGCGGGTCAAGGCAATCCCCAAGGCCGCCCCCTTGCCGTCTTCAAGCAGCACCATCCAACGCGCCCACCGTGATGACATTTCTCCAGAGGAGAGGGCTAGGGTTCAGCTTGAAAAGGCGGTGATGTTGACCAAGGCTGCAGTCGCCGCTGCTGGTTTCGAAGTTGGCGAGGAGTTGCTTACGGCCATTGCTAAGCTCCCGCCATCAGCCAAGGCGAAACGTATCTCTGAGTTAGCCAAGATGGGTGCATACGAACGAGGCCATGAGGAGAATATTGCGAGGAATTCAGTGCTCGTGGCCCAGCTAGGACTCAGCAGTGCAGTGGCGCAGTTGATGGAGAAGAACAAGCACAACACCGGAGGAGAGACGCCACCAAACGGAGACAACAACGATTACAATCCAGGCGCTAGCTCACCCGCCAGCAAAGGGAAAGACAAACAGATTGTCGAGGTTCGACGCTCTCAGCGTCATACTGCAGGGAAGAACCCCGCTGAACGAAACAAGGACAAGACGGCCGAAGCCACTGACATGGACGTTGACAACGACAATGACGGCGAAAGGGGCGGTGAAAGGAACAGTGGGAGTGAAGGGGTGCTGTAAGGGGACACTCCTATTTTCCCCTATTCCCCTGTCCATTTCCCTTTCCCCTCGTCCCCTCCCTCTCCCCTCTTTCCACGGACTCTTATTTACACCCCCTTTCGTTCCATCATTCATTCCATCCTTTCCACCCCACTCCCTCGCCTTCCAAAGCGTTCCGATGACTCCGAAGCGTTCCCGCAGTCCGGATTCACTCCGGACTCGCGTGCACGTCCCTGGACTCGTTGGGACAACTTCCCTTCACTTTTCCCACTGTTTCCCTTCCTATCCACTGAGTCCCGGCCTAATGCTGGGTTAGGCCGACCCAAAATTACATTATTTTGGGTGCCCTCGGCACATTTTTGCACTTATTGTATCACAATTTGTACCGTAGATGGGCCCAGGTTCATATAAATACAGATTATGTACTACTGAACAGCTTAGATTGAGAGTTCAGCGGTATAAACTTGAAGCGTTAGAGCTCGCGAACGCGAGCTCTAACGCAATTCCACCCCCAACCATTCACATAATCTCACCCTCAGCCTGCAAATCAGACGTACCACATGAATTAGGGCCCTTAGGAACTTAGGAATTTAGGAGGGTAAGGCTTCGGGTTCTGGTACATTGTACTCCGGAGCTCGTTTACGAGCGACTCTCGGTGGTTAGGTTAGGTGAGTGAGCAAAGTTACGGACTAAGTATTGCCTACAGACTAGAAGTGTTAGAGCTCGTTTACGAGCTCTAACACGGACTCACCATCAAACAAATGCCAACGGATTAGGGCCGTAGGGTGTTAGGACATTAGGGGGTTGAGGCTTCGGGTTTCGGTATATTGTATCTGGAGCTCGTTTACGAGCGACTGTCTCGGTTGGTTAGGTTAGATGAGGTGAGGACAAGTCGGACTCACCATTGCGTAGCGTAGGAGCACTTGGCTTAGCATGGACGTAGCGGGCACGCGAGACATGTAGAACAGACACACAGACTGCGGGAACTACGCTGAAGGACACCGTTTTATCAAAGCGAGCAGAGGTCGCGGCGAACGGGGGGACCCAGAGAGCCACATGTGCCTGATAAGGGCACCCCAACGAGGGGGTGGCTACCGGCATCGCGGCGAAGGGAGAGGGTGAGCCAAAGTCACCGTGCGGAGACGCGTGTATGAGACTCGGGTATTGCAGCAAAGGGGAGAAGTGGGAGACAGGGGCGCCCTCAACGAGCGCGTGGGTGCGGGCATGTCGGCGAAGGAAGAATGCGAAGGCAGGATGGGGGAAAACGAGGATGAGTCGACATCATGTATGAGACAAGGGCCCGCACAAGTTGCGGGCGGCTTCGGGGATTGCGGCGAAGGGCAGTGGGAGATAGGGGCGCCCCCAACGAGGGCGTGGATGCGGGCATATCGGGGAAGGGAGAATGCGAAGGCGGGATGGGGGAAAAGGGAGACAGGGGCCCGCACATCGAGGGGGTGGCTATGGGCATTGCGGCGAAGGGAGAGGATGAGTCGATGTCATCGTGCGAGGATCCGTGTATGAGACAGGGGCCCGCACAAGTTGCGGGTGGGAGATAGGGGCGCCCCCAACGAGGGCGTGGCTGCGGGCATGTCGGCGAAGGGAGAGGCTGTCGACGTCGTGTATGAGACAGGGGCCCGCACAAGTTGCGGGTTGGAGATAGGGGCGCCCCCGGCGAGGGCATGGTTACGGTCATCTCGGTCGAAAGAGGGCGAGACAGCGGCACCGCACCCCCTCCAATGGCCACCAGCTAAATCTACTGAGCGTAAGCACATATATGCGCATGGATTCAGTAACAACGTACCGCGATAGTGCTACCCACCGTAGCCTCGTGCCCTGCACCCAACGGCGCTCCCGTTCTAAGCCTCCCCTCTGACTGTATACCTGCGAGACAATACTGCCACTGATGCCGCATTTGACGTCCCTATATGCGCGCGCATCGTTCCCCCTCGAGCTTCCTCTGAGAACCACGACTGTGGGCGAGGGCCCCAAGGGGGATACAACGCTGTCGCAAGGAAGACGCTGGGTGGGGCGAGGACACTAGACGCCCCTGTCGTAGGTGGGACGCGCAAGACGCGTGGCGGGGGGGATATGGGGAAGTCGACGACGCCTGGCGGAACTCGATAGCGACGCCGTGAGGCTGGGCTTGACTTTGCTCTTGTTCGCACTCCTGCAGCCGTTGCGCGCGTTCACTTCGGGCTACATGCATGAAAATGGCGCGGAGACACACCTGATGACTTCAGAGGGCGGTCTCTCCGTCTCCACCCCATCTCTCCTTCACCTGACCCTCTGGACCCCCATTCGCCACCTCGTTCGTCTTGACAACGCGCGGAATCGGACTTCTCCGTTGGTCGTTACGCGCCAGAGTCCTCTTGCTCAAGGAGATACGGAAGAGGGGGAAATGGGAGGAAATGGGGGCGCTGTGGCCTTCCCAATGGTCGCCAATTTCCTTATCGTCGTTGTGGCCGTCGTGGTAAGCATGAGAGCGTGGTGAGTGTTCGACGTTGGGAATCGGCCAACGGAATACGGCGGAGTTCAATCGCCCACGTGGCGCTAGTTCGGGCGTCAATAATGCGGGGTAGCCTCTCGCACTCAAACTCCTTCCCCATTCCTTCCCCGCACCTCTCGCTACGCCTCTAGTGCCGCCCAAATCGATTGCACGCAACATCGAGAACAAAGAGGGGAGGCAAGACATCGCGGAGCAATAGTGAGAGGACAACGTATGTCCCCGCCCTTTGATCCTCCTGAACGCGAACTCACCAAAGAACACCTCCGTTCCAGGATAAAACGGCCCGATCCATGGAGAAGCGACACCTGGGGGACGTCGCCCCAACTGCAGCAACAACGAGCGCGCGAAGTTCTGCTAGCTGCCAGCGGACTGCCGACGTCAGCGCAGAGGCCTTCTATGGCCTCTAAACAACGGCACTGAACTACCCAGGTAAGCTCGCGCTCACATATGTCCTCCCACCCAGCGGCCTTACACCACCGCAGACGGCCTCGACGGCCTTTGGACGAACGTCCCGCGTACATGCCTTGGGAACGAGTTAGCGAAACAAGAAGACAACGCCAAAGAAGGCAGGCAGACGAGCGGGGGGAAACCGAGAATGAGAGACAGACCACGAGACGAGAAGGGAAACGACAGGCAGAACGAACAAGGTGCGTCCCTCTTCGAGTCAATGAGTGCGTGCTGACGCTTTTTCGTGACAGCGTTTGCCCATTCCACACAGCACAGACGAGGAGCGGGAGCGCGTAGATGCGCGAGGATACGAACACACGAACCCACGAACCAATGGGAGACGACACGACAAACGAAGAAGGAGGAAGCACGCGAGGCGACCGTTCGCTTCGCTGCCGTCATATCCCAGTCAACTGCGCCACCCCGTCGCCTCGCCACCCTGCCGCCTCGCCATCCCAATCGATCCGAGCCTAGCACGCAAGATGGCTTCGCCCAAATGGATTGCCCGCGACGTCAAGAACAACGAAGGGAGGCCAGCCATTGTGGATGAACAATGAGAGTACCACGTATGCGCCGCTCTTTGATCCAGCTGAACGTGAACTTACCAGGGCGCGCAGATCCGCCAAACGACGCCGACGCCGATCCTGGCTCTCGTCGCCAAGGTCCAAACCTCGAGAAGACACGGAAGGCCGCAACGAGGCTTGTCGCTGCCACCATTGCAGCTTGGCGCGAATACAGTAGGCAAACAACGTGGCGGGGAACGAGATGGAGTGTGCGGACGAAGTGACAGCGTAAACGAGACAACGAGGGAAGGAAACGAAAGAAAAGAAGAGGGGCGCGAAGGAAAATGAAACGGACTCGGGCATCGGGGATGTTGAGATCGCGTAAGTCTGCTCTCCCCGTTTCCATCTTTCTTTAACATCTAAACTGCGTGTTCCAGCCAGAATGATGCAGATCGACGTGCAGGGAACCCGATCGAAGGGGTAAACGGGTTGGGAACACTACGCCAACGCCACACGAGCACCCAATGACCCGATAAAGCACACCAAGAGTGCCAACGACGCCTGAGGCTCGTAAACGGTGGGGTACGAAGGGAACGAGAAACGAGACACCGAAGGACGCGAACGGGGAAATGAACGACATATCTCGTAAATACGATCTGTCATTTTATCCCTCGCGTTTGGAACGAAATGGCGCGTATTCGCATGCAGGGCACCCCAGACGACAAAGGTGGAGGCCCTGTAGCTACGATCTCCCTCATTCGTGTTCATCCCCGGACCACAATTACGCAAATGGACGCGGGACGAGGAAATGGGCTGGAACCCCAACGTACCTGAGTGAGGCTCGACAGGCCGAATCCCGGCAAAACGGAGTTACGGACGTCGAACGAAGGGTCTAGCCGCACGAAGACTTTGGATAGCAATGAACCACCACTAGGATGGCTATCGAGAAGCATAATGACGCGAATGACGGCGGAGATTTTAGCTAGGGGGAGAGGAGCGGCGGCAGAAGTTCGGTGTCGCATATGCCAGATACTTAGCCCGTAACCAGAGTTTTCGAGCCAACTGGACACCTTTGGTACGACATCCAAGAGCCTGGGGACGACGGAAGATATGAGTGTCGAAGGCCCTCTCAGCTGGAACAAAATGACGGGGCTGCATGTACCAAGACTTCACGCCGCGTATCGTCCATCCATATGAATTGAAGCAGAGTGGAAATCAGTGGAATGGGCGTTGGGAATCCATGAGAGGACTCCGAATGATGGCGGCGAGGGATAGTACAAGCTTTCTTAATAGCAGCTCAAAGGGTATCTGCACTACCCTGTTCCGAGTCTCATACATTATCTCGACGAAGCGCAGTCGTCGTCTGCGAGCCCAGCAATCAAGGAGGAGGCAAGCCGATTCTGTCGGTTCGATTTACATCAACATACTTGGTTTCTTATGACGAGCAGGGAGTTGATAAGGTATTTCTCGTATTCCGTTCGTCCAGCCACATGCCGCTAAACGACTATCGTCTGAGCAAGGCAATGAGATAAGAAGGAAAAGAAACGCACCGATAATGTAGCAACGATCACCAGGGGTTCAGCCGCCAAGCACCCCACATCCCTATCATTGTCGGCTCCATCACGAGCATTCATCTTGTCCACCAGCGCACGCCTAGCCATCATCGCATCGGGTACGATACCAACGTCGAAAGAAGAAGTTGGGATAAGGACCCGATGGACTTGGGTGTGTCCTATAGTGATTGCGAGGCGAGTCATCTCTCTCCGCGCCGCCAAAGAGGATGAAGCACGTACTTACTGCCTTGAAGGGAGTTTAGCACACCCTCGGAAACCTACTACTTTTGCTGTCCACGCCGGATCGGCTACTGCTGCGTGGTCCCATGGAGCGTCGACCTTCTTTCCGACGGTTCATGCTTGCATGCCTGTTCCAGTTTCGTAGTTGAACGCGAGCTCGAAGCTGCTCGAAGTCGAGGCGAAAGTCCTTTGGCGCCCATGCAAATAAGGAGCAACAACGTACTCCAATCGCAATAATCGGCGGTGTATCCAAAACCACCACCTCCGACCAGCGTAAGTCTTCCCAATCTCTCGTTTTCCCTCCCATCGAGATATCCTTCGAGCATAGAACTTATGTTCCTGTCTTATAGATGGCGTTGCTTGCGCGGTTGGACTCGACGATCGTCGCCGATCTATTACCCTTGTCGTTGATTTCACCAGCGTGTAAGCGCAGCCGCCAATTTTGAGCGTCGTCGGCCTCTGCTCCCCACGAAGCCCTGTCTATCTTCCTCTTCCTCTGCCTTCAAAACCGTTCACGCACCACTCGTCACACACGGGACAAGTGCCAAGTCCGCGGCCTACAATCCGGAACATACCAGCACCACTTAACAATCATTCACGGCGGGACTTTCGTCGACGAGGCGCACGGGAGTGCAGAAACTGTGACTACAGCAGACGGCCTCCACCAATGCCGAAGTTAACAAGCTTGCGAGACCACGTCAACGAGGTGCTTGAATAGAGGAGTGAACGAGTGAAGCACTCAACGGCAAGGCGTGCTGCTGTGTCGTCGTCGAGGCCGAGGTTGCGCTACATTGAGCCCGGAAATTGGATGGTGCATGGGCGCATTTCGTATATGCACAGGAGACACACCTTGGGCAAACGCCACCCCAGCCCGCGGCGGTCACCCCTTGGATGCTAGCCTTCCTCCCGCGAGCACCTTGCGACTTCAGAGCTTCAGAGCTCAAAGCTACACGCTATCGTTCGTTCATTTGACGCTGTTCTTCGTATCCATTGTCGTCATCCCGCGAGGTCCCTCTGTTTACTCCCAGCCTCCTCATGGGAGGCTATCATTTTCAATTCCCATGTTGGATGACGGGGACAAACTTGGACGATTACATCCGTCGGCGGGGTCGCTCCACGGTGGAATCTACTGTGGGCAGCGGATAAGAGTCAGCACGCAATCACGAAGCCATCGCAGCTCCCTGCGTGAACGTTTGGGATTGACGGCATAGCTGCGTTCACGACGCTCCGCCACCCCATCTTTGCTCGTCGTGACAAAAGTAACCGCGGAGAGCCTGCGGGAAAGGAGACGCGGCGGTGGAAGAAAGCTTGACCCCCTAGGTGGTGGAGATGCGGAACGCGTGCCCCATCTATAGACTCCATCAACTGGATCCCTGTCTCAAAGTCTCTCCTCGGTATCCAGAAGCTTCGGGTCTATCTAAATGCTGGACGGTGTACCTGGAGAATCGAGGACGGAAGGACGGAAGGGAAGGGGCCCAGTCAGGAAGGGATGGGACGGCCTCGGTCGTCGTAGACGATGACGGCGACGGCGACGAAGCGGCGCAGTGCAGGGCTGAAGAAGGTGGGCCCCCATCATGTTGAGAAATTCGGCCACTTACCACGTCATTGTTCCATCACCAGTCACCCTCCCCTTCCCGTCCCTCTCTCACCCCGTCACCAACTTTATCCGCGGCTAGCTAGGCCTCGTGGTGCACCTACTCCCTTCCACCATCGAGAGACGTCGGGATCTCACCCCTTCGCTCGTGGAGCGCCCTGTCGCAGGTCATCAACGCCAGTGGATATCGAGTACAACAGCGGTAGCTGAATGATGACGAGAAGGATCAGTCGCGAGGGAAAGCTGTACAATCTACAGCGCTCCAGCATCGGCGTCAGTCCCGACTGGGACTCATCCGCGTTATCCCCCAGTGACAAGGCGTGCACGGCGTTGGTCACGATGGACGTCTCCTGGGCCCTGGGCAAGTCTCGATTCTGCCTCACGGTCTGGGTGAGCGCTGAACTTGCTCGCTGCACTGTGCCACCATCCCTCGATAAATGCTGCTTGGAATTCGAGACACCCATGAGCTCCATAAGTTCGAGAGCAACAGGCTGATCGTTGAATGGATCACGGTGGCGCGGGCGCCTAACGGAAGTAAATTCCGGTGTGCAAATAGGTGTCTACACCATCGTGCACGTTCCGCTTCCAATCACCGTTTTCATCCATGCACAGCTTGGGACCCGCTGGACCGCCTTAAATATCGGCCGTCGCGGAATATTTCCAACGCTATGCCCTTCGCCTTCTTCTTATCACTCTAGCAATGTCATATACAGATTATCAGCGACATCGGTGAGTACCCCGTTTCTTTGAGTTTCACGCATCTCTCATTCAGTTTCCTCAGGATTTATGTCGAAGGTAATTGTTCTCGGGCGGATCGTATGAAGGAGTACACGCAGCTCATTCGATCCTCCTTGCAGCCATTCTCATCCGAGTGAAATCGCGGCATGCCGATCTCGCTGGCGAGCAGGCGCGAGGGCTGTCTGTCTCGTTCAAAGTCGACAACGAAATTAGGAGGGAGAAGAACCGTTGGACATGGGAGAATTTCGATTGGATCTTCCAATCGCCTGTGTGAGTTCCAGCATTGGCCCCGCTATATGACTGCCTCATAAATGATTGTCGCTGGCTACAGTGAACTCTGCGCGGGAAGCAAGGCGTTGATCGAGGTCAGACCGGGAGTCTCAACGACGGCTACAGGGGAGGTCCTCGCCGAGGTGACGTTTGAAGATGTAATCGCGGCTACAAGGAGCCGCGAGCACGCCGTCGTAGACCTTCAACGGGAGCATCGCCTCGCGACAATCACCTTACGCGTCCGAGTTTCTGACTCCACTGTACGTCTCATTCATACCCACTCTCGTTCCAGCGATACTCATTGTGCCCAACCCAGACTCCGGAGCAGTATCCCGACCCCACGCAACATGTTAGGCAGAGGGATAGCGTCAAATCCCGGGTGTTAGGATACCTCGAGCGGCCTTTTAGGCGCAACGAGCGCGTGAGTCCTTCCACCACCTCATGCCCCCCGTGATCTCTCTGCTAACAGTCTGAGCTACAGCCAAACACTCCACAAGACAACTGGGCGGGGGCGACCCCCTACAACCCGCCACCCATGCCCCATTTTCCCCCGGACTGGCGGGACCCGGCGGGGATGTACCTCCCTGGCCCTGCCATGCCTATGTACGACACGCCGAGGCCCTGGGACGACCCGCTGCCTCAAGTGTGTCCTCAAGCTTGGGTGGCCCCCGAGCCGTCCGATACCGGGAAGATCGAGTATACCGTCGTGGGCACCAGGAGGCCGAAGCCTCGTTAGTTTGAGTCGACACTCAAAGGCTCAAAGGCTCAAAGGCAGAGGGATAAGGGGTTCTGGGAAACGATTCTGCGCTGTTATAAGCGTTGGTGGTATTTATTGCTCGAATTATATATTCGGATGGGCTCCATTTCGCGTCGTATCGCCCGCCTCAACCTGAGAAGTCTGATCGGATAGGATAGGTTCAGTCAAGATCAATAGCACCAGAAGCTGGACTGAGTGTACTCGACTCACTCAGACACCCGTGTCGCGATCTCTTCTAGGTGTTCTACATTTACCACAGGCTCTGCTTCACAGATTGCATTAACGCGTCCAGCACAGACATTGCAACACGATCACATGGGATCGCGTTCGATCGCCGACGATCTCCACATCGAAATGCCAATACTAAGACGACTTAGAAAGTGAGTTCATCCAGTAAAAGGCGCGATTGGTTCTTACACGCGGCATTCCTCCTATCCCAGAACTCCTTGGACGCACCACCGTCCTTTCCCGGAGAGATGTCCGGGTCCTCGTGAAAAGCTGGGCCCTCTCGTCCTTTCGCTTGTTCTCCTCTAGTTGGTCGAAAGACGGTAATGGGCTGCGTGGTCTACCGCAGCGCAGGCGCGCGAGGTGCTTTCACCCTATTAGCCTTCGTCCCCTTTGTTCGCTTACCGTCTATGCGCCGGCCAGGACGATCGCCTCGCCGCTACAGAACACAATCGCAGCATCATAAACCCGATACTCCGATACGCCACGCTTCCTTCGTCCAAACCCCATCGCATCGTCCTCTACTCGCATCCGCGCGACTGCAGCACCGCATACATCATGCATGCAGCACCCCACTCCGTGCCGCGCCAGCGCACCAAGATACATCACCTTTCGCGAATACATTGCCTCCTTCCTTGGATACTCGCCCATTCACTCTATCCGCCACAACCTCTCTCATAAGACCGGCCCCGTCGACTTTATATGCGAAGTCTTCTCCTACCTCACCAATCGCGACGCTATCTGCTCGGTTCTTCGCACTTCGGAGCTCTTCCACGGGATTATACTCCCAAAGCGCTGGTGGGATAAAGTCTTGCGGTGAGCAGGTCCGATTGCTCGACCTCCTGCTCAGGCATCTCAGCGGATTGGGGTGGGGAGGGGACATTCGCGAGGCGTGTCTTCCGGCCTATCGCCTCCTCCCAAACTTCCGGACTCCGTCCGTCGCGCGCTTCACGTTGGCCACCACGTGTACGTTCGCCCCATGGCGAGCCAGGTTGCATATTCCACATCAGGCGCTAAGGTGTGGCTGATGCGCCGTTGAAACTTGAGTGACGCACGCCCCACCCCATGAACGTCTCCGATGAATGATTGCTGCCGCAAAAGACGATCAAGTACTTGGAATACCACACCCGCACCCGCGCAATGCGCATCCAAGTCCGGCTCCAATTCAGCGCCGACTGGTTCCTCGACGTCAACGTCAACTGGCTGAGGATCTCATCTGAGAACGTCGCAGTGACATGACAGAAGAAGGCCTGGATCGCGCGCTACCTTTCACGCGTATGGCAGTCACGCTTGACTTTGAGCACCGCTCGTCCCCCCCTCGTGCCAGCCGTAGTGAATGTCGTCGTCCTCTCGCGAGATCCTCTCGCCAGATGATCATGAGTGTGAGTGTTATCCTCCGGTGTTGGTCCCGAAGCTCGAGCGCCTCGATATCGATCTCGAGGGCGAGCGTGCTGTCAGTATGGTGTAGCTCTTCCTCCACTTGCGCTACGCCCACTGATCCCCATGCTCGAACTTCCAGACCTTCCAGGACTTCTGGGACCTGGGCTTGCTGCGCGTGTGGGGGATCTTCATCGGGGAAGGGGAAGTGCACGGTCGGGTCGGTGATGTTGTTGAGGAATTGGGGAGATTGGTGTATTTTTAGGTGACGCGGGACAACGTGGCGTGCACGCAGTATGGGAGGGATGAGAAGGTGCTATTAGCGGTTCACGGCAGGGTTTGCGTGTTAGCCTGCTTTGAGGATGGTTCGTATTGACGTCGTAACCGTGAGGTTGCGTTTGCGATGTTCTGGGCGATATCGTCGGCGATAGAGGTCGTCGGATACACCATTTATAGGGAGAAAGCAGTGCGAAGACGAGGACGTGGCACAGTTGAGACATAGGTTGCGTGATGAAAGCACTTGTTGAAATATCTGATAGAGCATACTGCTCAGAGCTCTTGGAAAGCGAGGAGGCTTGCGCCTCACAGAGCAAACGGCTTTCGACATTGAATAGATCGAACAGAGAGCGCTTCACCACGAGATAGCGTGTGTCTTAAGGTTCTCGGAGTTCGCACGAGAGATGCTTAGGCGTGCGCACCAAGTGTGATGTCACATTTCAACGGTGCCAACCATCAGGTAGCCTCCATTCAAGAGGGCGGATGCAGATGGAGTGCGGAACATAGGTTTGTGTTGAACGTTCTGAACGTTGACGTTGCGGTGGACTGAGAAAGTGACGTAATGGGAGACAACCGTGACGCGAACAAATCGAAAACACAGTCGGTCAAGTCGACCTCGTCGTATACCATGAACTTCTCCAGCTCGCTAGCAAGTACTCTGTATCTGAACTGAGAAGTAATCGTGGTGCCGCGTGGGATGGAACGCTCGGAGTTGGTTCGGAGATTGTAATCCCTCGGATGTTGGAGCCGACAACGGAAGCGCCCTGTTCATGCGTTCAGTGCCACCATGACGTCCCCTCCAAACACATACTGCTATGCTACAACTGCTGCTCCCCTCAATCTCAAACCACCACCATGTTTGCAATAATCCCACTGCGCTGCGTCTTTCCGAACGCCTTCATCAGGGCCTTGTCCGCTCGATCCATGAGCTCTGGGGCATCCTCAAAAGGTGCGCATATATCCACCCAGCTACGCCCATCGCTGACACGTTGACTATTCGCAGATCCATCAAAGCAGTATAATAACGCTGCAAAAGACGCCCGCGGAAACTCGAGCAGCCCCGTCGACGCTGCGTCTCCGCAACGCAAGGAAAAGCCGTCCAAAGACGCGACAGGGAACAAGGAAGGGATCGGTATGGTTGATCAGGTTGGGAGCCAGAGCTCGACGGCTAAGAAGAATGAGAGAAAGTCGCCAAAGTAGCGGGGTCACTGGGATGTCAAGAGATCGGTATTGTTGATTGTGAGTCCCCAAATCGTGTGCAGAACAATAACGAAGTTGATGGTCTCTTCGGTCCTAGTTATGCGGGCTTGTATTAACATATGGACGCTCTGTTATATATTCTCAATGCCGTCCGCATTCGTTGACCATCCAGTCATGGTCGATTGATATCCTAGACCAAGCAAATATACTGTCCATACGCTGCTGCTGACAAGGCCGACTACGCAAATCATACGAGCGTCCCAGACTGGGACGCATATATATATAGCCCTGTGAAGCGCACCCTGAGGCGTCGCGCTGAGCGCGAATCCGAGGTGTACTCTAACAGATAGATACACGGGGTCGTTGAAGAGAAGTGGTGGTACGACAGTCAAGGTGCGCCCACCCGCGTCCGACCGCGAATCAAGCACAGGATATTCTCTCTATGGTAGATGGGGTCTCTCGCGGGTAATCGCGACGAGATTTGGCACCCGCGCAGAGTCTGGATCGGTATCCCGGAGGTTGAGGGCGAGAAATGGCTTGGTGACGATCGAGGACGCACCTTTGCCAAATTGCAGCCAGGCGGAGTCCAGCGGGCAGACCAGGAAGCAGCCTGGCTACGGCGGGGCTATGCAGTATATTGACGCCCTCGACGAGTCACGACTGCAGACGGAGTCCATAATTATGAAGTAGCATTTTGGAGGAGAAATAGAGATGTGGCATGTGATAGGTTGTGTGTCCACGAATTTGAGGCGCCTGCCAAGCTCCTAATTGGACCCCCTGAGGACGGTGTCCCCCAGTATGTTCTCGCCCAGCGGATGGTTATATCGCGAGCTATGGTACAAGGTGACGAGATACCCCCAGATACCCCAAATAAAACGGGTTTCCTTTCTCCCGAGTCGTCCTGTACGTAGGAGTCATCTTAAGCGAAGCCGTCGTGAAATAAGTAGCTCGGAAACAGCGGGGAAACAAGCCCCAAACCTCGGTCCGTTCGGTCGCCACTTTTGCTGAATTTTCACCGTAGCGCAAGGGCGCTAACATCCCAGGAAGACTCGTGGCAAATTTGCAGCGCAATTTGGGCGCACAGCGTATACTGGGGTCCTCCCTACCAAAAAATAACGTTATGGCGCCCTACTGGCACCGTATTTAATCCAGAAACGGCTCGCTACCACCCTCTTGCGCAGTCCCATACTCAACGGGTCACGGTGCTCTCCTTGCTCTGGACGATATGCCTGCACACCGCTCTCCAAAGCACCGCCACCGACGATCAAGCCCATACCCAAGCTCCTCAAACTATACGGGGAGATCGCGCGCCGCATGGAGGGGTCGTGCTAACGTGAATCGGTCGGGGCGCGAGGTAAGCACTCATTAGTCATTTCTTCTCGCTGTTCGTAGTAGGGATGTGGTATATCGAGATTCGACTCTGGCTCTGGCTCTGGCCGGTGTACCGTGTCCGGGGTGAAAACAGGGATCCAACGATGTGAACGATGTCGAATCTCGATCTTCCGCCGCCACAGCATCGGGTACGGGTCGCCCTGTCGTCTAGGACCCGGTGATCGCCCAACATTGCTCGCTTCGTGCTCACTGCTCACTACTTCCTAGGGCCTCGAACACCCCGGACCTGGTCATCACGCCGTCCAACAACAAGACGAACACCGCCTCGAAGGCGGAGGAAATAATGAGAAGCAGCACCATGGGCGGTGGATGCTGCTTTTCATCTTCTTTTTCGTCATCGCCGTACGTCTTGCTCTGAGCTCATGAGGATCGAGGGGCGAACTTAGTCTCACCGATTTCCTAACAATGCACATTGCAGACGACGAACTAGACACGCAAATGCAAACGAACTCCATTTCTTGGATCTTGGCTCTCGAAGATACAGAAAGGATACATGGAGCACGAAATCCATCAACGCGTTGGAACTTGGCATAAAACATAAAAATCCCAGAAAAATCCAGAAAAACAGAAAACAAGGATTCCGGCTCGACGATTCAATATTCAGGGATCACCACCTGTAACACCATCAAATCATTCCCGATGTCTTGGATCTTGCGTTACGGCGCTGCGGAGTCCTACGAACCCCAGCGATCGTGAGTCTTTGTCTTACATATGGGCTCAGTCACACCCACAGTCCACACGCAGCGTCATACCCGAAGAGACTATATCAACAGTGATGTAAGACACTGACGAAGACCTATGTGGTTCTTGAAAGCGGCGGATTCGGCAAAACGTTAGCCACAGCCCAGACGTGCACGGGAGGCGGCATAAGTATTAAGGACGTGTGGAGAGAAATCAGAAGTGTGGAAAGGGGAAGGAGGGAACCAGAGAAAGAGAAAACGGACACCATGCCCCCGCGGGCACCCTTTGTAGCATCATACACCACCTAAATCCCATGAATCCATCGTACGTTGCCGATGTCTGTTGGGTGCATGAGCGCTTGAGTACCAAGATGGTCTATGGATCGACGATCCAAGTGGGTACGTCCCGGAAGGGACCCAGTAATCGACACCTGTGGCCTGCCTTGAGTACTTCGACCAAGATCATGCGTGATCAGCGTCCCCGATCGTCGTCCCTGCATCCGGACTCGAACTAGTTCGCGGTCTCCCAGCCTTCGCCGATATAAAGATATAAAGATGGAGTCAGGTATCTGTTCCATCGTACTGATACGGGGCTATTATCTATATCTCCAGTTGATGGCAACTTGGACGATTGTGACCACTGGAGCTCGCAGACGCCAACATCATACCGAAGCCTCGGGCTGAAAGAGGTGTCGTTCCATTCCATGCGAGCGACAACACGCCGGCGATAATGAGAGGTTACGCAAAGCCCCGCTTCCGCTGGGTGGCAAACGCGAGTCACGGCTGCCGCATCCCTCATCCCTCATCCTCGTCCTCATCCTCATCCTCATCCTCATCGTGATCCTCATCGTGATCGCATGAAACGGTAGACGTTCAGAACTAGAACGGGCCGCCATGGACCGAGATCTGCGGAGCAGACGAGATCGCCGGCACCGGTGTTCGAGGCTTGGGATGCATCGATGAAGCTTGAAATTTGAAATTTTGAAAGCTTATATAGAGCAAAGAGACGACGAGGTATTCCTCTACTCCCGGATCCCAGCATTGTTGTATCCTTCACCTACGGGACCGAGGTTGGTCCTCCTTCGCTTGTGCACATGTGAACGATATTGGTAAGATATCCACTCTTACCGTCAGAGGCCCGTCTTGTTTCCAATAGCGCGGCAACGAATCACGATGGGACGACGCTCGCTGCCAGCCCCCAAGCTCAAGGTCTACCGGTACCAACGAAGCTTTGAATTCCCTAACCCCTAACAGGAGCTTCGTGAGACGCGTCGTGCATTCAAATTATCTATTCATGGTTTGTTCCATAGCACGACCCACGGAAATGAACGACACTTCTCGTCGGCCTCTCAAGATTCAGAAGGTGACGGAGCGAGCGGAGGGACGCCTACATGAATGAACAAAACAGTTAGTATATGCTCCTTATTTGATATTTCGCCGTAGACGTACCGACGAGCAACGCACCTTTGTATCAAGCTTCAAGATTCAAGATTCAACGGGCGTTATTTGTTCAGGGGGACATCGCTCTGGATGATGCACAACACCAGCATGTTCGTTGGATGGCTCTCGACGAGCTCGGATCTCAACGTCAATGGTTGAGAGTAATCGAAACCGAAACGTTGCATACCCAAATACCTGAATACACGCATACATCCATAGGTCCATACACCCATAGATCCTAACCGTCCGCAGTGAACGTGACCTCCCACTCCCACTCCCTCTATCGCGCCGGATTCCTCTCCTCTCCCGATTCTCAGTTCTGTGCCATGTGCTCTCCGCATACACCTCAAATTCAAATTCAACCCGCGATCTCGAACAGCCAGGTAATCACATACCATCCTACCATCCTTGCGTTGCAACCGAGATTTCCGTCGACCGTCGGCGTTCAGGCCTCAGGCGCCACCGGCGTCGGCGTCGCGCGGACTCGCATCGTGTATGTGCCTGGCGGGTTGCTAGCTTAATGGATTTGGAGAAGAGCGGAAGGGTGTGTGGGGGGTGGGGGGTCGTCTGAGGTAGGGTATCCTTTCGCCCGTCGAAGACGTGTTGATCCCTCCCGGGTGGATATTCACTCACTCTAGCAGCGACCAGTAAGTAGTAGTTACTGGAGAACTGCGCTGGGTGCGGTGTGGGACTCGTCCGTGAGACGCTAGAGTGCAGGAGGGTCGATGTATAGGACTAGGAGCCTCTCTAGGTGGCAGCACTCGGCGTTCAGCTGATATCGCAATGATATAGCGGATGGGGCATCCTGAATGGTAGGTCTTGAAAGCTGTACGTTTTGGGAATATGAGAACAACGCAGCAGATGCAGAGATTGTCAGCCGAGCTACGTACGGGTGTCCCCTTCGTCCCCATCTCTCGAGATGCGCTGCTGCCCCAATCCACCATTTCACCGATTCACTGGTCGCATTGCACGTCACAACTTCGACTCTCGCACGGGAACTGATCCACTTCGCATTCGTGGACCCTCTACGAAGACCCTCTCCGTAGCTTCTCACAAAAGCCGTACAGGGTGTTGGCGTGTTGAGAACATTGAAGGCAACCAAACAATAAGATCAAACATGGGACCGTACCCCAGGTCTACCCAGTAGCTTCGGGTGGAGACTTGGAGAACTAATCGCAACTGCGGTGGACAAAATATATGATACGACGGAAAAGCGAGAGTGGTCGTACATGACGTCGACAAAAAAGGGGCGGGGGTACGTTCGGAGTTGGCTCAGAGCTCGGAACTCGAAAGATGGCAATAAGCGCCCAACTCACTTCGACCCCAGTCAACAACGTCGACATCCTGGTTTGCTAAGATGACCCATAACGCGTAACGATTCTCAAGTCCACCTCCACCGCGCTTTCGCAATGTTGCGCATACATCAATCTTCGTTGGTCTCTCGACGGCGGCTTACGCTCCCTGGACTCCAAACACGGTTTTTTGCAGAAGGAACAGACGCCTGGGACGAAAGCTAGCTATATGCTGCTCTAGGACGATGCACATGTCTCAGAGGGCGTATGCACCGCCTGGCTCATAGTATGTGCCTCATCAATGATTCTCGCGGGACACGATACATACCCATAACCAGATGAATACGCAACGAGGCGGACATGCTTGGACCAAGAACTCCCTCAAACGATATCGCAATCTCGAATCCAGAGTTTGCAGAGGTCATATCGCAGGGCGACGATGAAATGGATTTCGGTCACTCTGTGACCAGGTGCGCATTTCGAATCTCTCGTCGCCCCACGCTTCTCATCCCAATGGCAGAACTCTGACCTTCGCTAGTCGTTGCCTCCCTCCTCGCCGTCAAGTTGCATCGTGCGTTCCCTGACTGAGCCGATCAGGTGCGTAGTCTCCTCACCCAGGTCGTCGTTCTCCACACCCACACCCATCTCGTACTACATCGGGAGGACAACGTTCTATCCTTCTGCGGCGATGCCGTTCGCGCCACCACTTTACTTCACGCCTGGGATCTACTGCCAGCATGTTTGTATATCCTATCTTACGAACACCAATGCTATCGCGTGGTCCCTCTGTTACCTTCCCTCACTCCCTCATATCATACTCAATACCCAACTCCCGTAAGCCAGGGAGCGCATGGTGCGGCTATCGTAACGGTCGTAACGGGGGACTGATCCATCGGAGCCATCGACTGATCCAATACCACGCATCCCCGAATAGCACGCTCCAAGGCCTCTTGTGCCCGCATTGTGCATTGTGCATTGTGCATTGTGCATTGTGCATTGGGCGAGCTGAAGCGCTGAAGCACTGGCCGGGGTAATTGGGGCCTGCGCGAATCCTCGTCGGCGTCAGACCCGCGAGGCCTCCCTCTCCTGATTTTTTCGGCGGCCCAGACGACGCAGATTACGGGAAAGCGAAGATGTCGTACAATAGACCGGCCTCTACCAATGGACCGATCACATCCGACAATCGTGCAATCGTGTTCACGGCGGGGATGAAGACTACATTCAGGGACGGTTACTAGATTACTTGGGTTGTGCGGGCAGTATTACCGCAGGAGCCGCAATCGCGACGAACGCTGTATTTCACGACGATGCGCGGGATTCGCCAATTCGCCCACATCCCTTTGGTGTATCGTCCTCCTTCAATCCGTCGCGATCGGCGTGCTCGTCTGGCATATGACTCCATCTGAACTGAACAGAACAGTCTTCTCCGTGCGTGCTTCCGTGGCGCGTGAGTTGCCGGCGCCGAGGGTGTTGTGGCCTACTAGGTTAAGGACGTTTGGGGATGGGACTCAGATTGGGAGCAGTACCCTTGGGGTAAAGTTGATGAAGTCGCCGTATGGGGGAGGAGGAGCAAATTGGCCGGGCTTTTATCGCGCTGGTGTATCGCCATGTATCGTCGGCCACTCTTCCGCGTCGCGTCCAATTGAGCGATACATTTATCACAGTGCATACGATGGGTATACAGGGCGTGCAGACGGCACGGGGACCTGTGGGCATGTGTCCACGAGAACGTGCTACGTTCGCGAAGGGAGGTGATGCCGTTAACGGTGCGCGGCGGCGCCAGGGCCAAACTCCAATCTCCCACCACCAGACCTCGCCAATTCCGCAATGGAGAAGCCGCGACGGCGACCTTGAATCTCAGAACGCACGCCAAAACGCGGAGCCCCGAACAACAACGCCAGATGCCGAAGAGAAAGAGAAAGGGAGAGAGAGAGAGAGAGAGAGAGCGCTGGCGGAATGGTGCGACAGGAACGGGGGCGAAGGTCGTGCATAACACCGACGCGGGGCAGCGTGCACACAGAGATATGGAAGATGGGGAACGGGGCAATGGCACGGGGAACGACAAACGGCGGTGGTGCGCACGCAAGGCCCATCCGCTGTTGATTGCCAACAACGGCCACTCTCGCAGGGTGAAGACAACGGCGTACGTACACGCTGCACGCGAAAAGCAAAAAGCGAAAAGCGAAAAACGAGAGCGCGATTGGCGCGTGGCGTGTGACTGCGCTGTCTCAGTTGCGGGACGCCGTGACGTCGAGATGCGCAACCACACCGTAGATCTGCGCCACGAGACGAGACGGCGTGGGACGCGTCGGGGCTGCTGTACGGCCGCTACGAAATGGGCAACGAAACGAGACGGGGCAAACCACACGGCACACGGGGGGCGGGAAGCGAGAAACGGAGGAAGAGGGACACGAAAAGAGACAGGGAAAAGGGACACGAAAGGATAAGATAAAGGGACGGAAACGGAAACGGCGGCACGGCGGCATAAGAACGCAGCAAGCCAGGAAGCGGAGAGATGCAAAATGGAGCGAAAGGGGGAGAGAGAGCAAGAGACGAGAGGGAGAGACGAGGGCGCACGAGAGGCAAAGAGAGGGAATGAAAGAGAGAGAGAAACGTATGTATTCTTCTTTTGTAGCTCGTGTATCCTTTTAGCTGATATACTACTTTATAATAGTTATGGGATGTATGAGTTAGCGGCAAACGATGAAGGTGATGGGGATGTGAACGAGACGATGGGAACTGCGAAGTACAATGAGAACAAAAAGCGAGGACGAAGCGAAAAAAACAGAGCGGGGGAAGAAGAACGGAGTGGGGCATGGGAAAATGAAGGAAGGGCCGCCAAGGAAGATGCCTCAAGCCACCACTGACTCTGACCCTCGCCTTCGACTCGCCCATGCAGCACTCGACGCATCCCACCAACCATCCTATTCCCCTTCCAACGCTTCCTTCCCTCCCTCCCTCCAGTTCCCTTTCCCTCGACTCCCTCGACTCCACTCGCATATTCCACTCCCTCTGAGTCCCCCCACTTTCCTCCCTCCACTCGCCTCTGCCCAATCCCTCTATCCACGCTCCCAGCAATCCCTCCCGGCTACTATCCATCCCTCCCTCGCGCCACTCGCCTCGGCCTCAATGCGCGTACATGATAGTCGAATATCCGTCTGGTAGAGGCAGAATTGGGTGAGTTGCGACTCTTTCCCTGCCCATATAGCACCGAGTACTCACCGTTCACAATAGCGCGAGTCGATCGCATATAACATCACCTACAAGGAGATCAAGGAGCCGAGTAAACGGGCGCCGACTTACCACTTTACCCCCATCATCCCTGCCCCATTCCTCCCGCCCGACTGAACTCGACACTTCCTGCCGTATCCACTAGCCGCTCGAGTGCGCGCAAGACGAGTACCTCTTTCCTGATGCCACGAACCTCGATCGACGGCCCAACAGCAGCGTCAACGACACCACCCCCATCCCACCACCGCCATGTCCGCACTATTGCCGCCATCGCGACCTTGCATCGTCGTTCGGAGACCTGCACACCGGGAGATCATTAGCAGAGGGATGCTAAAGGGAGGAGACTGACGAGCATGTCAGCGCATAACGGGGAAGGCCATGAGGAGAACGGGAAAGGGCAAACGGAGGGGGACGCCAACGAATCGCCGACGGGGGGATCACTCACGGCCGCAAAACACGTCGTCACCATCCCAGCACGACCGCCATCGCCCCAAGTGGGGCTCTAGCCTCGTCTACCAGCTGCGAACCACGACGCCGCCGATTCGCCGCGTCGAATCCCGTTTGGTTACGTGGCGAGGATGCTCCTATCCACTGAGTCCCGGCCTAATGCTGGGTTAGGCCGACCCAAAATCACATCATTTTGGGTCCCCTCGGCACATTTTTGCACTTATTGTATCACAATTTGTACGGTAGATGGGCACAGGTTAATATAAATACACATTATGTACCCGTGAACAGCTTAGATTGAGAGTTCAGCGGTAAAAACTTGAAGCGTTACAGCTCGCGAATGCGAGCTCTAACGCAATTCACCCCCCAATTGTCTCCACAATCTCACTCAGACTTGAAATTAAGTATACTATATGAATTAGGGCCCTTAGGGACTTAGGAACTTAGGAGGTTAAGGCTTCGGGTTCAGGTATATTGTATTTCGGAGCTCGTTTACGAGCGACTCTCGGTGGTGTGGTTAGGCTAGGTGAGTGAGCAAAGTTACGGACTAAGCATTGCCTACAGACTAGAAGTGTTAGAGCTCCTTTACGAGGTCTAACACGGACTCACCATCAAACAAAGGCGAACAGATTAGGCCCTTAGGGTATTAGGTTATTAGGGGGTTGAGGTTTCGGGTTCAGGTATATTGTATCTGGAGCTCGTTTACGAGCGACTATCTCGGTTGGTTAGGTTAGGTGACTGCAGCAATACTCAGACATACCATTGCGCTCACAAACTACTAGCGTTAGAGCTCGTTTACGAGCTCTAATGCGGACCCCGCACGACTCCCAAGCCTTCGTATCAGCGTAGTACGGCGTTCACCAGTTGGACTCAACGTCGCGTTGCGCAGGAGTAATAGGACGAGCACCACAGGCTCCGAAACTGACTAGCAATCGCGGCGAACGTGAGCGCTGCCAGGACAGGACCAGAGCTGACGCGCAGAGACAGACAGGGGCCCCCACAATGTTGGGGTCGTCGGGCACGAAACACCAAGACGAATATATGCGCGCAGACAGACAGGGGCCCCCACAATATGAGGGCCCGTTAGGTAAGAGTCCGAATCGCGAGGGTGACGCGCAGAGCCAGACAGGGGCCCCCACAATGTTGGGGTCATCGGGCACGAAACACCAAGACGAATATATGCGCGCAGACAGACAGGGGCCCCCACAATATGAGGGCCCGTTAGGTAAGAGTCCGAATCGCGAGGGTGACGCGCAGAGCCAGACAGGGGCCCCCACAATGTTGGGGTCATCGGGCACGAAACACCAAGACGAATATATGCGCGCAGACAGACAGGGGCCCCCACAATGTGAGGGCCATCGGGTAAGAGTCCGACCCAAACCGTACATAGATCGAAAGGCTCACCTCGATAATCATGGCAAGCGTGCCGTCCCGTCTCCTCTATCAATGGTTCAGCCATGGAAGGCATTGCCAGGAGGGCAAACTCACCTTGTGCGTACGCCAGCCACCCACCCATATAGCCACTCAACCATCTACCCGCCGAAAACCCTCGCAACTCAAGGGGCACCCATGATGAAAGCTGGGCACGCGCTGGCCAAGGAAACGCACCGATGGGCCACGCCATGATTTCTCCGTCGCTCTACACGGGAGCGCCCCCGTATACTGACACAGGCCCGTCCAGGAGAGAAACCAACGGTCCGCCGTCGCTCTAAGAGCGAGGGCCTCCGCATACCGAGACAGGCGCGTCCAGGGGGCAAGCCAACGGTTCGCTGCCGCTCTACAAGCGAGGGCCCCCGTATACCGAAACAAACGCGTCCTCGGGGCAAGCCAATCGTCCATTGTACCCCTACGAGCGAGGGTGACCGCATTACGAACGAAACACGTCGAGGGGAGAAACCAACGGTTCGCCGTCGCTCTACGAGCAAGGGCCTCCGCATACCGAGACAGGCGTGTCCAAGGGACAAGCCAACGGTTCGCCGTCGCTCTACAAGCGAGGGCCCCCGTATACCGGAACAAACGCGTCGAGGAGGGGGAGGATTGACGCGGAGTACGCGATCGGAGAGACACAAGAGACATTAGGCGCCCCCTTGTATTGACATTCAATCGGAGATTGATCGGAGTTTAACCGGAGGCCTTGGCTCAACAAGCGCAAGCGGCGCTTATTTGCACTTTCGAAACTCGCCAAGTCCATCGCCGCTCATACCCATACCACAGTAAGTCCCCTTCTCCCCCTCGTTCCCTTTCCTTCGTGTATATACATGTTCTCAGCAGACTATACGCCACGATCGTAGATCGTCGCGATAGTTGGGACTCGTTCGGACTCGCCCACAATTGTAGATTGTCGGCGTGCTCCCTTACTTCCGCACCTTTCCACAGTATATATGCTCTCGGCAGACTATACGCCACGATCGTAGATCGTCGCGATAGTTAGGACTCGTTAGGACTCGCCCACAATTGTAGATTGTCGGCGTGCTCCCCTCCTTTCAGATGTATTCTCCACTTTTTACGCGACGCCGCATCACTCGTAGATTCTTTCACGCTCCGTCTTTTTTCACATAAAGTTCGCCTTGTAGAGCTTGCAAAAGTATTTGTACAGTACTGACACCCCCCAAGAATGCCCTTTACCGCTGCGCAAGTCCTTGCCAATCCCTCGCTCTTGACGAGCAATCGTTCGAAAACATGTAAGCTCTTCCAATCTCATCCTGATTCTTCGTTAACCCACTTTCACAGCTTTCGATTGCCTCGATGGCAAAGTCGGCGCAATCCTGTTCGAAGGGCGAGCCTTTATCACCTCTCCGAATACCTTCGCTGTTCACGAGCCTGTCCTCGGCAACGTTGTTCCCATTCATCTGAGACGCAATGGGAGATTCGGCGCCGAGGACCCCTTTCAACGACCTCAACCGTACATGCCGGAACACCCTCATCTGGCTTGCATCCGACAACCGCCGCGCCGCCGAGACCGCACGCAAGACGTTATGTTCATGAATCCAACCAAACGACACTTCGGGTCTTCGCCTGACTCTAAACTGGGCTATATGGACCCCGATCTCGTCACCCGCATTCGGAACCCCTCGATCACCCTTGCCAAACGATATCGCGAGTTCATGGCTAAACGCCCGGACCTCACTTCTACATCTACCGCTACCCGATTCAACGGCCACGTCACGCAACTTAAAGTCTGGATCGGCCGACTCGAGGCCATGAAAGCCCCATGGCAAGACATCCTCTTCGCATTCACGCAGGCTCAGCGCCACTACCTCGAACTAGAAGCTTTTCTTGAGTACATGGAGGTTCGGCAGCCCTTGATGAATTCCGGCGACCATGGCAAAATCCACCTCCCTGCCGCCCTTTTCGTCGGCGCCGTCACCAACAAAGTTGTCGTCGTAGAAGAATTCGCCAAAGCCGGCGTTCCTGTCTGGCTCATACGCCCGATAGAAAAATTCACGGATGACACTCGCATCGATGGGGTGATGAATCCCTATCCGCCTGAAGCACTCGATATCGAGCTAGCACTGTGGCGTGGTCATAAAACGCTTGCCTGGAACAGGGCCGCGGACCATCCGCAACGCCACAACAACCTCATGCTTTTTGGTCGGGAGTTCCTCTCCTACACCGACTTTGGGAGAACTTCTACTGTTAGGGACACCATCGAGAGACCCCCCGCCGTCCCTAGCCTCGGGAACGATTACTCTGCCACTGCCGGTCCCTCTCGCAGCGTAGATGCCGCCAAACCCCTACCTGGGCGAAAGCAAAAGCCAGCCTATCCCCCCCGTCGTAAGTCATCCTAATACCCTTTCGCACTTCAAGTACTTACTTGTATGCCTACAGTGCCCAAACCTCGTATTAATCTCAACCCGCACGACGTCAACCACTTCAAGCCCAATCCGAACCCAATGGCACCCATTATGATGGAGGTCTGGGTTCATGGGCTCTCTACCGTCACCGTCACGAAGGACAAGGTCTCCATGAATTTCGCTGAAGGAGACAACGGCTATATCTTCCCTCCCATGTCTGTCTTTATCCCCGTCCAAGCCGACGGCAACCTGAAACCTCGGCAGTTGAAAGTTCTTCACGCTTACATCACGCACTCCGACATCCTCGTCTTGCGCCTGTCTCCTTGTAATGACCCAACGTCCCTCTTACGAGGCAACTGGGACCTGCTCTTGGGGCCTGAGCGGTCCAACCCAACTTCCATTCCTCCCAGCACGACCTCTACGACGACAGGAGACGAAGCACCAAAACCAAAGAGAACCAAAGTCGAGAAGCTTGTCGAACGTCGTCGAAATATGCAAACAATCCTCGCGGAATGGACGAACGTATACGATGACGACAGTAACGCGCGCAACGACAACCTCGTTTGGGCCAGCGAACAGCTTCCGAAGGACCGTTGGCCCCACGACCGCGTCGTCGAGCGCATACTCTACGAGATCAACGAGATCAATTTTCGCTGGGAATTCCGTATGCTTGACCGCAAGATGGTCAATCCCAATATCTCCCACGTCGTACATGAGGATCTCATCACCCGATGCTTCCCTTCGTCGAGTTTCAAGGGGGAAGGCGGTGCCGACCATACAAGTGTGATATACACGACGGCATGGAGCGGGTTATCGAGTCCCGACGACCTTGAACGACGACAATACATATTTGCTCTCGCCCGCGTAATCGCACATTGGCATAACTGTCCCGAAGGTATCAAGAAAGCCTTGCAGTGCGTGGAATTGGACGTTGACGTTCTGGATCTCGAGAAACTATGTGCGTCGTACTACTGCAAAAGTTTCTTCTACTACTTCGCGCGTGCTCCCTCCGTCCCTCATCGCACTACAATTGATCCCGACATATATGTTATGCCATGAACTCTTCCTCGTAATCTAGCATTCTTTTTTGTTGCACGTAGCCTATCCTCTTTTCGTTACTCACACTCTATACTCCTTTTTGTTCCTCGTACTCTCGCTCGTACAGCTCTTGTAACATGTCCGTAGTCTCAACCTTGCACGATGTACTCTCAAAATGCGCCAGACGAGACTAAGATGGTCCATCAAGATAAGATAACTCGTCAGATCACGAGCCGTGTTTGGTTTGAATCCTCTACGCAAACAAACGCACTTGGAAGTTCGGCGCGCCTCTCTTCAAGTCCAATGTCGTTGAACCCATCGAGCAGCCTTGTAGAGGCTCCTCGATGTTCTGGATTCTGGAAACACAGCGACATGATTGTAGATCATCTCGCTGATGTACAATGCACCTATTCACGCCTAAGGGCTCGCCCGAAGGACGCCGCAGGCGACCATTGATAAGAAATCGTCGGCGATAGCAAACAGGTACGCCCATGTCCTTTCCCCACCTCTCATATATACAGAAGGGGCTTCGCATGAGCGTCCCAGTACCTAGAGAGAAGGAGGACACACATGTGCGTACGTCAATCCGTCTTCACAACTTCACAGTAGTCACACGTCGTTCAGTGACATCTTCTATCCCATTGGACTCCATGTCCACTACGGCTGTGCTTTTAGAGCCAGGTGCGTTGGGGGTGCCTTTACCTGACCCACTGCTCACTTTACGCCCCCTCCAGCCTGGTCCTCGTTCGCCAATCTGCCTGCTCGCCATCAGCCCGCTCGTCCTTTGCCAATCGGCATCCCCGCAGTTTGCCAACTCGATCCTAGATTACAGTGTGCCCATACGTTCCATCTCCCCATTGTATCGACACAATTGTAGATTGTCTCGAATACTCCCCAGAATTGTAGATTCTCGGGCGGCATCCCTTTTTATCGCGTTAGAAATCCTATCGCAGCCATTGGAATCACGCGCGGATTCTTATTGTAGATCCCTGTATTCGCAATTAGCAATAGCACATCCTGTAGCCCCGTAGAAATTGTATCGCAGACTTACCCCACGGCCTTTCGTAGCTATCTCTCGCATCGGACGGCCTTTCGTAGTTACCATTCGTACTGGACAGTTCCTTTTTTTTATTCATACACCCAGAGCCCAACATGGACTACTGTGCTCACTGCGGCGACGTGGCTACGCGGAATCATGATCGTCGAGTTCATCCTGAAGAAGTTACGATTAAACCAAACGGTATTTAAATCTGACAGCCATTCATCTTCAATTTGTCTGATCTACGTTGAAGAAACCCAAATCTATATCATCAAAAGAACGGCCGCCTTCCACTATAAGTGCCCGTTCTGCGATGAGACGCACAAACGCGAGATCGACATACGTGCCCATGTCTCCCAAGCCCACGCAGGCAGTCATACCCACCAGACTACGCGGCAACAATTGCCAAATGTCGCAGATAGCTATCATTTGCCCGCGAAGCGTTCAAAGGACCATGCAGACGACGAAGCCGTTACGCCCAAGCGACCACGACTGGATACATCCTCGGCCATACTCATGCCGACATTGCCTCCCTCCTCGCCCTTTTCTTATGCCACGTCGGAACCGCCATCTGACTCCACCCTTGCTCCTTCAAGCCCCCTCTTCCAATCGCGCTCGGGCAAGCAACCACCGACACCCCAAATTGTCGACCTGCCTACCAAGCGCGCTTTCCAATCACGCAGACGAAACGTAGTAAAAGAATTCACGCTGCAGCAGGCAGGGATATATTTCCACCAGCCGACACGTCTGCTCCTTTGCGTCGAATGCAGCACCGCTGTTCCCGCCGAGCACATACCCACTCACGTAAATGACTCTTGTCCGCGCCCTGTCGTGTACCATCGAGAACTCTTGATTTCCAAATTGGAAGCCCTCGACGCTAACCAAGATATCGTCTTCCCCCTTGAAGGACTGGATTCTCCCATCCCGTTACTGCCTATCACCGAGGGTTGGCGCTGTGAGCTTCCAGGCGCCTGCTTCGGACACGTCTTTGGCGCACAAACGACTAAAAACGACCATCAAAACCGGCAACATCCTGGACAACAGGCGTCATTCTCTGTCGTTCAATGTCAACAAGTTTTCAAAGCTCGCAATCGCACCCGATATGTCATGATCAAGCCTGCTACTGACCTCACTGCCGTCGTGCCACCCAACCATATGACATCGTGGCGCGAGATCAAAAAGAAACTTGAGGTTGAAGGCGCATTGACAATCCCTGACGACCGCATGGTCACCCACACCCAACTCTCTCCATTGGAGAACGTTACAAAATGGCACCTCACCATCCCAGGAGCGCATCTCAGCTTCACTCGAGCTTACTCTCGCGAACCGCAGCCAGAACAGGCGCCCTCCACTTACATTCGAATTTTTGCTGCGTTCAAGGCCTATATAGTCCAGATTGTCGCCCCAGTCCTCGAGCTGAAGAGTAACACGATGCTCCTTCGCCTCATCAATTCGCCGGACAAGTAAGTCATAATTTCCGCCGCATTTGTATGAAATTAAACGGACATTATAATTAGAGGGACATGTGAACGACATCCGTTTCGACTACCCCAGAACCACTCTACCGTGTCTCACTACGCCTACATATTCTCGTGCATGATGACGTTCGTTGTCCGCGCAGTCGACCAGCCTATCCCAGGATTCCCTGTTACTACCACTGACGCGCAATTACTTAACATTCGCCAATTACTCGCTACCGAAGTCCCGGAGGACCTCGCGCACGCTCCCCCTCCTTTTTGGGAACAGATACATACGCTATGCTGGTCCTTGCTCACTTCCATTCCAGTCTCCGCCGCATTCAACGAGCTCGACATCCCTCTGACGCGCTTTTTAATCGCGTATCATTTACGCGACGACCTAAGTTCTCGCTTCAAGGCGGCGACCCACATCTGCCACAACATGATTGCGATCCAATGGTGTTGGCGCGCCATGGCTCTATATGAATGCAAGCAACGCGCTCACACCCATGCAGAAGGTGAAATAGGGTAAGTACCAACAATTTCTGCTGCAAACCCCACTTAACTGATCGAAATAGTGTCTATGAATCGATCTCTCGGTATCTAACGGAGGGTGGGCACTCCCCCTTCGCTGTCCTTCGATGCCACATCCATCCCATCACCGCGATCTCGATGCAAGAGCCCAGCCTCCCGCTCTTCTTGATGGGGGCGGATATGGAGACGTTCTCATTCAAATCGCATCCGTTCACCATGTCTTCTTTCAAAGAGTTCGCCGTAGGCCTGCTATCTTCATCTGAGTCGTTGCTGCTATCCATTCTCAACGGACTCGATATTTCGGACCTTGATGCACGCATCCACTCCGCATTATCCCTTGACACCAGCGACGGATGGTTCAAAGACACCCTACGCGACGAAGAATACGGATATTCCTTCATCACCGACGAAAGAAACGACTTTGCCCGATACCAGGATACCTTAATGGATCACATCTGTCGTATCGACAGCACCACGTATGCCGTCCATACCCCCGACGGCATCCAATTCAAACCCAATGCCCTCTCGTCGTTCATCGACGACGTTGATGAACTAGTCGAACACCTGTACGCCTCGTTGAACTTCACTTGGGCAGGAGCAGCGAGGGGGACTGAATTAGAGGACATACGTTACAAAAACGGCCATGCCCCTCGCAATTTGTACTTCACCAACGGCGTCCTTACCTTCGTCACATTCTACAACAAAACCCAACACAATACCGGTCGTCCGTCGATGATTCCACGCGCTGTCCCTCCCCGCTTGGCGCGCCTCTTCATCATCCTTCTCGCCGTCATCTACCCCTGCACCAAGTACGTCGCCAGCATTCAGTCCACCAAAGCCCACGCCGCCCTCTATAGCAGCACGATCTTTGTCCATCGAGCTCGACCGCTCAACACCGAGCGGATGACCGACATTTTGAGGCGATTCACTCAAGAACACTTCATATTCCCTCTCGGCGTACGCGACTGCCGACATCTAATGAAATTTGTGCTGAAACACGCCGTTGGTTTGGCGCTGCAAGAGGATCCGGGAGATACTCCATCGCTATATCGAATACTCGATGGATTATGGGGACATTCGGCGAAAGTCTCCAAAACTTACTATGCCGTCGAGGAGGACACGTTCTCCCACATTGATGCGAAGGACGTCACGAAGGCCCAAATCTTCTCGCTAGCGTATCATCAATGGCTGGGCATTGGCTACGACCACCTCCCCGCCAACCTTCGTTTTCAACAAATCGACTCTCAAGAAGTCCAAAACCCAGCTCCCGCAGCCAAGATCGATACAGCTTCGATCTCCCAAACCCTCAAAGCGACCATCCCTATTCTTGGCGACGCGCTTCAATCCACTGTCTTCGACGCCATTCAGACGTATATGGACATGCAAGGCATCCAATCTCGGCCTCAACCTACCTCCCCAAATATCTGCACGTCATCCCAAGTCGTAGTCCATCCGACGCGCCAACGAGTGTTGGAACGGCTCTATGGATCCACCGAACCTCGATTCACAAGCCCGCAGCAAGCAGAGCTGTTCGAACTCGTCATGCAGAATACCCGACACGTATTGGGCATTCTCCCGACCGGAGGAGGCAAAAGCCTTATGTTTTACGCGCCCCCGCTCCTTGAGACAGAGGGTATCACCATTGTAATCAGTCCGTTCGCCGCTCTAGCATATCAGCAATACCAAGAAGCTAAGCGCTATGGCATCGACGTCGTCCAATGGCCATCATCCCACATCGACTGTTCTGCCGTTCGACTACTCGTCGTGCACGCTGAGCAACTCCTCCGTGGGCAACTGGATGCCTGGCTCAGAGGCGCATCTCGACTAGGCCTAATCAAGCGCATTATCTTCGACGAAGCGCACGAAATCCTCATTTCGTCTAGCTATCGCAACTGCTATTCCAAGGTTAAACAATTCATGGACCTTGGTGTCACAATCATATTCCTCACCGCGACCATATACCGCCGCAGCATCCCCGCGCTCGCAAAGGCATTTGAAATCGACATCTTGGAGGTCGTAGCTGCGCCCACTATGCGCACCAACATCCGATATCAAGTGGATACATACGGTGATCAGCAGCTGCTCCTACTCAATCTCAAGGAAGCATACATCAAGGCATTTGAAGGCGCCGCAGCACGAGATCGCTTCCTCATCTATTGCCATTCATACGACGAATGCGATAGAATTGCCCAGGAGTTGCGACTGCCTGTCTACAAGGCGAAATACACCGATGATACTGACGCCGATGCCGAGACGAAACGCCAAATCCAACAAGCGTGGATGAGAGGAGACCCGCAAGGCCTTGTGGCAACCACCGGCTTTGGCACAGGCATCAACTATCCGTACGTCACCCATGTCTTCGTCGTCAATCCCTACGACATGGTGAGCGTTACCCAACAAACTGGTCGCGCAGGCAGAATTGGCCAGGAGGCAAACACGACGATCATGAGTTATGGACCTATGCTCCGCAAACTTCAATCCGACGCAGGGTCAGATCACGCGGGAAAGCTGCAACTTTACAAGTTGTTTACGACGAATACATGCCGCCGTCTGACACTGGGCAACTTTGACGACGAGGCCCACTCCTGCCACTCGTTGTCAGGCAGCACGCTGTGTGATTATTGCGAAAATCTAGAGGTGAGTAACCACGTCGGTAACCCATGAAACTGCCCACCCATAGTCCCTCTTTAGCACCTGCCGCCCGTTCCTCCGCGTTACGCGTATCCTCCTCACCAAGTAGCAAACGCCAACGCTACAAGTGATGCGCAGCGATCGAGCACCAGTGGCACTCGCCAACAAGGGTCCAATTCACTTTCGTCGAAGTCTCAATTGTCCGAAACAGCGCGCGGGGCTGTACGTACGCACATATCATCTGCACGACATCGATGCTGATCATTATTAGGTATACCCGCAGGCCGATGGTGGCTCTCAATCCTCCTCGGGTACCCTTACATTTTTCGACAAACACTGCGCCCGTCCTGTGACCGCGTTATCAATTGCGACACCTCCAGCGTCAGCGACGGCATCCTCACGCCCCAAGGGTCATCATCAAGGCCTCGCATTCAATCAAGCGGAAGGCAATGCCAGACGTCTATCAGAGCAACGCCGCGAAGACTCACTCAAGCACCTCTGCGACTTGAAAGATCGGTGCCTAATATGTCAAGTCTTTGGCAGAACTCCCTGCATGTCTGAGAACGTACTGCAATGCCCTGTAACCGTACTCGGCTTCAAATGTCAATACCAACAGGAAGGACGTTTGCTGTCCAACATTTACGACCAGGACTACAAACCATCCTTCAGAAGATTCGATCCGGCATCCAAAGTCTGTTGGATTTGTTACTACCCGTTTTCTTACAAACCGCACACCAAAAGCGACGCAACATGCCAACAGCAGAAAGACATCCTCATCCCCATCGCCTGGGCCCTCTTCTGCTTACCCATAGTCTTGACGCCCGACGTAGGTCAATCATTGCAGCAGAAAATACTGAAAACAGCTGGCATCACGGACCACGTCTTCGAGACAGCCGAAGGGTATTCTCAATGGCTCGTCAAGCAACACCACAGCGTTCCAAATTCTACGAACCTCGTGGAAATATGCATTGCATTTGTAGACCTTTATCGCGCAAAGGACTGGCCGTAGAAATGTTGTAACTACCAGTTTCTATCCGCCCTCCCATGTCTTTATATTACGCTACAACTTCCGCTGCGTCCTGCTCCAATCGCTCCACCGTGTCGTCTACGAACTTTGCGATATCATCCGTTGTAAAATACCGAACCAATTCCACCAACATCCTTCTATTCTCCAAATCGTTACCCGTATGCCATGGCACATTGCCATTCGCTTCATCGTCGTCGTTTACCCTTAGCGCTCGCGTCAACATATTGTCTAGAATGCAGCCGTGCAGCTTGTTGAAATCCGGGGTGCGGGTAACCATAGGACTCCAAATCGGGTCCAGGAGTATCACGCAGCCGAACTGAATGCTAATCAGTCGACCTTTACCGTTAATTACAACTCTGGCTCACCTTCTTGAACAAACCTAGGACCTTATTACGCCTCGTAACGAGTCTCTCATTATCCTTTCCCCATTTCCTCCTCAACGCTACCTCCTGCCTCCTTCGAGTAAGAACGGGGAACGCATCCAGCTGCCCGTGACATTGAAATTGGAACAACGCGTCGTTAGTCTCTCTTTTCCACTTCCTCCCTTCTGGCGTCTCCCCGATACTTTTCCAGTCGATCGCTAGACGCAGCGAAGCCATCGTCAAGAAGATCCCCTCCAACAAGTCAACGCTCCCTTGCTTCATCCCACACTCAATCAAAAGCTAACCAATTAGCCAACGAATCCTTATCCCTTCGTTGAACGGCGCATACCTTCTCTGACTCTTCTATCCTCTCCTTCTCCAACGCCAAATTGTTGATGGCCATGAACTCACTTTTCACCCAACTAGGCCCGTATGTATAAGACGATTTCACGTCCGCGAAGGCTCGATCCTAAAGACGATGAGTATATCATTCTTCGCCCCTCATCCCACTCACCAATTGTTCCATGTTAACCATCCTGTAGCCGATGATCAGTCTCGCCAAACCCTGTTCCTCCGACACACTCTTATGCAACGGCTTGTAGAAATAGCCATGCAGAGCTTTTGCAAGATCATCTGCGGATAACTTGCCCTCGACGGAACTCACATGCACCCACACGCAGCGAAATCGGTCCTATTGGGGGTAAGCCACTGAACTTTAGCACCTTGAAACCTCTCACCTCCACAGACTCATAGCCCGACATATTCATACTCTCTATTTGCTCATTCAGCTCGTCTGGCAACAGCTGCATCGTCGCGACCTTTGATTTACGAGGTTTCTTTACAATTCTCTCGCCAGTCTCGTCGCCATCGCCATCGCCATCGCCATCGCCATCGCCATCGCCAGCGCCAGCGCCAGCGCCAGCACCATCGCCAGCGCCATTCCCATTCCCATTCCCATCAGATGCGCCATCGCCAGCACCAGCGCCTTCGCCTCCACCTGCGCCTGCACCTGCGTCCGCACTGGAGCCCGCAGCAGCACCCGTGTCTCCGTTCGCGCTTGGACCTGCACCTGAGCTGCCCCCCACCTTCTGTTTCCGCCTTCGCAACCCCGATGACAGATTAGCGGCTTCCAAATCTTCTTCAGAAAACTCGTCCATGTTCGCCGCAACGTACGATTCCATCACTTCAAGCATTATCAGCGCATATATGCGACTGGATGTGTATGAACACACCTTGCAACGTGCTTACATCCACCTCTGCTCCCATCCTCAGCCTCACACAAGCCACCTTCGCAAGTATCTCCCTTGCTATCGACTCACGCTCCTCCAAAAACTTGATATATGCTGTTTCTTTTTCAGGGCTTCCCATGGCACTCCAACGGAGCATAAACTCGCAGGAATCTTGGGCCTCCTTCCAGCTACGCGTCACAACATCCAGATATTCGCCATCCTCCTCGTCATTAAAACGTTGCGACAGATTCCAGGAGGGTGATCTCCGCCTCTTCCCTAGCGTAGTATCTTTACTAATTCCTCTAGACGCGGACATCTCATCGCCAGCCGAGGACAGCTCATTGCCAGAGGAGGAGGACGTTTGCGAATATTCACTTGAAGGCGTGGACGAACGCGATGAAGACCGATCAGGATTCGGGGAAGACGAAGACATGCGAGGGGATGGAGATGGTGGTTCGCGGCCAAGCAGCGTATGGTGCACCAAGATCGGTGAGGCATTAGATAACCTGTCAATGTCACGACTAAGATGTCCACAGTCCCTCTTACGCCGCGTGACCACGCGATCAAGATCGTCTCCATCTACCGATCTTGAACGAACATGGACCCCACATTACTCACCCTCCTCTATTATCTCCGTATCGACGCCCACGATCATGATCGAATCCCATATCTCCGATTGCCGACCATCTCAATCTTCATCGACTGCCCAGACCCGGCCCGCTTCAAGCCGTTCACCGCTTCGTCCATCTTCCACTTCCCGTTATGGTCATCTAGTGACCGACAGAAAGATAGCTCTTAGTACAAGTCCGGGTCTCCGTTACTGTCTCTATTCACGCACGCCCGGGCAGCGTAACACGGAATTTCCTGCGCCTACGTTTCATGGCAAGAGAATCGACATAACTAGAGGCTGTGAAGCGTCCGTGTTGAGAGATCGCGCCGTCGGAAGGGGCAGAGAGCTCGCGCAGCTCCCGCGAGGGTGAGAGGGCCTATACCTGGCCTGGGGACCCGTACCTAGGGCTGTAGGGCTGGTAACCCGAGCAGGGAGAGGGCGTCGAATGCCCGTACGACGAGAACGCGCGCGGCGGGTGATGGGAGTAAGCAAGTAAGATTAGATTGTTATGTAATCTACGGTCTATGGATTGATGCTACTCATCGAGACATCTATGTACGTCTAAAGGTGTGAACGGTAAGTTTCTACCGCATTACAGTGCCCCCCAGATGTCACGATGGGTTGAGCACGAGGAGATGGAAACGGTCAATAATGGTAGTCGAATGGAGTGGTGAGGTAGGAAGTAGACGGACGAAGGAAACGTAGAGAGTGATATGTACGGTCTATAAGAGGATTTGGACGGGAGGTGAACTAATTGAGAGCGATGCGTTCGAGTAGTGTAAGGTGTTGGATGCGTTCTTGAAGGGGACGACGAGCGGGCTCTTGTTGCGAGTTCGTGTGAGGAGTGGATGGGGATTTCGCGTCGTTATCATGCGGGGGGACGGGGACTCTCGGCGATTGCAGGGGGTAATCCCAGCGGTTCACGCCGAGGGGTGGGGTAAACCGAGGGTTATATTCTTCTTCTTCGGCCAGTCTGAATAATTCCAGGCTTACTAGAGTGCCTGTAACCTTGACACTGTGTTGTCCTTCTGCATTTGTGGCGAATCCCCTCGCGACTAACGCCTGCATGGCGTCCTTAAACCGAACCCAGTAGACGGGCACTTCGTCGTCCCAGGTGCGTAGAACCGTGACGACGTTTATTTCCACGTAAAGATCGATGAAACGAAGTAGTGCAAATAAATCATGAGGGGAGGCCTCGCGCGGGTCGAAGAAGCGTAGACGCCAGACAGAGGATATGGAAGGGGGTGAGGCGTCATATAACATCGTAGTCGCACTCGTATTCAAACGGTCGTTGTGGGCTGCGTGGTTCATGTTACTGTAACGGCGGTGTTTCCCTTTCGCGAACGTGAATGTCGTTTTATTGTGGTTTGCCCTTGACTAGAGCGTCGTAATCTCGTCGTAATTCCGGAGCATTGCGAAGATCGAAGTCATCCAACCACGAATCTTCCGTAGCGTCGAGCCCTTTCCAACGAACCAGGTATTGCCGAAACTTTCCCTTGCTATTCGAGGTCGTGCGGTGTCCGAGAATTCGTTCAACTTCCCACTCTTCAGCTGCGGGAATCACATCACGAGTTGCCGGGAGAATTTCTCGGGGTCCAAACCGAGCGTCCGATGGTGTGTAACGTTTCAGGTGATTGAGATTTACGATGGGATGCATGGGGTAATTGGTGGGTAAGCGCAGGCGATATACGAGGGGGTTGATCTTCTCAATGACTTCAAAGGGCCCGATCATTCGTTGTACAAGTTTTCGCCCAGTACCTGACGCCTCGATGAGTTGGAGCGTATGCGGGTTTACGAGTACGAGGTCGCCTGGTTCTATGGTGTCAACGGGGCGTCTATTACGATTGAATGCCTTGGCTTGTCGTTCTTGAGCTATCGTTAAGGCGTCGCGAGCAAGCTGTCTATGATGTTGAAGTTCGGCGACAAAGGTGAGAGCGCGTTGACTCGCGATAGGTCGTTGAGCGAAGTTTGAATCGGGTACTAAGCCAGAGGCGTCGATGCGTGGCTCATATCCTAAGAGTAAGAAGTCGGGTCGATATCCCGTGGAGGAATGGACTGAAGAATTATACGAGAACGCTAATACCCCAAGCCATCGAGCCCAGGATGTTCTATCCTGCGCGACGTATGCACGAAGCATCGCTTCGACTTGAGCATTGAGGATTTCTGTTTGACCGTCGGTTTGCGGGTGATGAGCCGAGGAGAGAACGAGATTTGACCCGTAGTAAGCGGAGACGGATCGCCAGAAGGAAGACGTCCATCGCTTGTCGCGATCGCAGATAATTCGTGTAGGGAGGCCGTATATATTTACGATGCGCGCAATAAAATGAAGAGCGAACCCTACTTGATCCAAGGAATTGAATGTCGGGACTAGTATGGCGAATTTAGTGAGCTTGTCGACGAATGCTAGCACGGCCGTGAATTTCTCGGGGCCTGATTCCGGTAGGCCTGTTATCATGTCCATTGAGATAGTGGAGAAGGGGCGTGCAGGTATATGTGAGGGACGAAGGCCTCCTTGTTTGCCGCGTCGATCTACCTTGATCTTTTGGCATATGTCGCACGAGGCCACGAAGTCCGACGCGTCCTTAGCGAGACGGGGCCAGTAGAAGAGTTCTCGTAATCTCGCGGTGAATCTTTTCTCTCCGCTATGCGCGCCCTCTTGAGGGGAATTGTGAATCCGGTTCAGTATTTCGTTGATCTTGTCTTTGGGAACACATAACCGGTACCTCCAATCCGCGTCTACAAAGTAAACTAGCCCGTTGTCACTGCGTTGGAAACGCGAGGGCGTAAGTAGCGTGTCAGCGGACAAGGAGTCCGATCCTTTATCGCGGTAGAATGGATCCCGATCGTACGCGGTCTTCCACGTTTTCAGTTCCTTGGCGCTGATTGAGATAAGCAGATGAGGCACGTCGATTACTGGCGGCGATGGTTCGTCTGAGGGCTTGAAGAAATGCTCCTCAGGATATGTCCAGTGATCGCTGCTCAGCGGATATTGTGTAAAGGGGGAGAGGCTAGCGTCATCGAGGGGAGGGAGGATCGAGTCGGTTCTTATTTTGTTGTTCGATGATTGCGATTGGGTCGGTGTAGTATTCAACGCTTTAGTATTGCGGAGTCGACGTTGCTCACGCGTTTCTACGGCAAGAACTGAGGCCTTGTGTTCTTCTTCGACGGCTTCCTCATACCACCACCACGTGGAAAAGGCGGAACGTTTAGCTTCGGATTTCCGACCTTCTATGTCTGTGGCTATCCTTCGTTTCTCTTCATCGGGAATAATTGCTTCAATATGATCCTGCATGGGCGACTGATGAGGGGGACGGCGAGGTAGTCGGGATAATGGGTCTACATTTGAATGGACGCGTCCGGGTCGGTGTATTATTCGTAAGCCTGGATATGCGGCGAATACTGCCCCCCAGGCGGCTAGGCGTCGATTAGAATTTTCGTATGCCTTGGCCCACGTTAGCGCAGAGTGGTCCGTGACGAGAGTAATGTTCTCTCCTTCAATAAACGGCTGAAACCGAACCAACGCTTCCTTAGCGCCGAGAGCCTCACGTTCAGTAGCACTGTAGTTGCGTTCTGCTGATTTTAGAGTGCGGCTCCAATATGCAATCACGCGTTCTACGCGAACAAGTGTTTCGTTCAGGGAAGAGCCCCATTCGAGCGGGGGACCAAGATCGTCGTGGGCGCCATGGTACGTTTTAACGAGGACGGGGACAGCTGACTGCGCGTTATACGCCCGTTCTAGTCGTTCGTAAGTCTTCGTTCCCTGCAGGTCGCTGACTTTGATCGTCTGTACTTGTTGTAGACTAGCGCCCAAGGCATAGTCGGAGGCGTCCGTATACAGACGATAAGGGGCTCCTTGTATGGGGTGTCCTAGTACGGGCGCAGAGGCGAGAGCGTTCTTCGTGTTAATAAACGAGATTTCATGTTCAGCTGACCATGACCACCGAACTCCTTTTTTGAGGAGCGAGAATAGAGGCGACGCGATGTGTGCGTAGTGAGGGATGTATGAAGAGAAGTACACGACCATTCCCAGATATTGCTGTAGTTCCTGGACGGAAGTAGGGCGGGATAGATTCGTGACGGCGGCTACCTTTTCGCGGTGCGTGGATAAACCCAGACGGGAGACTTTCTGCCCGAGGAGAAGGATGGAAGAGAAGCCTATGAAGCACTTCGGTGGGGATAGCGTTAGGCCTACCTCCTCGATAGCTCCAAGGACAGCGTCGAGATGCTGGAGATGTTCGTTCCAGGAGCGAGAGTAGACGACAATATCGTCTATGTAGACGAGGGCGAATATCCAGAGAAACGGGGAAAGAACTTCCTGCATTAATCTCTGAAATATGGAAGGGCCGTTCCTGAGGCCAAGAGGCATGCGCCGGAACTGAAATAACCCTCGATGGCACCGGAATGCGGTAATAGGTTTAGATTCGGCGTCCATTTCTATCTGTTGAAATCCGGCTAATGCGTCGAAAGATGATATGACCTGTGAGCCGGATAGGGATTGAATTATTTCGGACTGTCGGGGGATAGGATATTCGTCGGGTATGGTTTGTGCGTTAAGTTTCCGATAGTCGATAACTAGCCGTGGTTTCCCATTCCTGTAAACTATCATGCACGGGGAGCCCCAGGGACTTTTTGACGGTTCAATTACTTCTTGCTCAAACCATTTCTTGAGTTGCGCGTCGATGACTTCGCGTTTCGCGGGAGATGTCCCGTACATGGGGAGGGAAATAGGAGGGACTCCAGGCTTGAGGGGAATTGTCGCCTTCCTGTCGACTCGACCTAGGCGTCCATTCAGCCCGAAAGCTGTAGAGTGCCTTCGCAGGACGTTTTCCAAGGCGGGGCGGACATCATCTGGTATATCGGGGCCTAGATGTACCGCCTTGATGACATCGTCTGCGGATGGATCCTCGGGAGTAGCAGTTGTCTTGGGGCCCCATAATTCAGAAGTTTGCGAAGGGGAGGGGGAAGAGGGTGGAGCACTGGCGTCTCGATCGAGAACGTCGTGGCAGGAATCCAGTAGAACTTTAACGGCTAGTGCTTGGGCGTTGAGTGCTTCCCAGTGACTTGAGGAGGATGGGGTTACAAAGTGTTCTTGAGGGTCGAAAGCGTACCCTACGATGTCGCCTTGATGTATACGAAGAGGATGAGTGGTGGGATTGGCGATGGGGAGGTAAGGCAGGGATGGCGTTACTAGCGTCGCAGGAGCTGCTAGCAGATCTTGTCCATTGTCGGTAACAATGGTCCCTTCCACGAACCACGAATCTTGATTCTGTTCAGGTAGGATTACGGCGACGTTCGCGAAATGACCAGGTGAAATGGTGACTGATTCCGAGGCGACAACCGGCACCGTTTCATCGTCTTGGTAAATGATTGGGGTGCGTCGACGGGCGCGACGAGCTTGTCGACGCTGAAGGGTCTTAGACCCTATATATGCTTTTCGTACGTGAATTCCAAGACGGTAGTCTTTCGACGTAGAAGCGTTTATGGGTATCTGCCCCCCAGACGCATAAACGGTGCACTGTCCTGAGGCTTTTCGAACGACTCCTAGTTCGTAAGAGGTCATGAAATCTTCCCCCAAGAGTAGGGGAACCTTCATATCCTTGACTACGTATGCTTCTATGTCGAACCGGGCGGTTCGTGTGTCTTGCGTGGTGGCGTATAATGTGGTGGATACGTAGCCAAGTATTGTCGCTGTGCAAGTGAGTTGATGTAATTTTATGTTAGACCCTGTTTTTAGAGTCGGTCGGTATGAATCCGGGAGCGAATTCAGATAGTCTTGAGATATGAGTGTGATATCGGCTCCCGAGTCGAGACGAGCTTTTATGCGAGGGGCGAGCGGCGAAGCGACTTGAGCTTCGATATGTAGCGACCTGATGCCTACTGCGTTCTGTCCAGGCGATCGAAGACGAGTTTTCTTAGCTATTACTAGCGCGGGGCTGACGTCGCTAGGGGTTCTGATGTTGTGAGTCTGCTTAATTTGAACGTCGGGCGAAGGGGAATTAGTGGGGGCGGACGTCGTATCCTGTTCCAATCCCAATGAGGGGCTTCCCTCCGTTGACGGAGCGTCTACTGTGCTAGTCGACGGGGGTGCCAACGCTGCATGGCTAGAGATGGGAGAGCGTCGGCTGATACCCTTTCCTTTCGGTTCATCTTCTCGTTCAAAACGTCGACGGTAGGCTCGATTTAATGCGACTGGCGAGTTGGCGTGGAAGGCTTTCGCGGCGTTGAAGGCGCTTCGCACGAGATGCAGATACTCAGTGATTTCAGACGCAAAATAGTCGGAACTGCTTTCATCGGATTCATCAGCTGGTAGAGAGGCTACATGGGCTTCGTATTCACGATCTATCTTACGAAGGTCCTTCGGGTCGTTTTGTCCTTGTGCGCGGAGGCGTTTAGTGATGACGTCCCACATGGGGAAGTGAGGGCATTCACGGTAGAAGTGAAAGGGGCTAGTACAGAGGTTGCACTCCCCTGGAGGCTTAGAGCGACTGTGGTGCGTGTTATCGCGCGTGAAGGCGTGTCCTTCGAAGGTCTGTCCTTTGGGCCAATTAAATCGCTGTTTACGAGAGGTTGTAGTGGGGGGACGGTAGGATTTCTTTCGTCGGTTATCTACTGCTAGAGCTTCAGCTGTCTCGGATTCTGAGTCGAGGAATTCGTTGATATGCGGTATAAGAGGGTCCGAATCGTCTGTGTACGCCGTCGAAGTAATGAAGGCGGTTTGGGGCCTAGGGTGAGAGGAGCGCGAAGTCTTGTCATTCTCTATGGCTTCCTTGCGTTCGCGTTCCCAAGCGTATAAAAGACGAGGTTGTTCGGAGTTGACGCGCTCGAGCAGTTCTCTGATGGTCTGTGAGTGTTCCCTTAGAATGTAGGTGCCCCACGATCGCGGTCGACGGGCTAGTACTCTACTGCAGACGACAGGTTCGAACTCGGCCTCTTCGGGGTAGAGTAGTCGAGCGTAGCTGATACGCCGTAACACCCATTCAATGGGGAGTTCGTTCCTATGTTCCTTGCCTCGACGGAAATACATTCGGTCGAATTCGAGTCCTCGTTCGTATTGCCACTCTTCATGCATGAACTGTTCGCGAATGAAAATGAGAAAGTTGGGCATGTTGGCCGTACACGTGGCTTGATCAGCGGCTGGAAGGCCGGTAAACCAGGTCCTTGCTAGTCCTGTAAATCTAAGGGGTGCAATTTGGGGCAGGCGATTCATGACATCGTTGCCGAGTTGTTGGAAGAAGGATAAGTCGCTGACGTATTGAATGGCAGTGATAGGGTTACCGTCCCATTCAGGAACAGAGGAGAGGGGTATTTTCGAACTGAGTTGCCAGTAAGCGTTGGGGGGTGGTCGCGGAGCTTGCGCAGGTGGTGGACCTATATGCGGGGGGTCAGGGGGATTATCCCCCCCGTCAGGATCATCGGGACCAGGGGGAGGAGGAGGATCATTTCGCCCTAATGGTGGATTCGGGCGTTCAGGCCATCCGTGATAGGGAGGGCCGCCAGGCCCACGGTTGCCTCCCGGGCCTCGACCGAAGCCTCCGTTTCCTCCACCGCTTCCGCCCGGGTTCCCACCTCCGCCTCCGTTTCCTCCGCTACCGCCAGAACCTCCGTAACGGCCTGAGTTATTGTCGTAGGGCCGTTCAGGGTCACGCCGAGGGTACTCAGGTCGTTTCCCTGAAGTTCGTGAAGATGGGCGACCGCGCGTGTCTTCGTCGCCGCTCTTGGCGATAAAGCGCGATGAGGACAAGTAATTGCCTAACTGCGACGAGGGTAGGGGAGGATCAGGCCACCCAGGACCTTGAGGGTACGCCGAAGTGGTCTGAGGGCGATCTATCGAGGATGTTCGTGAGGCTAGAAACAGAGGTTGTAGCCCAGTGGGACTGTTGGATCTCGGTGATGTGGGTAGACTGTGCGAGGAGTCAGGAGGACGCTTCAATGGCCCCCCAACTTCGGAACGTTTCGTAATCGAGGAGCTGGAGGCCGCACGACGAGAACGTTTGGCGGCAATGCCTACGCCCTGTGTGTCTTCCACCGACCCATATCCAGGGATGTATACAGACGAGGTGGGTAGATTCGAGGCGAAATGAACTTGAACTGGGTGAGGAGTTGTGATCGACGGAAGGACGTAGGGGGTTGACGCTGAGGTGTCGAGGTCCGAACGATAATTGCGCGCGGGAGTGGGGGGAAGAGGCTCAGCAATGCCTTGTAGCCATTGTCTGACGGGTTCCTTGACGGTTACTGGCAGGCCCGCACGATAGTCGTCGCGTTGCAGTAGTTGTAGCACGTTGGTTCGAGGAGAGTTCCGTAAGAACTCTTCGCGTACCGCCGAAACTGTCGAATCGTTCGAATGCACTGACAATCCGTCGAGCTGGCCCAAGACTATTCGGTGTGAGCGTAGCTCGTTGAGTATGCGTTCCTGCGCCTTGCGGGCACGGAACATTAGTACTCCCCAGGTGGCCTGCAGAAGGAGCGGGTCCTGTAAACCTTCTAAGCTACGCAGAGCCTTGAATCCTGGGTCGAATACGAAGCCGTTGGGATCGTCTTTTAGCACAGCTAATTCGTTTAGGATTTGATGAAGGGCGAGGGCGATATGCCCTAGTTGAAGGAGGTACGAGTGCGTGAATGTAAATAGTTCTCCCCCCGGGGAGGGGATAGATTGAATGTCGGGGCAAGGCGGGTGTATACAGAAGGAGATGATTTCCTCCTTTAAACTGACTAACCAGAAGCCTTCGACATGTGGGGTCTCCCAGCGAACGAGGACGGCCAGTAGACCGGCTTGAAAGTCGGTCGAACGTTGGTGTAAAAGCCCCTGCTGGACACCGTAGTCGTGTAGCAAGGCGGCGGCGTCGAATCTTGTAGAATGATACTTCTTCATCGAGGTCTCTAAGTCTTCAATGTATAGATCGAGAGTTTGTGCCGACCGAGTGAAGAGGCGTTCGGGTAGATCTGTCGACTCGTCAAGAGGAGGATTGACGAGCGATGTAAGTGAAGGGGTGGGAGACTCGTGTGAGAGATTCCTAGTGGGCGGTCGGAACGTGGTCGGCGAATAGGAAAGATCAATCACGGGGGGAACTGAGGGAGTTGTGATGTGCACGGGGGACGACCCCGCAGGGGAAGGGGACGCGTCATTAGGCATAGCGTCTGTGCCTACGGAAGGGAAGTCAAGAGTGTTCTTTTTGCGTCGATTACGTCGCTTAGACGAAGCCGTAGGTTTGGTGCTGGCCTCGATGGCGACGGAGGAGGAGGAGGGGGATGGCGCGGAAGCTCGAGTTTGTACGGTTCGTGTCGCGGAGAGCTGGGGGCCCTTCCCTCGAGGACGAGAAGGTCGATAAGAATCCGAATCGTCCGAGACTGACGATTCTGACTCGCTCATTCGAGGGGGCGTGACGCTGGGGGTGCAAACTGATATTTCCGCTATATAATCGTATTCCCCGGGAGGGAAGGGGTCAACTGCCACGTAGGCGAGGGAGAGAGACTTGACGGAGGGAGTAGAGGGTCCTAATTAACGCCGAGTCCCATCACGATGAGAGCGCAGCTCGTCGATTCGTCGGGGTATTCGACGGTGAAATAAGATAGAGATTACCCACGAGTTGAACTCAGTGGGTACGAATGAGAGCGGTTCTTCGTCCTCGGGGCCAATCCTGTGAGAGTCGTGCACGTGCGACTCGATCAGCAGGGAGAGTAGAGGACGGGCGACGGCATGGGGATCTCCACGGAGATGCCACCATTGTGAAGCGTCCGTGTTGAGAGATCGCGCCGTCGGAAGGGGCAGAGAGCTCGCGCAGCTCCCGCGAGGGTGAGAGGGCCTATACCTGGCCTGGGGACCCGTACCTAGGGCTGTAGGGCTGGTAACCCGAGCAGGGAGAGGGCGTCGAATGCCCGTACGACGAGAACGCGCGCGGCGGGTGATGGGAGTAAGCAAGTAAGATTAGATTGTTATGTAATCTACGGTCTATGGATTGATGCTACTCATCGAGACATCTATGTACGTCTAAAGGTGTGAACGGTAAGTTTCTACCGCATTACAGAGGCGGGCAATCAGCTCGTCGTGACCGATAGCGACGGGGGAGGTTGGCTAAGCAGAGAAGCTATGCGACGCCCTATTATGAATCACGCCCATCACACCCGATCGTCCCCAGCCGCATTCGTCATTGTATTAATAAGACGCGATGGTCTGTGCGTCACAGCATAAGTAGCCTTCTCGAACCATCGCCCGCCTCATCCCTCCCATCTCCACGACCATGACCACCAACGCTCCGATGCCACTGTTCACTATCGACCCAAACTCCGTCGTCATCGCCACCAGCGTCGCACTCAGCGAGGCATACGTCAAACAATTGATCCAAGAAGCCCATACCTGCTCATTCTTCGGCTTCGCTGTCGAGTTGATGCCGTGTAAACAGGTCCGCCTCCTCCAGATCGCCTCTGGGAACACAGTATACGTCTTCGACATCAACAAGATAAACCGTAAGTCCAATCTTCCACATATATGCGCTGACTATACGGTTTACGTTGCATAGACTTTCCAGATACCCTCAAAGCATTCTTGGCGAACGAGGCGTATGTCAAACTCGGCGTTGGAGTCCTCGGTAAGCCATATCGTCGAGCCCGAGGATGTGGAGGGATGCTTACAGTGTCTACAAGGTGCCGCCAAAGCCCTACACACCGATGAGGTCGAACTCGCAAGCGCAGGCGAGCTGTCCCGTCTCCACAGGATGTCCGACCTGTCAGGAGCGGTATCCGGAATCCCGTTCGCGTCTTCCGTTGCGCTGAACACTCTCTCCAAGGCATGGCTGCGTCGGGCACTGAACCAAGATCCTCAACCGGCGCATCAATGGATTGGCAAATTACGAGACGAGCATTATATTTGTTCGTCATATATATCAACCCAAACTCTCAATACTAACTATATGCTATAGATGCAGCAACCGATGCCGCTGTGGCTCTCGCGATCTATCACCGAATGATGCTCGACAACGTCTTGAGGAACGCCCGCCCACGCCTGTGGATCTTCAGCGCATACGACACGTGCACCAGCGAACCCGTCGGCCTCGTCAAAGAATACGCTCCATACGCGGCCATGAGCACTCAATGGATTACTTCGATGGAGGGATCGCTGGCCCAGGTGAAGAAACGCTTTCGCGAAGCCGACAACACGCTAGAAGGCGACGACTTCAACACGTGGACTGAGATGACGATGCCAGAGGCCGTCGTCCTATGCGCCTCCCTGACCAAGGCATTCGACGTTTACAACCGGCAGATGTCGGGTAGGAATAGTTAGCTTGTCCCGCAGCCTTCGTTGGTAATGAGTTCGACGCTGCAATACCATACCTTGTTGATAATGCCCGATTGTGCCCACTGTGTTCCAAGGTTCCATGTCGTAACGCCACGCGCCCGTTCGCTCGACGTACTTAGCCCCATGACCATGCAATGATCAGTTTTGGGCCAAGACTCTTCGTATTCTACACCGAAATCCCCACCCATTCGTCATCACCATGTCACATTCGTCGATCATCGCCCTGACGCTTCTACCACCCACGGTTATCAATCGTCGGTGGTCTGTGCGGGCCTGTATATAGACGGCCTCCCTCGTTGACGCGAACCCGCCCCTTTCCTTCCATCAGACCACCATGTCAGCTCCCAAATACCCCGCCTTCACAATGCAGGACTTTGAATTCGTTGTCGCCACCACCGCCGAAGAAGCCGACCGGGCCATGAGCCAGCTCATGGCCACTGCGCGCTCCTCCGACAACGTATACGGCTTTGACATCGAGCTCACCCCATCCAAGTCCATTCGCCTCATACAGATCGCCTCACGCGAGCAGGCCGTCGTCATTGATATCGCGTTCACTGCATGTAAGCGCATATATTCAATCCTAATACACTCATTGACAGACTGTCAGCAATCCCCGCCTCGATCTTGGACTTTGTAGCCGACGCCAGATACGTTAAAATAGGCGTAGACATTCTTGGTACCTCCACACTCCGTTCCACTTGAAAACACCTAACTTACCTCTCCAGGTGATGCGCGAGCCCTACCTGCCCACACTATGCGGTCAGGCGGCGAGCTATCACGGCTTCACCGTTCGATCGACCACTCTGGCGCCACTCTTGGCCTCCCATTTGCGTCTCACGTCGCTCTTGCCAGCCTCAGCGAGCGCTGGATCGGCCGGAGCCTCGACAAAACGCTACAAAGATATGATTGGTCCCAAGCCCTCGATAATGTCCATTACACCTGTAAGCGCACACTAATCTCATATAGTAGCCCACCTCACTACCATTTAGATGCCGCGGCCGACGCCGCTGTTGCCATTCGCGTCTACGACGCCATACTCAAACACCACCCCCTCAAGGCCGTTCCGAACCCTTTATGGGTCTTCATCGACATCGATCCCCTCAGCAACAAGGCCGTCGGTCTATACGACGAACACCCCGCATATTCGGCGCGAAATCTCGCTCATATCAAAAGCATCGAGGGCTCTCTCAATAAGATCAAGAAGGCGCTCAAGGCCGCTGACGACATCGTCGAACTGGACTGCGGCGGGCTGTGGAGCGAGATCGAGGCGCCTGCCACGGTCGCTCTGTGTTCCCAAATTACTCACGCCCTCGAACAATATTATAGCAACGTCGCCGCATATCCCAAGTAGACACAGCCGATGTCATGACTCCGTTACTCTTAGAATCAACCTATCGTACTTTAGACAGAACCCTCGTTATTCAACCATATCCCGTAGATCGCGCCCCGCATCACCAATTCGAACCCTTGCACCAATATCATCACGAAAACGAATGTCGACGCTAACCACCCTCTTAGAGTACCAACAGGCCAGGAGAAGGGCGCTGTGGTTGATATGGGGACAACGGGGCGGTGTGGAGAAGTCAATGATAGGGACACGACACGGGAACAGACGTCAGATAGCCTTGAGTTCCCCTACCCTCCACATAACCCTAAGTCTCGCATCCATGAGAACTGACGCAACCTAGATCATTAGCCCATATGCTGCTCCCTTCCTGCTAACCGTGACATCCCCGTCCCCTTCGTTGTCAACGCCCATACGCTAACGCAAACCCGCTGCTCTCCCCTCCAACACACCCCCGCCCATCCAGCCTCGTCATCGTTAGCACCCACAAGTCCGCGTCACACGCCGACCCAGCCACCATTCGTTCAGAAAACAACACCCGTCCCCAGAAAACTCCCTTTTGGCGCCAAGTCAATATGGACACACGGACGCGCATATAACGAAGGAATGAGAAGACTCATATGGACGAGTCCGACGAACTCGAAACAGGAGAATGGACACTAAACGAGTAGGTGAGTATGTTAGTAACTGGCTACCGTGCGAGCAACACGACGACGACGACTTACCTGCTGCCAAACGCCAGCGCTAGACTCTAGTCGTCGTCGTCATCGCCTTGCATCCTCGCATCCTCCATCCAGCAACCTTGAAGACAGGCTCCAGCACCAACGCCAATGATAACGTACCCCGCCACTCCAAAACAGCACCCACGTACCTCACCGCCCCCACGAACCTCCACAGCCGACCTAACGTTGTACCGGCACCTGTAACGAAACGGCCAAACACCGTCCGCAGGGAATGGAGCAGAGAAACGACGCCACGCGCACTGCGATTTGGATGCAACGCGGACGCGAACGGATACGTGGACGTAGAAGACACCGACGAAATGCGGAGGGAAAAGCGGAGATCGCAAAGCAAGAGAGAGAAGAGAGGCCTGCGACGAAACCCGCACCCGACGACGACGCCACACACACCACACGGCGAGCGAAATGGCAATGAAACGGTAAACGAAACGGCAACGGAATGGGAACAGCAACTAAAATGAAAACGGGAGGCGCGAGGGGACGAGAGAAGGAGATGAGAGGATTGAGAAGGTGAGAGAAGGGAACGACGCAGCGACGACGGCACCCCCATGATCCCCCGTCAACCTCGTCAATCTCGTGCAAACAATTCGCAACGCAACGCAACGCAAAAGGGAACGCGACACAACGAAATGAAATAGAACGAGGAAGGGGACGGGGGAGGGGATGCGGAAGGGAACAACCGTTGGGCGGAAAGGGGACGATAATCGACAACGAAATGCGGAGGGAATGGGGAGAAGGGAATACGAAGAGAATGCAAAGGGATTACGAAGGGAAGGAAAGCCGGACTCAAACGCATACGAGAGACGAGACGAAGCGGACGGGGACGAGGACGATGAAGAAAAAGAAGAACACGATGACGTGCAAACGTAACTGTAGCCGTCGTCGTCCTTGCCCACCATCCACCACCCACCATCCATTCGCGAATCCACGAGTTCACTATCCACCATCCACGCGAGGCGATCCACGGAGTCGACGAGAGGCGGCTAGGAGCTGTGGAGGGGAGTCAGTGCTGGATCAATGCATTGTGATACAGAAGGGAGGAAGCAACGATGCAACGCGAAATGGGGAACGGAATGGAACGGAATGGAGCGAAAGGGAACAAAAGGGAACGACAAGAAAGGGAAGGAAACGAAATGGAAGGAAAGGGAAGGAAACGAAACAGGACGAAAGGGAATACGAGGGCCACGAGGAGAGCCGTGGGCGTTCATGACGATGGAACGATGACGGCGACACGACGGCAGCACACGACGGCAATACACGACTCGACACGACTTGGATTCGTACTTGAAGGAAGACGGGTACGGCCACGGCTACGAGACAACGGGTACGGCTAACGGGTACAGGGATAGCTAGGGAATGATGGACAGTGGGGAATGAGGGAGGAACAAAGAGGAGTGGCAAAATGAGAACGGAAGCAGCGGGGAGCGCGGTGGGATATGAACGAGGAGACGAGCGGGGAGTGCCATGTCTGAGTGTGTGAGTGCTGTATGTGAGTGTGTCGTCGACGGCGATAGCGACAGAACCGACGAGTTTCAGCGTCATCGGTCTCGATCGGTCTCGAGCGGTCGTAGCTCTATCGGACTAACTTAGCATAATTACTTAGAGTATCCTACAAATATGCGTCATCGAGACTGTTCTATACTGGTCGTGTCCCAGTGGAGTTCCAGCCGTTATAAAGAACCCAGTGAGCTTAGTTCGGGTTGAATCATGGCTCGCGTACGCTCCCTTCCTCTCTACGAACTCTGGCATCCTCAATTAATCATCATCCAAGACACCGATGCCGCTGCGAAACAGTTGGAGGAAATCATCCCAGATATCCCTGGAGAAGGAGACATCATCGGCATATCCATTACGTTGACGCACACCAACAATATACGCATAGTTTCTGTATTTCACAGCGACTCGGCGTATACATTCGATCTCAGACTCATCGGCGGTGAGTAGCTATATAATGGCATACAACTACATTACTGATTGATTTTACTAGCGTTCCCACCTCATTTGAAATGTCTTTTGGAAGATGAAGACGTCGTGAAAATCGGCCACGGCATCCTTAGTACGTACATGTAAAGAATAGACCATGATTGTGTGGTAACCAATCTTCTAGACATCGCGTGGCGCTTATACGACGAACATAATATCAAGATGACGATGGGCGGCGAGATATCTCGGCTTCATCGGATCTTCGACAATACACACACGAATATCGGCGAACCATTCGATAACCCGGTCCCGCTCTCCATAATCGCGGAACGTTGGCTTAGAAAGACAATCGTCAGCGAGTATGTCCAATGTCGGTGGGGGGACATGTTCGAACTCGTCCATTATAAGCGTAAGTGTACCGTCGCACTTTACAGCTTGGCTGACACCGAGACAGATTCGGCTCGAATGGCAGCGATTGTAGGGCAATCGTACCAAGCCATGAGAGAAGGTAATAGAGTGGACAGTGTCGCAGATAAATTTTGGGTTTTTACAGGTGTCGACTACGCTACGGGGACCGTCTTGGGCCGATGCGACGAGTTCCCATTGCACACCGTGGCCAGCGCATCATGCATAGAACCACTCCGAAGGGCTGCAGTCAGAGTACGCGCAACCCTGTCTGAGGCAGATCGCCACGTTCAACGCATGGGCATCCCTGTGAACGTAGAGGGTCGGTACTCCCGCATTTTTCGGTTGTGCGAGGAGATTGAGGCGGCATTTCGTACTTACGATTCCGCAGTTGAGGAACCAGAGTAAGCGTAGTGTGTATAGTTGATATAGATCATAACTTCGAAGAACTTAGTGAACGACCGAAAGAAGTTTAGTTTCTTCATTGTATACATGTATCGGTCAGTATTAGTTGATACGGCAAACTCAAATGTATACAGCGGATGAATCGATTTATAAATTGAAGATCCATCACGAACACCTATCTCCAACATTACCACCGACATCCATTGCCAAGACCCATCTCCGTGACCTATACTAATAGTAAGTACCGACACTCATCACCGACAGCCAGTGCAATGCTAGCACTAGGCCAATGTCGCAACTATTACCGAGCCTACGGTTATTACCAGGCTAAACGTGTTAACATACCCCACAAAGACATCTACCGCGAACACCAATCAACGACAGCTAACGGCTAACTTGCTGATACAGAGCACTATTGCCAATATAAGCACCAACAGTCAACGTACTGACATCCACCATCAATATTCAACGCACCGACATTTACTACCGACACCCACCGTACTTATGCTATGTCTTAACATCTATTATCAACTCATAGCTGAAATCTAGTGTACCGAATGCATCACCAGTGACTAATATACTGACCGCAAGTACCGAAACTCGCAATGTGCACTGACCAATAACAAGTACTACGTGGACCGCTAGCAAGTATACATACTCACAACTGCGAACCAATACACCGACATCCTCCACCAATGACCAATGGACTAACCAACGGACAATCCACACTTCACCGCAAGTCACCGCATATATCAACGCCGCTCGCTGTAACTCATTATCAACGACTGAAAGTACATGTACTGCCACCGACACCCAAGACTCGTCAAAAATAATCGAGACCGACAGCAAATGTAGCGATGCCCATGATTGTTCGCTAGTATGCCGATACCAAGTCGCAATGTCCATAATCAACACCGCCTATCGACAACACAAACACCAATACCACGTACCATCACTCATCAATGCTACCGAACAAACGGACAGCAAGTATTGTAGATAAGCACGACAGCCAACATCGCATTTACAACTCAGTCAGTGAAAGCGGACATACTATCCACTGAGTCCCGGCCTAATGCTGGGTTAGGCCGACCCAAAATTACATTATTTTGGGTGCCCTCGGCACATTTTTGCACTTATTGTATCACAATTTGTACCGTAGATGGGCCCAGGTTCATATAAATACAGATTATGTACTACTGAACAGCTTAGATTGAGAGTTCAGCGGTATAAACTTGAAGCGTTAGAGCTCGCGAACGCGAGCTCTAACGCAATTCCACCCCCAACCATTCACATAATCTCACCCTCAGCCTGCAAATCAGACGTACCACATGAATTAGGGCCCTTAGGAACTTAGGAATTTAGGAGGGTAAGGCTTCGGGTTCTGGTACATTGTACTCCGGAGCTCGTTTACGAGCGACTCTCGGTGGTTAGGTTAGGTGAGTGAGCAAAGTTACGGACTAAGTATTGCCTACAGACTAGAAGTGTTAGAGCTCGTTTACGAGCTCTAACACGGACTCACCATCAAACAAATGCCAACGGATTAGGGCCGTAGGGTGTTAGGACATTAGGGGGTTGAGGCTTCGGGTTTCGGTATATTGTATCTGGAGCTCGTTTACGAGCGACTGTCTCGGTTGGTTAGGTTAGATGAGGTGAGGACAAGTCGGACTCACCATTGCGTAGCGTAGGAGCACTTGGCTTAGCATGGACGTAGCGGGCACGCGAGACATGTAGAACAGACACACAGACTGCGGGAACTACGCTGAAGGACACCGTTTTATCAAAGCGAGCAGAGGTCGCGGCGAACGGGGGGACCCAGAGAGCCACATGTGCCTGATAAGGGCACCCCAACGAGGGGGTGGCTACCGGCATCGCGGCGAAGGGAGAGGGTGAGCCAAAGTCACCGTGCGGAGACGCGTGTATGAGACTCGGGTATTGCAGCAAAGGGGAGAAGTGGGAGACAGGGGCGCCCTCAACGAGCGCGTGGGTGCGGGCATGTCGGCGAAGGAAGAATGCGAAGGCAGGATGGGGGAAAACGAGGATGAGTCGACATCATGTATGAGACAAGGGCCCGCACAAGTTGCGGGCGGCTTCGGGGATTGCGGCGAAGGGCAGTGGGAGATAGGGGCGCCCCCAACGAGGGCGTGGATGCGGGCATATCGGGGAAGGGAGAATGCGAAGGCGGGATGGGGGAAAAGGGAGACAGGGGCCCGCACATCGAGGGGGTGGCTATGGGCATTGCGGCGAAGGGAGAGGATGAGTCGATGTCATCGTGCGAGGATCCGTGTATGAGACAGGGGCCCGCACAAGTTGCGGGTGGGAGATAGGGGCGCCCCCAACGAGGGCGTGGCTGCGGGCATGTCGGCGAAGGGAGAGGCTGTCGACGTCGTGTATGAGACAGGGGCCCGCACAAGTTGCGGGTTGGAGATAGGGGCGCCCCCGGCGAGGGCATGGTTACGGTCATCTCGGTCGAAAGAGGGCGAGACAGCGGCACCGCACCCCCTCCAATGGCCACCAGCTAAATCTACTGAGCGTAAGCACATATATGCGCATGGATTCAGTAACAACGTACCGCGATAGTGCTACCCACCGTAGCCTCGTGCCCTGCACCCAACGGCGCTCCCGTTCTAAGCCTCCCCTCTGACTGTATACCTGCGAGACAATACTGCCACTGATGCCGCATTTGACGTCCCTATATGCGCGCGCATCGTTCCCCCTCGAGCTTCCTCTGAGAACCACGACTGTGGGCGAGGGCCCCAAGGGGGATACAACGCTGTCGCAAGGAAGACGCTGGGTGGGGCGAGGACACTAGACGCCCCTGTCGTAGGTGGGACGCGCAAGACGCGTGGCGGGGGGGATATGGGGAAGTCGACGACGCCTGGCGGAACTCGATAGCGACGCCGTGAGGCTGGGCTTGACTTTGCTCTTGTTCGCACTCCTGCAGCCGTTGCGCGCGTTCACTTCGGGCTACATGCATGAAAATGGCGCGGAGACACACCTGATGACTTCAGAGGGCGGTCTCTCCGTCTCCACCCCATCTCTCCTTCACCTGACCCTCTGGACCCCCATTCGCCACCTCGTTCGTCTTGACAACGCGCGGAATCAGACTTCTCCGTTGGTCGTTACGCGCCAGAGTCCTCTTGCTCAAGGAGATACGGAAGAGGGGGAAATGGGAGGAAATGGGGGCGCTGTGGCCTTCCCAATGGTCGCCAATTTCCTTATCGTCGTTGTGGCCGTCGTGGTAAGCATGAGAGCGTGGTGAGTGTTCGACGTTGGGAATCGGCCAACGGAATACGGCGGAGTTCAATCGCCCACGTGGCGCTAGTTCGGGCGTCAATAATGCGGGGTAGCCTCTCGCACTCAAACTCCTTCCCCATTCCTTCCCCGCACCTCTCGCTACGCCTCTAGTGCCGCCCAAATCGATTGCACGCAACATCGAGAACAAAGAGGGGAGGCAAGACATCGCGGAGCAATAGTGAGAGGACAACGTATGTCCCCGCCCTTTGATCCTCCTGAACGCGAACTCACCAAAGAACACCTCCGTTCCAGGATAAAACGGCCCGATCCATGGAGAAGCGACACCTGGGGGACGTCGCCCCAACTGCAGCAACAACGAGCGCGCAAAGTTCTGCTAGCTGCCAGCGGACTGCCGACGTCAGCGCAGAGGCCTTCTATGGCCTCTAAACAACGGCACTGAACTACCCAGGTAAGCTCGCGCTCACATATGTCCTCCCACCCAGCGGCCTTACACCATCGCAGACGGCCTCGACGGCCTTTGGACGAACGTCCCGCGTACATGCCTTGGGAACGAGTTAGCGAAACAAGAAGACAACGCCAAAGAAGGCAGGCAGACGAGCGGGGGGAAACCGAGAATGAGAGACAGACCACGAGACGAGAAGGGAAACGACAGGCAGAACGAACAAGGTGCGTCCCTCTTCGAGTCAATGAGTGCGTGCTGACGCTTTTTCGCGACAGCGTTTGCCCATTCCACACAGCACAGACGAGGAGCGGGAGCGCGTAGATGCGCGAGGATACGAACACACGAACCCACGAACCAATGGGAGACAACACGACAAACGAGGAAGGAGGAAGCACGCGAGGCGACCGTTCGCTTCGCTGCCGTCATATCCCAGTCAACTGCGCCACCCCGTCGCCTCGCCACCCTGCCGCCTCGCCATCCCAATCGATCCGAGCCTATCACGCAAGATGGCTTCGCCCAAATGGATTGCCCGCGACGTCAAGAACAACGAAGGGAGGCCAGCCATTGTGGATGAACAATGAGAGTACCACGTATGCGCCGCTCTTTGATCCAGCTGAACGTGAACTTACCAGGGCGCGCAGATCCGCCAAACGACGCCGACGCCGATCCTGGCTCTCGTCGCCAAGGTCCAAACCTCGAGAAGACACGGAAGGCCGCAACGAGGCTTGTCGCTGCCACCATTGCAGCTTGGCGCGAATACAGTAGGCAAACGACGTGGCGGGGAACGAGATGGAGTGTGCGGACGAAGTGACAGCGTAAACGAGACAACGAGGGAAGGAAACGAAAGAAAAGAAGAGGGGCGCGAAGGAAAATGAAACGGACTCGGGCATCGGGGATGTTGAGATCGCGTAAGTCTGCTCTCCCCGTTTCCATCTTTCTTTAACATCTAAACTGCGTGTTCCAGCCAGAATGATGCAGATCGACGTGCAGGGAACCCGATCGAAGGGGTAAACGGGTTGGGAACACTACGCCAACGCCACACGAGCACCCAATGACCCGATAAAGCACACCAAGAGTGCCAACGACGCCTGAGGCTCGTAAACGGTGGGGTACGAAGGGAACGAGAAACGAGACACCGAAGGACGCGAACGGGGAAATGAACGACATATCTCGTAAATACGATCTGTCATTTTATCCCTCGCGTTTGGAACGAAATGGCGCGTATTCGCATGCAGGGCACCCCAGACGACAAAGGTGGAGGCCCTGTAGCTACGATCTCCCTCATTCGTGTTCATCCCCGGACCACAATTACGCAAATGGACGCGGGACGAGGAAATGGGCTGGAACCCCAACGTACCTGAGTGAGGCTCGACAGGCCGAATCCCGGCAAAACGGAGTTACGGACGTCGAACGAAGGGTCTAGCCGCACGAAGACTTTGGATAGCAATGAACCACCACTAGGATGGCTATCGAGAAGCATAATGACGCGAATGACGGCGGAGATTTTAGCTAGGGGGAGAGGAGCGGCGGCAGAAGTTCGGTGTCGCATATGCCAGATACTTAGCCCGTAACCAGAGTTTTCGAGCCAACTGGACACCTTTGGTACGACATCCAAGAGCCTGGGGACGACGGAAGATATGAGTGTCGAAGGCCCTCTCAGCTGGAACAAAATGACGGGGCTGCATGTACCAAGACTTCACGCCGCGTATCGTCCATCCATATGAATTGAAGCAGAGTGGAAATCAGTGGAATGGGCGTTGGGAATCCATGAGAGGACTCCGAATGATGGCGGCGAGGGATAGTACAAGCTTTCTTAATAGCAGCTCAAAGGGTATCTGCACTACCCTGTTCCGAGTCTCATACATTATCTCGACGAAGCGCAGTCGTCGTCTGCGAGCCCAGCAATCAAGGAGGAGGCAAGCCGATTCTGTCGGTTCGATTTACATCAACATACTTGGTTTCTTATGACGAGCAGGGAGTTGATAAGGTATTTCTCGTATTCCGTTCGTCCAGCCACACGCCGCTAAACGACTATCGTCTGAGCAAGGCAATGAGATAAGAAGGAAAAGAAACGCACCGATAATGTAGCAACGATCACCAGGGGTTCAGCCGCCAAGCACCCCACATCCCTATCATTGTCGGCTCCATCACGAGCATTCATCTTGTCCACCAGCGCACGCCTAGCCATCATCGCATCGGGTACGATACCAACGTCGAAAGAAGAAGTTGGGATAAGGACCCGATGGACTTGGGTGTGTCCTATAGTGATTGCGAGGCGAGTCATCTCTCTCCGCGCCGCCAAAGAGGATGAAGCACGTACTTACTGCCTTGAAGGGAGTTTAGCACACCCTCGGAAACCTACTACTTTTGCTGTCCACGCCGGATCGGCTACTGCTGCGTGGTCCCATGGAGCGTCGACCTTCTTTCCGACGGTTCATGCTTGCATGCCTGTTCCAGTTTCGTAGTTGAACGCGAGCTCGAAGCTGCTCGAAGTCGAGGCGAAAGTCCTTTGGCGCCCATGCAAATAAGGAGCAACAACGTACTCCAATCGCAATAATCGGCGGTGTATCCAAAACCACCACCTCCGACCAGCGTAAGTCTTCCCAATCTCTCGTTTTCCCTCCCATCGAGATATCCTTCGAGCATAGAACTTATGTTCCTGTCTTATAGATGGCGTTGCTTGCGCGGTTGGACTCGACGATCGTCGCCGATCTATTACCCTTGTCGTTGATTTCACCAGCGTGTAAGCGCAGCCGCCAATTTTGAGCGTCGTCGGCCTCTGCTCCCCACGAAGCCCTGTCTATCTTCCTCTTCCTCTGCCTTCAAAACCGTTCACGCACCACTCGTCACACACGGGACAAGTGCCAAGTCCGCGGCCTACAATCCGGAACATACCAGCACCACTTAACAATCATTCACGGCGGGACTTTCGTCGACGAGGCGCACGGGAGTGCAGAAACTGTGACTACAGCAGACGGCCTCCACCAATGCCGAAGTTAACAAGCTTGCGAGACCACGTCAACGAGGTGCTTGAATAGAGGAGTGAACGAGTGAAGCACTCAACGGCAAGGCGTGCTGCTGTGTCGTCGTCGAGGCCGAGGTTGCGCTACATTGAGCCCGGAAATTGGATGGTGCATGGGCGCATTTCGTATATGCACAGGAGACACACCTTGGGCAAACGCCACCCCAGCCCGCGGCGGTCACCCCTTGGATGCTAGCCTTCCTCCCGCGAGCACCTTGCGACTTCAGAGCTTCAGAGCTCAAAGCTACACGCTATCGTTCGTTCATTTGACGCTGTTCTTCGTATCCATTGTCGTCATCCCGCGAGGTCCCTCTGTTTACTCCCAGCCTCCTCATGGGAGGCTATCATTTTCAATTCCCATGTTGGATGACGGGGACAAACTTGGACGATTACATCCGTCGGCGGGGTCGCTCCACGGTGGAATCTACTGTGGGCAGCGGATAAGAGTCAGCACGCAATCACGAAGCCATCGCAGCTCCCTGCGTGAACGTTTGGGATTGACGGCATAGCTGCGTTCACGACGCTCCGCCACCCCATCTTTGCTCGTCGTGACAAAAGTAACCGCGGAGAGCCTGCGGGAAAGGAGACGCGGCGGTGGAAGAAAGCTTGACCCCCTAGGTGGTGGAGATGCGGAACGCGTGCCCCATCTATAGACTCCATCAACTGGATCCCTGTCTCAAAGTCTCTCCTCGGTATCCAGAAGCTTCGGGTCTATCTAAATGCTGGACGGTGTACCTGGAGAATCGAGGACGGAAGGACGGAAGGGAAGGGGCCCAGTCAGGAAGGGATGGGACGGCCTCGGTCGTCGTAGACGATGACGGCGACGGCGACGAAGCGGCGCAGTGCAGGGCTGAAGAAGGTGGGCCCCCATCATGTTGAGAAATTCGGCCACTTACCACGTCATTGTTCCATCACCAGTCACCCTCCCCTTCCCGTCCCTCTCTCACCCCGTCACCAACTTTATCCGCGGCTAGCTAGGCCTCGTGGTGCACCTACTCCCTTCCACCATCGAGAGACGTCGGGATCTCACCCCTTCGCTCGTGGAGCGCCCTGTCGCAGGTCATCAACGCCAGTGGATATCGAGTACAACAGCGGTAGCTGAATGATGACGAGAAGGATCAGTCGCGAGGGAAAGCTGTACAATCTACAGCGCTCCAGCATCGGCGTCAGTCCCGACTGGGACTCATCCGCGTTATCCCCCAGTGACAAGGCGTGCACGGCGTTGGTCACGATGGACGTCTCCTGGGCCCTGGGCAAGTCTCGATTCTGCCTCACGGTCTGGGTGAGCGCTGAACTTGCTCGCTGCACTGTGCCACCATCCCTCGATAAATGCTGCTTGGAATTCGAGACACCCATGAGCTCCATAAGTTCGAGAGCAACAGGCTGATCGTTGAATGGATCACGGTGGCGCGGGCGCCTAACGGAAGTAAATTCCGGTGTGCAAATAGGTGTCTACACCATCGTGCACGTTCCGCTTCCAATCACCGTTTTCATCCATGCACAGCTTGGGACCCGCTGGACCGCCTTAAATATCGGCCGTCGCGGAATATTTCCAACGCTATGCCCTTCGCCTTCTTCTTATCACTCTAGCAATGTCATATACAGATTATCAGCGACATCGGTGAGTACCCCGTTTCTTTGAGTTTCACGCATCTCTCATTCAGTTTCCTCAGGATTTATGTCAAAGGTAATTGTTCTCGGGCGGATCGTATGAAGGAGTACACGCAGCTCATTCGATCCTCCTTGCAGCCATTCTCATCCGAGTGAAATCGCGGCATGCCGATCTCGCTGGCGAGCAGGCGCGAGGGCTGTCTGTCTCGTTCAAAGTCGACAACGAAATTAGGAGGGAGAAGAACCGTTGGACATGGGAGAATTTCGATTGGATCTTCCAATCGCCTGTGTGAGTTCCAGCATTGGCCCCGCTATATGACTGCCTCATAAATGATTGTCGCTGGCTACAGTGAACTCTGCGCGGGAAGCAAGGCGTTGATCGAGGTCAGACCGGGAGTCTCAACGACGGCTACAGGGGAGGTCCTCGCCGAGGTGACGTTTGAAGATGTAATCGCGGCTACAAGGAGCCGCGAGCACGCCGTCGTAGACCTTCAACGGGAGCATCGCCTCGCGACAATCACCTTACGCGTCCGAGTTTCTGACTCCACTGTACGTCTCATTCATACCCACTCTCGTTCCAGCGATACTCATTGTGCCCAACCCAGACTCCGGAGCAGTATCCCGACCCCACGCAACATGTTAGGCAGAGGGATAGCGTCAAATCCCGGGTGTTAGGATACCTCGAGCGGCCTTTTAGGCGCAACGAGCGCGTGAGTCCTTCCACCACCTCATGCCCCCCGTGATCTCTCTGCTAACAGTCTGAGCTACAGCCAAACACTCCACAAGACAACTGGGCGGGGGCGACCCCCTACAACCCGCCACCCATGCCCCATTTTCCCCCGGACTGGCGGGACCCGGCGGGGATGTACCTCCCTGGCCCTGCCATGCCTATGTACGACACGCCGAGGCCCTGGGACGACCCGCTGCCTCAAGTGTGTCCTCAAGCTTGGGTGGCCCCCGAGCCGTCCGATACCGGGAAGATCGAGTATACCGTCGTGGGCACCAGGAGGCCGAAGCCTCGTTAGTTTGAGTCGACACTCAAAGGCTCAAAGGCTCAAAGGCAGAGGGATAAGGGGTTCTGGGAAACGATTCTGCGCTGTTATAAGCGTTGGTGGTATTTATTGCTCGAATTATATATTCGGATGGGCTCCATTTCGCGTCGTATCGCCCGCCTCAACCTGAGAAGTCTGATCGGATAGGATAGGTTCAGTCAAGATCAATAGCACCAGAAGCTGGACTGAGTGTACTCGACTCACTCAGACACCCGTGTCGCGATCTCTTCTAGGTGTTCTACATTTACCACAGGCTCTGCTTCACAGATTGCATTAACGCGTCCAGCACAGACATTGCAACACGATCACATGGGATCGCGTTCGATCGCCGACGATCTCCACATCGAAATGCCAATACTAAGACGACTTAGAAAGTGAGTTCATCCAGTAAAAGGCGCGATTGGTTCTTACACGCGGCATTCCTCCTATCCCAGAACTCCTTGGACGCACCACCGTCCTTTCCCGGAGAGATGTCCGGGTCCTCGTGAAAAGCTGGGCCCTCTCGTCCTTTCGCTTGTTCTCCTCTAGTTGGTCGAAAGACGGTAATGGGCTGCGTGGTCTACCGCAGCGCAGGCGCGCGAGGTGCTTTCACCCTATTAGCCTTCGTCCCCTTTGTTCGCTTACCGTCTATGCGCCGGCCAGGACGATCGCCTCGCCGCTACAGAACACAATCGCAGCATCATAAACCCGATACTCCGATACGCCACGCTTCCTTCGTCCAAACCCCATCGCATCGTCCTCTACTCGCATCCGCGCGACTGCAGCACCGCATACATCATGCATGCAGCACCCCACTCCGTGCCGCGCCAGCGCACCAAGATACATCACCTTTCGCGAATACATTGCCTCCTTCCTTGGATACTCGCCCATTCACTCTATCCGCCACAACCTCTCTCATAAGACCGGCCCCGTCGACTTTATATGCGAAGTCTTCTCCTACCTCACCAATCGCGACGCTATCTGCTCGGTTCTTCGCACTTCGGAGCTCTTCCACGGGATTATACTCCCAAAGCGCTGGTGGGATAAAGTCTTGCGGTGAGCAGGTCCGATTGCTCGACCTCCTGCTCAGGCATCTCAGCGGATTGGGGTGGGGAGGGGACATTCGCGAGGCGTGTCTTCCGGCCTATCGCCTCCTCCCAAACTTCCGGACTCCGTCCGTCGCGCGCTTCACGTTGGCCACCACGTGTACGTTCGCCCCATGGCGAGCCAGGTTGCATATTCCACATCAGGCGCTAAGGTGTGGCTGATGCGCCGTTGAAACTTGAGTGACGCACGCCCCACCCCATGAACGTCTCCGATGAATGATTGCTGCCGCAAAAGACGATCAAGTACTTGGAATACCACACCCGCACCCGCGCAATGCGCATCCAAGTCCGGCTCCAATTCAGCGCCGACTGGTTCCTCGACGTCAACGTCAACTGGCTGAGGATCTCATCTGAGAACGTCGCAGTGACATGACAGAAGAAGGCCTGGATCGCGCGCTACCTTTCACGCGTATGGCAGTCACGCTTGACTTTGAGCACCGCTCGTCCCCCCCTCGTGCCAGCCGTAGTGAATGTCGTCGTCCTCTCGCGAGATCCTCTCGCCAGATGATCATGAGTGTGAGTGTTATCCTCCGGTGTTGGTCCTGAAGCTCGAGCGCCTCGATATCGATCTCGAGGGCGAGCGTGCTGTCAGTATGGTGTAGCTCTTCCTCCACTTGCGCTACGCCCACTGATCCCCATGCTCGAACTTCCAGACCTTCCAGGACTTCTGGGACCTGGGCTTGCTGCGCGTGTGGGGGATCTTCATCGGGGAAGGGGAAGTGCACGGTCGGGTCGGTGATGTTGTTGAGGAATTGGGGAGATTGGTGTATTTTTAGGTGACGCGGGACAACGTGGCGTGCACGCAGTATGGGAGGGATGAGAAGGTGCTATTAGCGGTTCACGGCAGGGTTTGCGTGTTAGCCTGCTTTGAGGATGGTTCGTATTGACGTCGTAACCGTGAGGTTGCGTTTGCGATGTTCTGGGCGATATCGTCGGCGATAGAGGTCGTCGGATACACCATTTATAGGGAGAAAGCAGTGCGAAGACGAGGACGTGGCACAGTTGAGACATAGGTTGCGTGATGAAAGCACTTGTTGAAATATCTGATAGAGCATACTGCTCAGAGCTCTTGGAAAGCGAGGAGGCTTGCGCCTCACAGAGCAAACGGCTTTCGACATTGAATAGATCGAACAGAGAGCGCTTCACCACGAGATAGCGTGTGTCTTAAGGTTCTCGGAGTTCGCACGAGAGATGCTTAGGCGTGCGCACCAAGTGTGATGTCACATTTCAACGGTGCCAACCATCAGGTAGCCTCCATTCAAGAGGGCGGATGCAGATGGAGTGCGGAACATAGGTTTGTGTTGAACGTTCTGAACGTTGACGTTGCGGTGGACTGAGAAAGTGACGTAATGGGAGACAACCGTGACGCGAACAAATCGAAAACACAGTCGGTCAAGTCGACCTCGTCGTATACCATGAACTTCTCCAGCTCGCTAGCAAGTACTCTGTATCTGAACTGAGAAGTAATCGTGGTGCCGCGTGGGATGGAACGCTCGGAGTTGGTTCGGAGATTGTAATCCCTCGGATGTTGGAGCCGACAACGGAAGCGCCCTGTTCATGCGTTCAGTGCCACCATGACGTCCCCTCCAAACACATACTGCTATGCTACAACTGCTGCTCCCCTCAATCTCAAACCACCACCATGTTTGCAATAATCCCACTGCGCTGCGTCTTTCCGAACGCCTTCATCAGGGCCTTGTCCGCTCGATCCATGAGCTCTGGGGCATCCTCAAAAGGTGCGCATATATCCACCCAGCTACGCCCATCGCTGACACGTTGACTATTCGCAGATCCATCAAAGCAGTATAATAACGCTGCAAAAGACGCCCGCGGAAACTCGAGCAGCCCCGTCGACGCTGCGTCTCCGCAACGCAAGGAAAAGCCGTCCAAAGACGCGACAGGGAACAAGGAAGGGATCGGTATGGTTGATCAGGTTGGGAGCCAGAGCTCGACGGCTAAGAAGAATGAGAGAAAGTCGCCAAAGTAGCGGGGTCACTGGGATGTCAAGAGATCGGTATTGTTGATTGTGAGTCCCCAAATCGTGTGCAGAACAATAACGAAGTTGATGGTCTCTTCGGTCCTAGTTATGCGGGCTTGTATTAACATATGGACGCTCTGTTATATATTCTCAATGCCGTCCGCATTCGTTGACCATCCAGTCATGGTCGATTGATATCCTAGACCAAGCAAATATACTGTCCATACGCTGCTGCTGACAAGGCCGACTACGCAAATCATACGAGCGTCCCAGACTGGGACGCATATATATATAGCCCTGTGAAGCGCACCCTGAGGCGTCGCGCTGAGCGCGAATCCGAGGTGTACTCTAACAGATAGATACACGGGGTCGTTGAAGAGAAGTGGTGGTACGACAGTCAAGGTGCGCCCACCCGCGTCCGACCGCGAATCAAGCACAGGATATTCTCTCTATGGTAGATGGGGTCTCTCGCGGGTAATCGCGACGAGATTTGGCACCCGCGCAGAGTCTGGATCGGTATCCCGGAGGTTGAGGGCGAGAAATGGCTTGGTGACGATCGAGGACGCACCTTTGCCAAATTGCAGCCAGGCGGAGTCCAGCGGGCAGACCAGGAAGCAGCCTGGCTACGGCGGGGCTATGCAGTATATTGACGCCCTCGACGAGTCACGACTGCAGACGGAGTCCATAATTATGAAGTAGCATTTTGGAGGAGAAATAGAGATGTGGCATGTGATAGGTTGTGTGTCCACGAATTTGAGGCGCCTGCCAAGCTCCTAATTGGACCCCCTGAGGACGGTGTCCCCCAGTATGTTCTCGCCCAGCGGATGGTTATATCGCGAGCTATGGTACAAGGTGACGAGATACCCCCAGATACCCCAAATAAAACGGGTTTCCTTTCTCCCGAGTCGTCCTGTACGTAGGAGTCATCTTAAGCGAAGCCGTCGTGAAATAAGTAGCTCGGAAACAGCGGGGAAACAAGCCCCAAACCTCGGTCCGTTCGGTCGCCACTTTTGCTGAATTTTCACCGTAGCGCAAGGGCGCTAACATCCCAGGAAGACTCGTGGCAAATTTGCAGCGCAATTTGGGCGCACAGCGTATACTGGGGTCCTCCCTACCAAAAAATAACGTTATGGCGCCCTACTGGCACCGTATTTAATCCAGAAACGGCTCGCTACCACCCTCTTGCGCAGTCCCATACTCAACGGGTCACGGTGCTCTCCTTCCTCTGGACGATATGCCTATCCACTGAGTCCCGGCCTAATGCTGGGTTAGGCCGACCCAAAATTACATTATTTTGGGTGCCCTCGGCACATTTTTGCACTTATTGCATCACAATTTGTACCGTAGATGGGCCCAGGTTCATATAAATACACATTATGTACTACCAAACGGCTTAGATTGAGAGTTCAGCGGTATAAACTTGAAGCGTTAGAGCTTGCGAACGCGAGCTCTAACGCAATTCCACCCCCCAATTGTCTGCACAATCTCACTCAGACTTGAAATCAGGTGTTATACACAAATTAGGGCCTTTAGGAGCTTAGGAACTTAGGAGGATAAGGCTTCGGGTTCAGGTATATTGTATTCCGGAGCTCGTTTACGAGCGACTCTCGGTGGTTAGGTTAGGTGAGTGAGCAAAGTTACGGACTAAGCATTGCCTACAGACTAGAAGTGTTAGAGCTCGTTTACGAGCTCTAACACGGACTCACCATCAAACAAAGGCCAACAGATTAGGGCCATAGGATGTTAGGACATTAGGGGGTTGAGGCTTCGGGTTTCGGTATATTGTATTTGGAGCTCGTTTACGAGCGACTGTCTCGGTTGGTTAGGTTAGGTGAGATGAGGACAAGTCGGACTCACCATTGCGTAGCGTAGGAGCACTTGGCTTAGCATGGACGTAGCGGGCACGCGAGACATGTAGAACAGACACACAGACTCTGTGAACTACCTTGAAGGACACCATTTCATCAAAGCGAGCAGAGGTCGCGGCGAACGGGGGCACCCACAGAGAGCCACATATGCCTGATAAGGGCACCCCAACGAGGGAGTGGCTAAGGGCGCCGCGGCGAAGGGAGAGGATGACTTGATGTCACCGTGCGGAGACGCATGTATGAGACAGGGGCCCGCAGAAGTTGCGGGCGGCTTCGGGGATTGCGGCGTAGAGGAGTCGGAGATAGGGGCGCCCCCAACGAGGGCGTGGGTGCGGGCATATCAGCGAAAGGAGAATGCGAAGGCGGGATGGGGGAAAAGGGAGACAGGGGCCCCCACATCGAGGGGGTGTCTACTGGCATTGCGGTGAAGGGAGAGGATGAGTCGATGACATCGTGCGAGGATCCGTGTATGAGACAGGGGCCCGCACAAGTTGCGGGTGGGAGATAGGGGCGCCCCCAACGAGGGCGTAGCTGCGGGCATGTCGGCGAAGGGAGAGGCTGTCGACGTCGTGTATGAGACAGGGGCCCGCACAAGTTGCGGGTTGGAGATAGGGGCGCCCCCGGCGAGGGCATGGTTACGGTCATCTCGGTCGAAAGAGGGCGCGCCATGGTGAGACAGCGGCGCCGCACCCCCTCCAATGGCCACCAGCTAAATCTACTGAGCGTAAGCACGTATATGCGCACGGATTCAGTAACAACGTACCGCGGTAGTGCCACCCGCCGTAGCTTCGTGCCCTGCACCCTACGGCGCTCGCGTTCTAAGCCCCTCTTGCTGACTGCATGGTCGCAAACCGAAACTGCCGCCGATGTCGCGTTTGGCATCCCTATATGCGCGCGCATCGTTCCCCCTTTGAGCTTCCTCTGAGAACCACAACTGTGGGCGAGGGCCCCAAGGGGGATTTAACGCTGCAGGACGCTGGGTGGTGCGAGGGCTCTGGACGCGCCAGTCGAAGGTGGAACGCGCAAGGCACGAGGCTGGGGGATATGCGGAAGTAGACGAGGCCTGGCGGAACTCGATGGTGACGCCGTCAGGCTGGGGCCACGTTCGCTTTCGTTCGCGCTCCTGCAGCTGTCGCGCGCGTTAACTACGCGCTACATGAACGAGAATGTCGTGCAGACTCACCTGAGGACCCCACAAGCCCTATCTCTCCATATCCAATCTATCTCTCCTTCAACCGACGTCCTGGACCCCCGTTCGCTGCCTCGTTCGTCTTGAAAAGGACGGGAATTGGATGCTGGCGCCTTCTCCGTTGGTGGTTACGCGCCAGAGCCCTCGTACTCTGGGTGATATGGAGGAGGGCGGATTGCATTGAGAATGGGGGAGCACGGCCACGGCAGATGTCCCCAGCGTCGTCGGCGTCGTCGTGGTAAGCGTCAGAGAGTCTCGAGCTTGAAGTCGGGAAGGGAACAGGGCGGAGTTCGATCGCGCACGTGGCACTGGTTCGAGCGCCACAATGCGGGGTACCCTCGCCCTCGATCGTCCTCCTTCAATACCGCCGTCAAGAGCGCTGCTGGAGCATCCTCCCCTGGCTGTCAGCACGAAAAAAGGGTACGCGAAGGCTGCATTACATGGGAAACGGCGAGAGCATGATACAAGATGATATGGGGTAAGTATCAATCCTGCCGCTGAATCAATTACGCACTCACATCGTTTGAACCCAACGCTCTACAGATCAACCTCGAACGGCGTAAGTAACGTACTAGGCCCACGCTTGTTCTGGGACCCCGGGATGTCGTCTACAATGGGTCGACAGATCGGGAACTGGAACGGGAGGCCAAGCAGCGGTGGGAACGAGATGAGAGAGAGAAGAGGAACGAAAAGTGAGAACGAAAGGAGACGAGAAGAAGAGAAGCAGAAACGACACGAGAAGAGAAAGAGAAAGAGGCGCTACCTTCGTCGTCAACAGACAAGGAGCAGGGCGCTGTGGGGGCTATGGGGATGTTGGGGTTGGGGTGGTCACCGATGCGAACACGACGCGGGCACAGGACGAGCCAGCAAAGCGAGGCGAGGCGAAGCGGGAACAATAATGAGGATACGACGAGAGGGTGAGCAAACGAAATGGCAACCAAAGTAGACGAGAACAAACGAAAGAAGAGGGGACGAGAACAAGAAAAAACGAACACGAATATGGCGCGACGCACCCTGGCGTGTCGCATCGGGACAGTGAGAGGAGCTGAACGACGTCCTGCGTCAGGGAGGGTGAACGAGGTAAGTGTGCGTCTTTGCGCGCACGTGTGGAGGGACTTAGCTATGTTCCTTGTTGTTCCAGATAGCCTCGTTAGTAGCAATGGCGTCGACCGTGATGAGGGTGAGGCTAGAGGGAGGACGGGTTAGAGTGAGCGATGAAAGCGGACGAGGAAGCTGGCATGCGAAGAGGGAGATGAAGGAGGGATTCAAAGAAGAAACCAGCACCCGACACCGAGCGCAGCGCAAAAAAATGCATGATGAAAAGATGGTACGCACCTTTCGTTGATTTGTTGGACCCGTTAACGACGTCCTCGTTGTAGATGCAAGAAAGAGAACAGGAAGACACTGAACGAGGGGGAGGAGGGAGGGGATGCGCAAACGAAACCTTAAGCGACAACGACGGAGGGACTCACCCTGCCTCACGTCACCCCCGACTCACATTCACCGTGTCCACGTCCGCCCTCACCCATTCTTGCGCGCGACCTCAACATCCTCGTTACCTACTTCCCCTTCGCACACTGCGTTGAGCGCCCTCAAAACCCCCGCTGGCGACGACAAGACAAAGGGAGACTGGCTCGGCTGGGCAGGTGGGGTGAGACGAATGCACGAAATGGCGGGCACGGCGGGACGACTTACGCAGACACGGGGCGCAGGTAGGACATTGGCATGCCGGCGTCATTTGTAGGAGATGTCGACATCGACATGGTGGAGGGCGGCAGTGAGATGGGAGGCGGCCGGAAAGAGAGAGAGAGAGAGAGACAGAATAGGCACGAGGCCAGCCCGCACGTCCTCTATCAAGACGGCATGGCTCACCAGCACGAACCCTCGGGCTACACTCACCACATCCCTTTACCGCGGGGTACGCTGATGGCGGGGACGGCGCACCATTCCCACAAATGCGGAGCTTGTCCAGCGACGACACGGCGTAGACGACGAAGACGCGCTACTTCTAGCGATGGGGCATGAGAGAGAGAGAGCATTGGAGGACTCTACGAACCAGGAAATAAGCACCAAGGTAAGCTCCTGCGCCCTCTACGAAACAGGAACGACTTACGAACATGCTCTGACTCAGGGTGTTCGCCGCGCTTCATCCCCCACATCGCAGCACCATCCTCCAGTTTCCACTCCTCTCGCGCACGACCTGCCACCATCCCTTCACTCCCACGTTTATCTGTCCATTCAGCCAGCCAGGCTGCCTCAAACACCAGAGCAAACAGAGCACGACATCAGCGACGACGAGCAGGATGGAAGTGAACGCGAACGGGAGTCACCAAAGGGATCACTTCCATCCCCCGTCCCATTGCTGCACTCGCAGCTTGCACCATCGCCTCGCCTCGTAGTCCACCTTCCCTCCCTCTAATCGGATCTCATTGCATCGCCTTGCATCCCCTCTCCAGGCTGCCCTGGCACGTCCACCGCAACCACGCGATGCATATCACCTCCACACTACGCTCGGCCGACGAAAAGACGAAAGATGGGGCGCGCAAGCGGAAACCGACAGGACAAGTGCCTGCGTCTGCATCTGTACGCCCGCGCTGACGAATCAAACAAAGGTGTGAGTACACGCGAGCGGGGCAGACGAGGGAGACAACATACCCCGATTCTGCACCAATACCACCCGATCCTCTCCCGGTCACTGACCGGCCAGGGTGCAGATTCGGATTCGGACGCCGGCTCTGAGGAGATCGCCTCGGGTTATGAAAAAGGGGGATGCTGGGAAACAGGCGAGTCGCGGTGGTGGTGGTGGCAGAGGGCGCTCTCGGGGTCGAGGACGAGGCATAGGAGGGCGTCAGGACGAGGAAGGTGCTGGCGTTGACCAGGAAGGAGGAGGAGGGGGGGTCCAGTGCGATGGCGATGGCGATGGGCCTCGCGATGCAGATGCGGATGCGGATGCGGGGGCCCAGGTGCCAGCAGCAGCCTAGTCCCCGCCGCGGCGGAAATCGGTGAAGCAGCGCACGGCGGCTGCGAGTCTTGTGCGACAGATTGGATGACAGGGAAGTTGGAGTCACGAAAGATGCGGACATCGTGGAATCTTGGAACGTCGAGGCTGACACGTCGACATGTGGACTTGAATGTCCCTCGTTTGGGTGTCCATCGCTCGTTCAAGGCATTGTCCGCCCCATTGGTTGAACCTAGACAAGGATGCAGGACGCAGGGGAGAATCGGGAATCGGGAATCGGGACGATGGGACGATGGGACGAAGAGAGCTCAGCTTCAAATTCATTCAAAATAGCACATGAGGCCTCGAGGTCGCACGGGCGCGAGATGGACAGCAGGCAGCGGCGAGGTTATAGGTTGAAGGGGAGGGCATAGTAGAAAGAAGGGGCGAAAGGGGGTCCGTTGCCGTCGAACCTCTAGCGATGGAGAAGGAACTTGGAGATGTGGGTGTATGCGTATTCTGCGGTGCTATGGTGCCGTTCGCGATGCAGGCTGTTCGAGATAGCGGAGGGAACCTTTACGCTCTGGTTGGAGAGTGCTGTTACGGTGGAATAATGGGTGGACAGCCTCTGGCGACGGGTGTGGCGGTGTCCAGGATCGTTTGATGATTGTGTGTTCATCCAGCCTACTCTAGGCTTTACCAGTTTATTAACGACAATGTATTCCCACAGATTAGCACCTGCTTTGTACCCCTCTCGCGTGTGTGTAGGCATGCTACGGCGGCGATTAACCGCGTTTGGGGTGAGCACGACAATTGGACGCACTTCATTGCGCTTGTCGTCGGATTCGATTCGATTCGATCCCAGTCGCACACGCACACAACCATCCGGCGAGGTCGCAAGTCGCCTCGATGTCAACGTAAACATTCGGCGAGATCGCGTGTTCTGTCTACAAGCTGGGGCTCACTCGCACGCCTGACGCCTGGCGCGCTATCTCTCATTGCAGTTGGGTCAAGTCACTCGCTGTGGCCGAGCCAGGATGTGCCCCTCGACTCGATGAGCCCCTCTCCGTTTGGATACACGTTCGCCCATGGACGGCCGACGAATAGGCGTCATCCATCTCCCATATCCCTGACTCGTCTCCCCACCTCTCAGCGTCCCAGCGTCCCAGTTCCTTAGCCTCAGCCCAGCATCTGCGACGACGACGGTGCCGGGCTGCCTTCCATCGTCATTGACGATGTACGCTCGCTAAGCTCGCTGCGAACTTGGGACGCTGTCGAGAGGGCGGGGGGCAAGGACGAGTCGAGCTCTAGCGTGGTGAGCTGATCGAATAGCCAGTCGATTGAGTTTCAAGCCGGCCCGTGTACCAGCCAGCCTCACGAACGAGGAGCTGTGTATCGAACGTGTTGGCGTTTCGAGGTGCCCGCACGACGATGGCTTATGAACAGGCTACAGAGGTAAGGTGTCATCAGTGCGTATGGCGGGAGGTAGACGGGCTGACTTACTCACCATCTTTCATTTCTAGCCGCAACTTGAACCCGCGAGCTACGTATCAAGAACGGCAATGAGGACCGCGAACGAAGTTCAACGAAATCAAGAGGAATTGGTTGACGACTTACCCTGGGGCCTTCTCAAGCAACGGCTGAGCTGAGCTTGACCGAGCTAGAGGTGATGGCACCCTCAGAACGTTACGGTAGACACCGATAACGCTCGATGCGACTTAGCCAACTACGTGCGCGTGTATCCAGCGTCTTCACCTTCGACGTGGCCGACGATCGGTGTGTAGGCTGCGAGATCGGCTCGTTGGGGGTGATTCCCGGCCTCGTTCATTGTCGTTGGTGTTTTTCGAGAGTCTATCAACAACGCGGGATATCTGTGAGTTCAACTCGAGATTCTCGATGTGGACAAACGGCTTACCATCGAGTACATCTATTGCGTAGAGCATACCCTTCGAGCACGATGATGTGCTGGCATCGTTCGCGCGAAGTCTACGATGCTGCGAATGGTGAGTAATCTACCTTTGCGTTGCGACGATCTAACTCACCGTTCCGTTGAACAGCTTTTAATCTCTGTCACTCTCGCAGGTGTGCATGTGTAGCAATGTCCGTTTCACTGGGACTGCGCCTGATAGAACATAGTCCCGCTTCCGTATGAGAAGGTATTGATATGAGAAGGTATTCGTGGAGCAGCGTAGACGGAGACTGAAGTAATCTCGCTTACCTAACGATCAAGAAACAGCCGCCGGCCACCTTTGACTTCAACATAGACGACAAGCTGCACGACGCCAATCCAGACGCGCCTCAATCCACGCCAAGTCGTTTCAATCTCATTCAATACCAGCACCATCAATTCTCTCTCATGATCACACGATCTCACCAACCACGTAGCCAACACGCGCATCTCCACCATCTACGCGACGCCTTACGCCCAACACGAACTGAGGAGAGACGAAGAGGCCCGGGGGATCCTAACAGGTAAACTGACTTGAACTGGTGCGTATTTTACCATACGATGCTATCTGTCCACTCACTATACCCAGAGATAATGTCCCACCTCGTTCTACCCGCCTTGCACTATCTGCCCGCCTCTCTGCCCACGACGAAATACAGAGGTGCGACGACGTCGACAACGCGGGGACGCGGGCGTGTGGGCATGGCCCTTGCGAACGGGGTACGCACCCCAACGGCAGTAGTAGCGGCGAGACACAAACGCCCACGACAGACTCCAACGGCCAAATCCAAACTCCAGACCTCGAACTCCAACCCTCGAACTCCAGTCTCCCAATGAAGAACTCGCGCGACTGAACCACCTAAACGAAGAGCGCAAAACCCAAACGACGGACTCACTACACTGACCGCTGAACGCAGAATGAAGAACGAAGAACAGAAAGAGTACGCGCGCCGGCGGAATGGGTGACAAAAACGAAAGCGACGCAGGGCAGCGTCAACACGATGGGAACAGTGGAAACGACAAACGACGAGCGCAAAGGAGGCGTGGCGTGGCTTGGCAGGGCGGTGGACGTCAAGCGCAGCGGCTGCGAGACAGGTAAGCACACTTCACGTTGCTCCCTTTTCGTCTGACCCACCTGCCCTTTTTCTAGCTTCCCGATGCTCACCCGCTAGAATCTTCGGCGCGGCATGAGTCTTCCCAGCTCCCATGCGCGCCATTGCCACAACTAGGAGAAGTAGAGAATGAATAAGTGGGCGCGCGAGCATGAAATGCAAGAAGGGAAAGCAAAATTCGCACCGTCGACGGGAACGATTCCTTTCGCCGTCCGTGATCAGCCACAATCGCCTATCACTGCGAGTATGACACCGAGATGGACAGTGTCGCCTGCGTCTGCGACTGCGGGGAAGCCAGAGCGGCTGCATCCCTCTTCGCGATAGTGCATGCTTACCTAACAATCAGCCAACAGGCGCTGCCACCCAGTCTCCCTTGTCTCACAACCACCGACGCTTGCGACCTCCGCCACGCCAATGCATGCGAACCCACGCCGCGCAATCTCAAGATCTCATCCTGACCAGAACGGCGACTTTACGTGAGAGAGGCAAAGGAAATAAGTAATCTTGGCGTCAAACGGCGCTCGAGCACCCAGGTAAGCTCGCGCCCGCTCTGGTTTTCCCACCCAGCCGCCTTATACCACTGCAGACGGCGCCTGCCCGGTTCAAGCTCTTCTAGGCCTCCTCACCACCAGCGCCATCCCAGGTTCCGCTTAAGGCCACATATTGACGTCGGTAAGCACCTTATGCTGACTCACTCACACCCTTCATCACTCAGACGCGACGTCGCTTTGAACTCATCCTACCCACTCCGCAAACGACCTTCTCCACAGCCCTCGCGCTCAACCACGCCGCCAACTCAGCACCACGGCCTTCTACTACACCCCGACTCCTGCGAACACCGCGCACGGCCCTCCAACACATCCAGACGCCCAATCCGGCGCCAAAACACGCTCTTCGACACCCAACGCGCTCTGCGACACCCCCGAAGATGCTACTCAACACGAAAGCGGCGCGGGAATCGACGGAAGCAAACGGGAAGTGACGAACGAAGAGAAACGGAGACACGTACATGAGAAAACGGGGAAATGGAATGTGAAAAACAGGGATAGTAGCTACGTGAGTCGTTGAACAGTTTGAGGTGAGTCATATCGTATTCGATACTCCACGCATTCACCTTATAAAGCGCAGACGTTCATTTCGCACGAACGGCGCTTGGGCACGAGCTGCGACGCGAAACGAACACAAATGGACGAACGCAGACTCGAACGGAAACGGTAACGAGGGCATAAAACAACCACGACGACGACATGGCGCACGAGAACACACACCCATGCACGAGTGGCGAGCGACGAAGGGGGAGCAGCGGACGGACTGACGAGAGGAAGTGCAAGCGAAGGGGAATGCAAGAGAACGTAAAAATGAAGGGAAAAGCAACGAGAATATATAGACCTCACAGGTGCGTCGACGTCGTTGAACGCGCGACAATGCGCTGATAGTGCATTCAAAGAAGGGTGTGATAGGGCACGCACACGACAACAACGATGCGGGACATGTGGGCACGGGGCACAGGAACGGGCGATGATTCCGTTAGCGGCAGCGACGGCGACGAGACGGAGATGCCAAGCCCCAGTCCAAATCCATCTGCCAGGCCGCGAACTCCCAGCCCTTGAACACCAATCTCCGCTCTCCAAACAGAGAACCCAAACCGGCGACACAGCACCCCAAACGACGACGGCAAACGCCGAATAGAAAGAGTACGTGCAGCGGCGGAATGGGGTGACGAAAACGGAAGGGACGCTGCGCAACGTGCAAACGCGAAACGGGAATCGGGAAAGGGGGAAACGGGGAACTACAGAGGCAAAGAGATACACGACGTGCAGGGAAGGCGAAGAGGAAGGCAAGTCCACCGCCATATACACCCGTTGCCAGTCCCCATCCGCCGTCGATCGCCAACTTCCAGACAGGGCCGCTCGCTCGGGAAGACGGCGGGGGGAGGACGACAGCGTACGTACTCACTGCACGCAATATGCGCGATACGCGAGAGCAAACGATCGGCGTGTGGCGTGTGGCTGCGCCGTCTCGGTAGCAGAAACGCCGTCACGTCAAGATAAATCCCCATCGTAGATCTCCGCCACGAGAGGAGACGGCATGGCGCACTTCGGTGGTACTACGCGGCCGCTACGAAAGGGGAAACGAGACCAGAAACGAGGAGCAGGAGGCGAGAAACGGAGAAACGAGACAGGCAAACGAGAAACAAGAAGCGAGAAACGCGGCGCAACGGAGTAACGGACGAAAAAGGCACACGAAAAAGTAATAAGGGCGAGAAAACAGGCGTAAACGTAAACGGTGAGGCGGCGCAATGAGAAGGCGGCGCATTGGTGAATGGAGAGACGCGGAACGGAGCAGGAAACAGAGAGACGGAGCGAGAAAAAGAGAGAAAGAGGAAGACGAGAGCAGAAAAGGGAACACAGGCACCGAGGAACGGAGAAATCGAGAGCGAAATGTACGTGCTTACCTTTTGTAGCACGATGCATGTATTTTCACCTGATACTACTACTTTGTAATAGCTATGGGATGTATGACGCCGCTGAAAGAGACGAGGACGAACGATGTGAACGGCAAAGTAAAGGGAGAACGGGAGGGAAGGGTGAAGCGAAACGAGGCGAAACAAAAGGAACAAGAAAGTAAGCAAGGGACACGAACGAAGACGCAGCCAAGCCACAGTCGACTCACGACACGCATACGCGTGCACGCGCAGCACGTCGACGTCACAGACAGGGACGTACCCCCACCCCACCCCCGCTCGCTCGATCATGATCGAGGGATGCAGGCACGCGGGGAAGCCCCAACAGGCCAAGCGCCTGCTCGGGCCGTCCTTCTCCAGCCTTTCCCAGCCAACCCCAGCCATCCTCGGACTACCACAACGCCCAGAACGCGCACGATCCCCACCGCGCCAGACAGCGTCCCTGGCCCTCGCCACGCTACATGCCCCACGAAGACGGCGTAACCAGGCGTTACAAGCCCGTCAGGCCCAGACGAGCGAGAATGGAATGCAGGGAAATGAAGAAGGGTCGCACAAGGAGATTTTCCTCCGTCGCGCCCATCTCTTCGCAGCTGAAAACTGTCTGTGTATGATTGTCTGATTGTCTTTTGGCGGACGTGGCCTAACAACTAGTGAAGTGTTTTGTTCTTAGGGTACTCCTAGCTATCTTATGAGACGGCACGCAAACATCCTCCGCCTGGCCACTGTACCCGCCTGCCCCCATTCCCACAGCGCACCTCAAACGAAGCCCAACCGCCCCTCATCGTCGATCGGGAACATTACCGACGACCTGCATCCTGCATTGACGCCCGCAGATCCTCTCCACCGACCGACACGAGGAGGCGCCAGGGAGTCCAGAGTAGATGTAAGACAGAAGGCGGGCGATTACGACGGAGAGTGCCTGAGCCGAACACGACAACTTAACAACGATGCCGACGTATCTATCTGTCGCAGCCGTCTGCACGAGGCCCCATCTCCCCTTATCCCTCCCCGCCACTCATCTCCACACACCTCGCAAGCGCAGCAGCGCAAGCCCACCTGCTCGCGCCCTCAGCACACTCCCATGTCTAGCCTTGCTCGCCTCTTCGCGCGTCGTCGTCTAGCCCCTTCTTTCCTCCCCGCGATCCTTGGCCTCGTAGTTGGCGGCGGCGCGAGCATGGCACCCTAGGCCGTCGAAGTAGCGCAATCCGGCATGGAGAGAGGTCGTCTCGACGTGCTCGACGCGTCGAAGCGCAGGGACTTACGAGTAGCGGCCTACGACGTGACGCCAGACGCCTGGGGACTCCTAGGGACTCATCCGGACGCCGTAGACGGTGCTGCGTGCCAGTGGCAAGTTGGGGAGGAGGGTAGTACGCTGCGTAGGCAGAAGCGCGAGCGGGACGACGTGGACGATGTCGACGGCAGGCGCAAAGGTTCAACGGAGACAGCGGAGGGGGGATCGAGGGAAGGCGAGAACGACAGGGCAAAGTCGAAGCACGAAGAACGGAATGGGTGAAGAAGGTGGAGGTGGTTGGGAGGGAGGTAAGCAAACTCCGTCGTTGCTGCTTTCCTTTCCCTTATTCACGCACCCTTATATAGCCTAAGCGCCGTATCCAAATGGGCATACATACAGCCCACTTCGTTCCTTGCGCCACTCGTTCCCCGGGTCTGGACGTAGCAAAGTCTTCAGGCGCATGGCAACCAACTTGGGCGTAACACACTGGAGCTCCCACGCACGCAAGTCAACAGACGAACGAACGAAGAAACTGACGAATGGCCTTGGCCGACCGAACGAAACGACGCGCCCAGACACACCTCGCAGCGTCGTACGCCAATATCGATACGGGGAATGGTGAAACGGGGGAGGGCTTACGGCACACGCACGCGCACGCTGGATCGCAACGGGTTAGAGCAGACTCACGACTCAATGGCGAGGAGAAGGGCAGCGCAGCGCGGACCCTGCAGATCGCGTATCGTGTTTGCGCAGATCCTCGCGATCGCGACTGCGCGGGTACGTAGTTGCTTGCATATACGCAGTTCACTCAGAAATATGTATACGCATTTCGGGGTTATGACATTGAATCGTACTGAATTGAGGCTATCTGCTTGGGGAAACTCACTGCTTACTTCCAGCTTCCAGAATCCAGTGGCGGCGGCGCGTGCACGGGGCTGTCCGTCTGCGCGGTGGCCTGAGGTCGGGTGCACGTCAGCTGCATCTCGCATCACGAACGAACGAACGGGAGGAAGGAATTTGCAAGGTGAGTGAGTATCTACGGCTTGCGAACAACTGACTCACCTGTATTCCCCGTTTTCCAGAATGAATCCATCGTATACAAGCTACATCCCCATACCTCCGTATCCCCGTACACGTATTCCACCCAGAATCCCACTTCGCATACCCATACGCCCATCCTCCCCACCCCGCGTTGCAGAACACCAGCGCCAGCTCGCGGCCGCCAACGATGCAGGTACGCGAGTACGTCGTTCATCGCGCTGCGTAATGCGCCGTTTCCGACGCTGCCACTGTCCTAGTATCGTAGCCAGATCCCCGACACGGAGATGCGATATCTCCTTGGTTTGCGCTGCGCTGGGGTCAGTGATGCGGTCAGGCGGGAATGCGGGCAGGGTAGTAGGATGAGGGTTGAGGGAGACGGTGGATGGAGATGGCCTACCTGGGAGATGCATCCCAGACACGAACACATGAGACAGAGGAAAGAATGCGCGAAGGTGAGTAAGTGTGTGCAACACAACGCTTACGAATGACTCACCCCCATCCCGTATCCTGGTATTCACCCAGCGCCAGATCGCGGACGCAAACGATTCTGATATGCGAGTACGTCGTTCATTGCGATGCTGACTCCATTCTAGTTTCGTAGTTCGTATCCAGACCCCCATGCGCGATGCGCGATGCGTGTCGAGGCACGATGGAGGGTGGAGAGACGAGACGCGTGTATGGCAAGGCAACGGGGGTGCACGGAGGAGATGGCCTGCATGGAAGATGCGACAGACAGATGAGCTGGGAGAACGGTGGATTTGCGTATCGTCGAAGTGGGAACACAAGCAGGAGATCTCACGCGATCGTCCCCTTTGGGGCAGTGCGTAGCGGCGAAGATGAATCAGGGCCAGCAGACTACGCTCGGCGATTGGATTCAATTGTGCAGGAGGGCTGGACGCATACAAATGCACGCAGAATCGCCATGTCCATGTATTCCCAAACGCTCAAGCGACGAGGGCAGAGCTGTCCAGGTACGCTAGCGCGTGTGTTTCGCTGTGCATACACTGGTTCTGTTTCTGGAACGATTAGGCGAACACCAACGCCAACAGGGCTAGGGTGCGGTGACGTGGCACTACACTGTCAACGTTCCCAGCCAAGATAGCCCTCAAAAGTTGGGAAAATCCCCTCATTTTTTACGTTGCGGTGTAGGCATCTTGATACATTAACTACTATTCAGAATAGTTACAATAATTAAAAAACCAGCCTTGAAGACTACCCAACTCGTATTCAGCGCGTTCAATACCCAACATCTGATCTCCATGCTAATCCAATGCACCATAAGAACACGGCTGACAACTAACTTTGAATCACTCACCATGACGCGCACGATGTGCTACGGCCAGCCGCGCAGGCTCGATACAGAGGGGAGATTAAACAGCGCGAAGGGCATCGAGATGAAACTGTCGCCGTCAACATCGCGCTCGTCGCCGTCGTGGTGTGCGTTCGAGAGAATGGTGGGCCGTTGCAGTCCAAAGTCGGCTCCCGGAACGGAGCGGAGCTCGATCGACCACGTGGCGCTTGTTCGAACGCCACAATGCGGGGCAGCCCGCCCTCTACGCGCCCTCGATCAGTTTCATCGATATCACCTCCGTGCGCTGGGAATACAAGGGAACAAGGCAAGTAGCCCAGTACCACATATACCGGGTTGAACTCACCACCAGCACCTACTCCAGATACATCCCGCCTCAGCCAGATCTCGTCGCAAACGTGAACAACAGCGGCGAGTTCCCTGCACGTTGACAACGGCCACCTTGGACAGCAACGGGCGCCAGCGCGTCCACGAGTGTGCTGGGAACTCAACGACATCAACGCGGCCTCACCCCACCACCCTCTCACCATCCTCTGCGCAGGGAACTATAAGGCCGACACGGCGTACAACCACGATGAGGGACTTGAACGTAATGGCGAGTGGCCTGATTGCGATGCTGCAATGCTACTAGCAGGACGGCATGATACGGGACAACAGGAAACGAGTCCAAGGGAGGCGGTAGACCAAGGATCGCAGCGGGAGAGCCAACCAGACATGGGTGTCGACGATGACGAGACCAGAAGGCGCAGGATAAGGTGAGTACTCATCACGTACAGATATCAAGTCACTTACCATCATATCCCGTCCCGCAGCGGCCGCTCTGTCCTATAAGAATGGAGGCGCAACGAGCAGGCGCAACTGCACAAACCGATGCAACCAGCGCAGTCGATGTTCGTCCCGCAAGGCGCATCGAGGACAACGACGGCGTCAGAGGAAGGAGCGAAGGAGCAAGGTGAGTAGACTCGTCACCTACTCGTTTGAACTGAGAGTCAAGTCGCGCGTAGATAAGATTGCGACGACGTCGGGGACGCAGCAAGATCCGAGTCGCCATCTTCGCATGTAGTGTGTAGATCCCATGCCAGTGTGGGTGTAGCCCCCGGCGCATGTGGCATACGCAAGCGCGGAGAGCGTCCGCCCATCGTTCCTGTCACAAGGCGTGTCCCCTCCCAAGGCAGGCATCGACGGCGGGCGATCCCTTGGCCCTTCCCGTATCTGCTCGAGCGCAGCGTCGCCGGCGCCCCCAACTGAGTTTGCAGAGGTCGCGCTGGATCTCTTCGACTCATCACTCGGTCTGCCCTCGATCCGCGCGCGTCCTCAGGTCATCGCCCCCTCCTCAAAGGCAGGGAGGTGCGCGTCATCTCACATCCAGGAGGACGGCATCGAGGGGTCCCTGGCTGCGCCTACGGCCTTTAATCTCCCTGCAATTCCACTCCCTTCCCTCATCCCCTAGCCACTCCCGCCACCCAGTGTCCACTCTTCGCCCGTCTCCACGAGACGCTCCCTCGGCTACACCACGCGTCCAAACGTTTACAAACACCCCAAACCACGGCCCAAGCCCCAAACGCCCCCGTAACGCCGCGAGACCTGCCACAAGCCTTCAACGTCGCGCGCACAACCAAGTGCAGCCCCGACTTCTCGATCTAGATAGAAAGAAACGCGTCAGGCGGGCGGCGCTTGGATTCGGGAGAGCAAGTCGGGCCCCGCGAACACGAAAATGAACCAATACAAACCCAACCCTACGCGAGACACGGGGCGCGAAGGCGCTGAAACGAGAACGAGGGAGTGTATACGAGGGGACATATATACTAGGGGAGAGGACACGAAGTAGAGGAAGAACGAGAAAAGGAATGAGGTACGTACCACGTCGTTCTCGCTCGTCGTGCGTTTGCGCTGAGCTGGAGGGGTGTGCAGGACCTCGTCTGCGTTCGTTTGGACTCGAAACGGCTACACGGCCGCCCGGGATGATCAGCAACACACGCAACATGCTGAACGCAGCGCCAACTCACCACGCAAACTCCCCACCACGCCGCCTCCCCAACTCTCAACCCACGACGCAGAAACCACGACGCACAACGCAAATACGCCCAACGCATCCAGCACTCCCTCCAATTCCTTCCTCTCTTCGATCCAGCCGGCTCCCCTCTCTCACCCGCCTGTCCAACTCCCTCTGTTTCCCTCTCTCGCTATTCATCCAGTCTCGCTACGTCATCATCCGTCCCTACCCGTTGTGTCCGTTGTTGATTACCTGAGTGCGAGTCCGTCATCTGCTTGGGAATGGAGTAACGACGTGAGTCGCCGTCCTTTGTCCGCTCAACTCCCAATACTGACCTCCGCATACAGCATCTACTGCAATATCCGCCGCGCATACACACGACAAACGCAGCGACTTCTCACCCACCATCCATCCCCTACTCCTCACTCTCAAACCTCCCACCTCCAACTCGAACTGGCGTCCTCGCCGCGCCCATGAAGGCAGCTCCAAGTCTCAGCGCTCAGCGCTCAGCCCTCGTCTTCTCCCCTTCAGCCACCACCATCATTGCGCGCGCGACAACGACTCGCGGCAAGTCTGTGAATTGGAGGTTAGCAAGGGACACGAACAGCTGAACTAGCAAAATGATGGGCACGAACAGGGAGACCACGAGTACAAGCGAAGGTGTCGAGAAGGGGACAAGGGGACGCGGACGAAGACACAAGCGACATTAACTCGGACGCGGACACCGATACGGGCAGCGAAAATGAACTTGGCGTAAGGCGTGATGCGGGGCAGTGCGCAGCCAGCGCAGAAACCGTGCAAGCAGCGGAATTGGGAACAGCAGAAATAGGGCCATTCCAACAAGTCCGCGCGTCCCAAACCGCCTCAAACGCGAGTCCAACCCCAATTGATGCCATCCTTCGCTCTACGCTTGAAGCGACTATATGCGTGGACGATCGGCGACTGCAATTGTGCCAAACGACGGACGTTGAACATTATTGGTATACCAAGGCAGCCGAACGCCCGGCGAGTAAAGCGGAAGCAGGACGGTCGAAGAGAGACGGCTACACAGGCAAGGTCAGCAAACGCACGCAAGGAGAAAAGGAAGGGAGAGGGAAACGAAACGGAACGAAGCCCCAAGAGAGGATGAGGGACAGGTGGAGGAGGGAAGGGGTGGCACGAAACGATAACGGGTGGACAAACAATGGGAACGGGGGATGGAGGAGGACGAGCAAGTAGACGAAGGTGCGTACGCACCCAGTTCTAACATCGAGCATTAGCCGCTGACGCGCTGACAGCGTGTCCCCTCTAGTGCCACAACGCCATGTTCACCTCCCCTGCGACTGCGAATGCTTGCGCAAACGGGGACAAAACGCGAAACGAATGCAAATGAACGCAAACGCGAAACCAGGAACACAACGGGATCAAACGACGACGACCGACGCCAGCGAGACTCACGATAAGGCAAACTTCGAAGCCCCGTCGAGTCACCCTGGCAACCGGAGGATAACGACGACGGGGACGAGAGCGCGCTGGCTGGTGGCGCTGAGCGTGTCGAGCGTGTCGAGGGCAACGGCAAGCACAGAAGGAGAGCAGAGGGCGGGATGTGAAGTATGATATCCAGGAGGGAAGGCGACAGAAGGGAGAGGAACGAAGACGGGGAGGTAAGTGCATGATGCATCGCGTATATCCCGGCCTTGGGACGTACCGTGCATCATGCAATGGGGCAGGACCATCCACAGACCCACGCCGCCCGCTCTCTCTCCTCGAATGTGACCCCATCAAGCGCCTCGAGACCCTCCCATGTCCATCTTAGATGCCTACGACGTTCCAGCCTTCTGCGGCACCCATCTCCTCCCACCAACTCCAATCAAAGTCCAAACCACTGAAGAGAACGACAAACGACCAACGGAACTGAAGGCGACGGCCATCATGTCCACCGTTGGCAGACGCGCTGGCACGAACATGATCGCCGCCGTCAGCCCGACACCTTACGACACCAATTCGCCTACATGGCAAGATGGCATCTTCAAGGCCGAGCAGGCGGCATTCTCTCCTCTCGCCGTCAACGGTATCGAGGACGCCGCCAACATCCAGTACATGCCCTTCGGTCAAAGCCCCTTGGGCGCAGGCAGCATGTCACCTGGCGGCCCTATGTACAGCCCCAGTTCGCCCAACGCGTATTCTCCAACTTCGCCCAGCTTTGTACCTCAATCTCCGTTCATTGGCGTGACATCGCCGTTCGGCATCTCCCCGTACAATACCTCCCCCTTCTACAATCGCAGTCGCGGAGCGACTTCTCCAACTTATTCGCCCACTTCACCCGCCCTCAATCTCACCTGTCCGAGCTACTCGCCCACGAGTCCGCGTCAATCCTATTCTCCGACCCCACTATGCTATAGTCCGCAATTCCCTTCAGCCCAACGTCACCACGCTACTCACCAACAAGTCCATCGTTCAGCCCAGCATCACCGAGGTGTAAGTACTTTTCACCATTCTATACCAACTCTATACTGACTCGACGGGCGAATAGACTCTCCGAGTAAGCAGTGTCCCTCGTACAATTTCTTTCCGCTCCTAATTAACGTTTCCCTTTCCTTCTAATTTTCTAGCATGTGATTTTCCTCTCCCACTTGATCTTCTCCTCGTCTAACTCTTTCTCAGCTCCCAACATGTCGCCGTCGTCACCGAAATATTCCCCTACCTCCCCAGCCTCGCCTTCCTCTCCGAAATACTGTAAGCTTTATCCTAATGATGAGGCGGTCGCGAACTGATTTTCCGTCCTAAGCTCCCACTTCCTCTCCTACTCACCAGCTTGTAAGTATCTACCGCCATCATATCGTCGAAACCTACTGACTGATTACTCCCACAACTTATTAGCCCCCGCCTATTGTTAGTTCATTCCCTCTTACCCATCTATTCTTCAAATACCGACCCAGCTCTAGCTCCTGCATCTCCCGCGTATAGCCCCACGTCGCCTTGTCTGTTCAAAGTTCGGAACCATCCCTCCGTTCGCGCTCTGGAGCGTGTCGCCCACGAATATCTTTATAGAGACCCTCCTTATCGACGTGGCACGCTCAGACACAGGCGATACCAATGAGAGGCTTCCTGTTCAACGTCCTGAGAGACGACTGCGCGAGAATGCAAAAGATCCTATAGTGAGTCTAGCTCTCTTGTGCACGCGGATATAGTCACTGCTAACGAGCAGCATATCCTAGGTCTATACGATCATAGGCCGTAGTGCGCTCTATCGCTGCCCCCTCTGTCCTTGCTCATCCGTCGATCGCGCGATCTCGGCGGTCAAAATACATCCTCGCCTGAAGCCCGGAATACCCGAGGCGTATCCCGATGCCCTAGTTCCTTGTTGGGGACGGTATGAGCACGCCCAGAGAGTAGTATACGGCAAGGAGAAAATCGGAGCAAGATACGGCCAGAATAAGTAACGCTTCTCCGTGCGGCGGTAGGCATCGATGAAGACGAGTAGAGGAGGGAGTGAAAGGTTTCCGGATAGGCGGCTCGTTTGTGGTATGCAGGGTTAGATTCTGGGCAAGACGAGCAAGTAGTGTGTACCCGATGCGTGGAACTAGAATCGGGCAAATCAAGACACACACGGTTGGAGTACTTTGCAAGCTGCTGGTGGAAGGTGAGGTGACGAGGAAGCCACGGTTCCATGACGAGGTGCTGAGTGCTACTGCTTCCGCACTCGTGTGCATATCATGCCCGCAGCGTAGGGTCCAATCCCTCAACATGCTGTTTCGCACAGCACACTCTGGACGTTCTTATGAGGGAGCTACGTATCCGCAACCTCGTGCACTAGGATCCGAGTTCGAACAGGACGCGCCCCAGTCCCGTATCAAGGTTCTCAAGCTCATGTGCAAACACAGCGTACGACGTATCAGTACCTAGCCTCCTGCAAACTTCAAGTCTTCGACTTGGCGACGCGGCGGCTGGATCTTGGTGCCGGGGCTGCACAGAGAGGAAAGTGACATTGCCTGCGCGTTTTCATAGTTATGGAGGTCCGACCTCTTTATCTTCTCGCTCCTCACCAATACCCTGACACGCGCCCCCAGATCTCCGGGCCACTACTCGAACGAGGGAGCATTGGACTAATAGTGCCAACCCCTGCGCGAACAATGCTCAGACGCCTTGGGCATCCGCCCGCCAGTGCGCTGCGCACGCGCTACGCGACCTTCCAGTCAACGTTCAGCTCCAACGCCTGGGCTTCAATGCATTCATGCCTCTAGCCTCGCCGCACAGCGCGCGTCATCAGCGCTCAGCTCCAGTATCAACATCAGCACGCCGGCCCTTCCCGTGGCTTCCACGGCACGACTCTCAAGCTCCCAGCCACGCTAATCAGTCCCCTCCTCAGGCCTCAGCCACGCCCATCTTAGAAAGAGCCAGTCCGTCTCCGAATCCCCCTCATGCCTCAGTATTCAATAGCGTCTACGGGCTTACGCTCTCGCGCGTCACGTCCTTCGCCCTCGGAACCACCATCAACAGGAGCGTTGGACCTTTTTTCTAGCTTCCCGGCGTTGAGGGTCAGACTTTGGTTCGGTTCGGAGTGCGAGCGAATGCGTGTCGGTAATTACGGATGTAGGCAGAGCAAGACGATGTCCGCCCCTTGGCCACTCATAATATCCATGTCTCCAGCCTTGTTCGTCGTCTTTATTTCTCTAGCGCTCTCCATTTAACGCCTCGAAGTTAGTGTTTACATACAAATTCTTATTTATAAGGAACTATTTTATCTTCGATCCTACGACTGCCCTTGCATTATGCCTCACACGGCTCACTCGATGTCCTCTTCCTCTAGTTGAACAAATAGGAGGCTCTGCGGCCGTCTGCCCAATATGTCAGGCTTTCGAATCATCCTAGTGGGGTGAATTTTACCGGATATCCAGTATGCATGCGCCTTCGCTATTTTCCGTATGCCAGTGTCCCCACGAGGCGCCCTCCAGTGGGTTCTCTATTTCTACAAATTCGACCTCGCACGGGATTGTGTCGGGGGTGGCCTTCCTATCGAAAAACGAGGCTCGCAGATCTTCTTCCACGCCAACGACTTCACAACCAAAATTAGCTCAGAAGTTAGTCCACGAATGAAGGGCTTACTCAAAATGAGATCCGAGACTTTCAAAGGCACTTCAGGCGTTGAGGCCGTTTCGCATATGGCCTTGGCACTGCGGATGAAGTAGAACCACGCCTCCGCAATCGACGGGAGCATCTCCATCATTTTGTGACGACGTATTGACGCGTAGATTGTCTTGCCGAATTGATGTCTGCAGCGCGAAGTAGTCTCAGAATCACGACTAGGAAATCAGCGTCCGCCGTACCTGATGGTCCCCGACCCATCAGAGCACCCGGCCACAACATTGGGGCCCGTCAATTTCAACGTATCCTCATCCTCGTCGCACTGTCCCTGCATGAGTAACTCCGAGCTCTGTGCCACCACGACAAATTCTCCGTCTTCGCGCATGTACCCAATATCTCCCAGGGCACATCTTACAGGCGTCTTCGGCCAGTACAAGAACGCTCCGCTCCACAGTCGAAGCGCGGTATAGCGTATAGTGCGGAAGCTCAATTCGTTGCGCTGGCGCGCGCGCTCGAGGGTGTCCAGGAGGGAGTCAAAGAGGACAGTTACGTCGGTGAAGCTTGGGACGAAGTGGGAGGTAAAATGCTCGAGAAGGCGGATATGGCTGGCACGCCGTCCTTTTTTGCGAGCCATGATTACTATTGCAGTAAGTGTTATGAGACTTGCTCTCGTAAACCCACGTTGACACTCACGATCCCAGTTCGAGAGGTCCACCTGCTCATAGATGATCTAGGATCGGACAAGCGTCAGAGGGAATCCTCTGCAAACAAGGTTATCCAACCCACGGAATCGATAAAGTCATGGTATCGCGTCTTCAGCCAAGTGCCCAGTTCTAATGGCGTTGTCTCGGGCGCCAGTGTCGAGGCGCCGAGCACCAAGTTATGGCCCAGGATTGGCTGCCCCTCCGGGGTCAGAACGATATTCGAGCGCTGAGGATGTGGGACGAGGGTAGTGTTCATTGATTAGTGATTACGCGCGTTACTGCCACACACATACCTGAAAACAAGCCTCTAGCTCACTGTGATGCAGCGCAGCACATTCTCGTCGGAGGTATTCCATGCCTGACTACACTCGACACTCAGTTGCTCATTCAATCCGAGACAGGTAGTACGTACCGCGATGCCCTGACACTAAACAGGATCGTCTTCATCAGCCATCCACCATATTTCGTGCCCTGCACACGTACCACACGTAATGTAGCCATGAAACTGTCAACGCTGTCGCCGTTTAATCGACGGTCGATGAAGTCGGTTACGTCCCCATGTTCAACTGGAGCCGTGGTGTCGGTACTAGTGGAGACAAGGAGAAAGCGGGATGTGACGTACATTCTGGGAGGACGAGGAACGGCGAGCTGGCCGTGCTGACCGAGGTTCCCATCAGCTGGTGCAAGTTAGGGTGTCTAGAGGGCCACGCATGAACACGAGAGACGTCTGGTAAGTTAAATTACGAGTTCTCTACTCACCTCAGGCGTTGTAGTAGCGCTACGTCTCTCTTGAATGATACTTTGGTCGCGTCGTCTTGGTGATATCGCTTTATGACGACGCGGGATTCCTGGTGCGGATAGGTTAGCCTGCCTCGAAACAGGGTGGCATGGGATAGCGATTGGAAGCTCCTTTCTAGGAATATGTCGCTGTCTTTGAGGTTTCGGACCTATTATAGATCGAAACGAATACAGTGGGGAGTAGGGGAATTCACAAACCTCTTCTTTATCTTTGCTCAATAGCTGCTGAATTTGAAGCAAAGACCCGACCTAAGATGATGTCAGTGAAAACATTCCGATTTTGACGTTAAGCCAACGCACTGTAAAGCGTTCAATAAAAGCGTCCAATTTCGCCGTGCAAGACATGATGTTGTCTTTGAGCTCTTGCGTTTTGCGTACTCTTTGGAACCAAGTGAGTCGGCGTTCTTCCTCGAGAGTGACAACGATCTCCTCCAGAGCTCTATTCTCATCAGAGTTGACCTTGATTGACCAGTCCAGTACTAATTGTATACTCACCTCTCCAAGTCTCGCACTTGCGTCATAACCGCCCCCGTTCCATCTCCAAGCACCTGGGCAAGCTGTTTGATCCTGTCGATGAGCTCAGTGTGCTCGTCTCTCAATTTCCTAATTGTCTGTTGACGGACACTTGCGTCAGGAGTCACTGTTCGTGAATCGTGTTGTGGATGGTGCTTGCCTGTACGAGCTCCAGGATGGATATTGCTAGCCTACAAATCGGTTTCAGGGGGGTGAGATACGGCATCTCCGATAATCCCTCGAGGCCTTGGAAGACGCGAAGAGAGTTTGCGATTGCATTGTTTCGGCGGGCACCTCGCCTCTCGGCTGTCTTTGGGGTTGGAGGCATCGTGGGTAGCCTAGCCTCGCGGTTCGAGCGAGAAAATCCTGACAAGTGTTTTGCATTTACCAAGGCATTTATGTGTGTCGACAAACGCCTGTGCATTGCCAATTTTCGACCAACGTCAAAGTGTATCGCCCCGCTCATGGCCGCCTTTAGCAGGACGCTCCCGTCAGGTTGGCCACATCAGACGAAGCACAAGTCGCCGTGGCTGCGGGTGATATTTCCGGCCATGACAAATGGGTCACTGCCAGCCAGAGTCGGGTCCGATTGGTGATTCTGAAAGAACTGTTACTAGAGAACGGAAGATGAAAGACGGTCAGATAAAGGGAGCCAGAGCACGGGGCTGGTAGGGATTGTAGGTTCAACTGAGTTGAAGAATGGAAGACGCACATCAACTGACAACACGGCGCAGGATCGGCCGAACGATTGACATGGACAAGTCAGCATCTCCTCAGCCTACCACTTTCCGCTGACATGAATGATAAGGTGAGAACTGTCTCGCATCCTCCACCCATATATGGTACTAGTGCTCAGCTAATGCGTCTATACTACAGCAATAGGTCAGTGCATCTCACACGGTGATCCGGCCTCGATCTCATTCTCGGAGAAAGTGCACCTTTGCCAAAAATATGCGCGCTGCTGAAGCTCCACTCCATTCATAAGAGTTGGTCCACGCTTGAGACGAGGGGCATTTGTGCCGATGTCTACGCCCACCGCAGACCTCAAGAGTGCTCTTCAGGGTGATATCCCAAGGATTAACGTCAGAAATCACCTCAAAATCCTAGCTATCAAAGCCTCAGCCAATGCTTGCATTGGCTGGGCTTTGATAGCGGGGGGGCAGACCAAAAAACTTCAAAACCCTTACATTTTTCGGCTTGCCGGGTCGACACGAAGTGTCGAGACTGCAAGCCGAACCCAGAAGACCTCTGAAAGACCCTATATTACTTGTATTACTTACATATTACATGCCCTGAAAATACTATTACCCTAAGTGTGACCCTAAGATAGCTGGGGTACGTCCCTCCCAGCCCCTTGAGAAGACTCCAGATGTGTTAAATCTGCGACGGCTCGCGGACGGGATCCATCCGCGAAGACATATCTGCGAAGGCTTGCGGATGGGATGCATCCTCAAAGACTTGCCTGCCCATACGTTCGCAGACGGGTTCCATCCGCGAACGCTCGCAGACGGTTTCCATCTGCGAGCATCCTCCTGATTATAGATAACGTCCGCAGATGGGATCCGTCTGCGAACGCCCACCCGCCTATCCATACCCTCGCTGAAAGACCCCCCTGCGAACTATCTCGCGGACGGATCCCATCTGCGAACGCGCTCAGCTCCTCCTGTAAATGAACTTTAAATGAGATGCGTGCACGAGCGAAGCAGGCCCACACGCGACTGACCTACGTACTAACCTAGTGGGTGCCGTCGTGAGCTTTCGGCTGCGAACCGTGCGGGCGAGCGACCCATAGTGTATACACGTGTGATTGGACCCGCGCCGGTGCTGAGCTCGCCGCGCATCACAGCTGCGCTGAATAGCCGACCTAGCTATCAAAGCCTCAGCCAATGCTTGCATTGGCTGGGCTTTGATAGCGGGGGGGCAGACCAAAAAACTTCGAAACCCTTACATTTTTCGGCTTGCCGGGTCGACACGAAGTGTCGAGACTGCAAGTCGAACCCAGAAGACCTCTGAAAGACCCTATATTACTTGTATTACTTACATATTACATGTCCTGAAAATACTATTACCCTAAGTGTGACCCTAAGATAGCTGGGGTACGTCCCTCCCAGCCCCTTGAGAAGACTCCAGACGTGTTAAATCTGCGACGGCTCGCGGACGGGATCCATCCGCGAAGACATATCTGCAAAGGCTTGCGGATGGGATGCATCCTCAAAGACTTGCCTGCCCATACGTTCGCAGATGGGTTCCATCCGCGAACGCTCGCAGATGGGTTCCACCCGCGAACGCTCGCAGACGGGATCCATCCGCGAACGCTCGCAGACGGGATCCATCTGCGAGCATCATCCTGATTATAGATAACGTCCACAGATGGGATCCGTCTGCGAACGCCCACCCGCCTATCCATACCCTCGCTATACCCTCGCTGAAAGACCCCCCGCGAACTATCTCGCGGACGGATCCCATCTGCGAACGCGCTCAGCTCCTCCTGTAAATGAACTTTAAATGAGATGCGTGCACGAGCGAAGCAGGCCCACACGCGACTGACCTACGTACTAACCTAGTGGCTGCCGTCGTGAGCTTTCGGCTGCGAACCGTTCGGACGAGCGACCCATAGTGTATACACGTGTGATTGGACCCGCGCCGGTGCTGAGCTCGCCGCGCATCACAGCTGAATAGCCACCCGGGTGTAGAAGCTGAGATCTGAGAGCATGAGATGAGAATGAGATAAGAACGAAATAGAAAAAAAAACGAGCACACACCATGTCGAAGATTTCGATCCGTGAATGCACGCAGACAGGCTCCAGCTGTGAACGCTTGGACCCATCTGCGCACGGTCGCCGACCGCCCCTATCTTCGCAGACGGATCCCGTCTGCGAACGATCGCCGCCCTGCACCTAATCTTGCAGATGGGTCCCATCTGCGGACGCTCGCCGACCGCCCCTATCTTCGCAGACGGATCCCGTCTGCGAACAATTTCGACCCCTCCGCATTCCCGCGAATGCACCCCACCTACTAACGCACGTCCGCCCGCCCAAACCCCTCGTCGATATTGCGCATGCCTCCGCCTGCGACTCTCTGTATCCCCACCCGTGCTCCTGCGAATGACACATCTACACTGCTGACAATGCTCCATCGTTCCACGTATGAACTTTACGCGCGAAAATCCCGTACCTGAATACAACGGCCTTGTCCCAGTCGCCATTCGGCCACGCCAGCTGGCACTTGAGGTCGCCTGAGCGTCGACGTTCATCTAGATGGATACCCGAGTGAATAAGTACATATATGCGCACTCTATCTGTACACGTACCTATACGCAGATGCCTCGCGCTCGTATACCCATTCGTCGTCCCCTCTTAGTCGTCGTAGGGTCCGTTCCGCCGTTATGATGCACGACCGCTCGTACGAGCCTCCATGGTACAGGACGTTCCTTGTACGATGGCAGCAGCACTCGCGGTACTGGAAATTTCCAAGTACGACGATGGCGCTATCGAGCGCTATTCCGTGAGCATCTCTGTGAACGCTCCCGTGGTCTCGGAGCAAAGAACTCGCATAGCAAGGCCAAGCAACTTGAAAGGGTCGCGGTCGACAGGCGAGAAGAGGACCGTGCTCTACGCGCCAGAGCATCCCGCGCAATATCGATACAGGGAGCAGTTACTGGGAGAATCAAGAGCAGCTCTGTTGCGCGCCCTCGTCGCCGTTACTGTGCATCTCATACTCGTTAACCTCGTGATGTGGTGCCGCGCTGCCAATATGCGCTCTCCTGTCGCCTATGCGAGTCAAAACGTCAACCCAGTAGGCCTAAATACTCACCTGACGTGTTCGCCCTGGATACCCACACCTCTACGCTCTATTATCCCTTAGGACTGCCTTTCGCAGTCCCTTGCGAAACCTTTGCCATCTACCACGATTCGAGCGGATTGGATTGTCGACGATACCCAGCTAACGCCCTCGTGCCCAGAGTGCTTCGTTCGTTGTTGATGTAGAGGAAGAGAACGCGAGAGGAATAGGGCAGGCGCTTGGTGATACCCATTTCTCCAGATCGTCGTCTGCTGTGCCCTATATATAGTAGCTGACCTCAAGGGGGGGGCTGAGATCTTTTCTCACAACAACTTTAAAACACAAGCTCATCAGGTGTGGAAAAAGCCCCTGATTAGTGTTTTAGAAGTATTTTTCCGTTTTTTTGTTCCCACGGATCATAAATGAGGTTACGGTTCCCCTAAAAAACTTTAGAAACTTTAACCACAACTGGATGTGTTTTTGTTTTGGAAGTATTTGGCTGCTGTTTTGTTCAAACAATTTATTAATAAAGTTAGGGGTTGTTTTTTTTAAAAAAATCAACCATAACTTAGCCAAATAAAAGTACAGGAGGTTCATTGGAAAATTGGAAGATTCTGTTATACAATATAGCAATACTCACCTTTAAACTCTCAACACCTCAAGTTCACTTAAGAGAACTGGGTTGATGACCAAAAGGACTGAGGCAAGGGAAAGGAGTAGTAGAAGAAAGAAATCAATACTATATTATAGAACAGCTTTGTACCAATACTGAAGCTTGTCTATCTATATTATTAAAACACAAAGGCCCAAAATGTTATTGTACAATCCAATTTACAGTACTATAGATTTTTCTGATTGAAGCCTAAATCTTTATGTGACATAGTCACAGGGCTAAAGCTTGTCTTCCATCTGTTATCTCCTTCTTCAGTGAAGACATCATCTCCATCTCCTATCTGAGTCAATGTCTATCCATTTTATTAAGTACTATTGATAAATCAATAGGACCTGTACAGGCCATGCATTGCAGTGGCTACAACCTTAAGTGGAAAAAAAAAACTATGTTGATCTATTCCATTTGGATATTCTTCTTGTGCACAACCTTCCCCAAGTACTATTTTGGGTAATACTTTCCCACAATACCAAACTGCTGTTAATAGGTTCATTAGTATAGGGGTTCAATAGTATTAATCAGGCTAGTAATGTGTTGACACCGACAGTGTTAACAACTCTGTGTGTCTCAACAGTGTGTTGGACTTGCTCTTAGTCCACATTGTAAAAAACAAAGTGGGATATGGCTCATGGTGTTCAGCTCTTTATCTTTGCCCAATTGACCATGTGGTGTTTTTTCCTCTGGCTCTGGGAAATGGCCAGTTTCTCTGAGTGCCCAGCCCAGCCACAGCTGTCCATGCTCCTGCCTGTATCTCAGTCCACAAAGGCCCCATTGTAAAAAACAAAGTTGGATATGGCTCATGGTGTTCAGCTCTTTATCTTTGCCCAATTGACCATGTGGTGTTTTTTCCTCTGGCTCTGGGAAATGGCCAGTTTCTCTGAGTGCCCTACCCAGCATGGTCCTGCCTGTATCTTCTGGCAATTTAGAGAGATTCTTATTATGATCCTGCTCTTTTGACAGAGGTGGCTTCAGCTACTACTGTGCCTCCCCCACTTTTACATGCCCTGTGTTTTGATAGAACAAGGGGAAGAGGAAGAGACTACAATGAAGTAGTGGAGAAGTGCAGGTCAGGGAGACCATTCCAATGGTCTCCCGCAGAGTATGTGGCAAAGAGACTATATCAAGTTGCAAGGAATCACAGGAAGGGAAGCGGCAGGGTGGCTGCAACAAAGAAGTGGGTGTTCACGCGGATGACAAAGGGGACGAAAACAGAATTAAGTGTTCCTCCTGTTTGTCTCATAGCAACACCAAGTTAATTGGTGGAGTCAAGGGAATCACAGGCCAAAAGCAGAAGATGTAAAGGGTGTGGAAAGGGTCAAAGGAAATTTGCAGGTGTACGCAGAGAACAAGTGTGATGTTTTTGTTTGTACATGTGGTGAGAAGGGTTTTGAGCCCAAATAGCCCCAGATAAGCTCATGACATGCTATTTTAGCCAATTTTCTGCAAATTTCTTTGTTTTTTGAGCACATTTTTGGTGTTTTTTGAAGCCTGAAAAAGGTGAGTATTGCTATCCTACTGTAGGATGATTCTGTGCTTACATTGGTGCTCTTTTCCTCCCCTACTCTTCATGCTTCCTGCTGCAGATCTGTTGCTTGCTCTTTAAGCACCTCTGAGTGGATTTGCCTGTTCTCAAAGGCTTAGAGAGGGTGAGTTCAGCTCTTCCACTGTAATAGAAATGTTATACTCATATCAAAAACCTTCCTCCCTCACCCTCTCTCAAAGTATTTGCTATTCCCTTGCTCCTTCTATTCCAATACACCTGGATGTTTGGGAAGAGAAGACAGGTTTGGCTGCTGCTGGAGATAAGCATTGGGGTTCTGGAGAAGTAGTAGACCAAGGTGAAGCTACTGAAAAGTCCTACCTCCCTAGCCTCTCTATACAGAGTGTTCACCAGTTGCTTGACCCTTTGGGTCTGGACCGCTTTCACAGCATAGTTTGCAGGTAGAGGGTAAATTCTCTCTGAAGTCGCTCCATTATCAACTGCAGCTGTTGGCACCGATTTCACTACTTTCTTTGCCAAACTTGAATAGCCAGTTTTCACCAGACGTGCTTCCTGTTCTTTGCTTCTTTGACATTCTTCTCTGGGATTCCTGGCTCCTCCATCCGACTGAATCGTGGACGACTGGATACTTGGACCACTGGATACCTGGATCCTCGCTCTTTATTTGTTGTGCCTGCTGAATAAGATGTGCACTGCTGTCTGTTAAACTACATTCAAATCAACTAATGTTTCTCATAGACTTCACTCCCCTCACCTGCTGTTATCCCCTCATTTGTTGTGATTATTTCACTGCTAATTCAATGTATGTGTTTCAATTTTGATATTGATTTTCAAATATTGACCAATTTTTATTAAGAGTGGCAACCAAACTCCACCAACTCCTCCACAACCCTGTACATTGTCAAACTCCCAATCGACCACCCATTCCACTCTTTCAACCAATCTTGGGATTGAACTTAGGAGCTGCTATCAATCCTCCACCTCCCCTTGTCAACCACAATGATGTATTTGGGCCTGCTCCTCCTCAACCTCCCATGCCAAACCCACCACATTTTCAACATTTACCCCCAGAACTTGCCCAACAACTTGCAAGCTTGCTTCCATTAGTTCCTGTAAGGCGTCATGCACCACGAGCCCATCAGAACAATCCACCTCGCCAGAGCCCACCCCCTCTACCACCTAATCCTCCACTTCCTCTGCCTCTTGACCCTCCTCCTTTACCCCAACAACCTCTGCCACCCAACCAGCACCACCAGCACCACCACCATTGGCACGTCCACGGCGCCAACAACGAGGAAGGGATAGGATTGCCCAATTGCCCAAGGCACGGCAACCATTTTTTTCTCAGTGGCCAGTACACTACTTGGGAAAAATGGATCTTGAATGTCAACACTGCCATGCATTTCATTGGAAGGATGAGTGGTTAACGTCCTCCTCTCGGAATTCTCCACAATTTGGGATGTGCTGTTATCAGGGAATGATTCAGCTTGCCAGTCTTGGGGCACCGCCTTTGGAGCTTGACAACCTCCTTAGAGATAATAGTCCAGCCTCTAAGGAATTTCGGGAGAATATTCGCCGTTACAACAATGCTCTGGCAATGACCTCTCTTAGCTGTAAGATTGATAACTCAATCAACCGTGGTGGTGGAGGCCCATATATGTTCAAAATCCAAGGACGTTTGACGCATCTGGCAGGTGCTCTGCTCCCAGAAGAAGGCCAACTACCACAGTATGCTCAGCTCTACATCCATGACCCTGCAGAAGCTCTTAATCATCACATGCAACATCCCCTCAACAATCAACTCAACCATGAGACTATGTCAAATCTTCAGGACATGCTTCATCGTCGCCACCCAGGGGTTCAGCTTTATAAACAGGCATATGAAGTAACACGCAACATGCCCTCTGATCAACAATGCCGTATTGCACTTCACTATGATAACACTTGCGACCAAAGACGTTACAACCTGCCCTCTGCTGCTTCAAATGAGATTGCTGTCATTCTTCCTGGAGATGGTGAAACTTTGGAGCGTGGAAGGGATATCATCCTCTACTGCAGAGCAGGACAACCACTTCAACGTATCAGCGAGCTTCATCTCCTGTATCAGTCATTGCATTATGTGCTGCTATTTCCCACTGGCCAATTTGGATGGACCCCACACATTCCTTATCAGGGTGGAACAGAAGTCAAGGAAGAGGGGGAAGTAGATGCAGATGGGAGCCGTTCGTCTCACAAGCACTCAACTATCTCTCAAACCATGTACTTCTGCTATCGTCTTCACATCCGTGCACATGAGACTGTTCATCTCTTTCATGCTGGAAAGCTGTTTCAGGAGTGGATAGTTGATTCATGGGCATTGTCAGAGCAATCATGGTTGCTATGGGTCACTCTCAACCAGAAGACTTTACATGTCGACAATCTCCGAGGTCTTATGGATGCAGTAGTGGCAGATGCAAATGCGACTGGAGCAGATGCTGGCCAGCGTGTTATTCTTCCTTCATCATTCATTGGGAGTACTCGGAACATGATTCAAAATTGTCAGGATGCTTTGGCTATTAATTGACATTTTGGAGGAGCAGATCTTTTTATCACAATTACTGCAAATCCCAAGTGGCCAGAAATCACTGAAGCCCTCCTAGAAGGTCAAAAGCCTCATGATCGCCCTGATCTGATTTACCATGTCTTTCATGCCAAAGTCAGAGCAATGATTCAGGACATTATGACCAACAAGCTTCAGGCCCGTGATTACATCGCGGATGCATACAGTTGTTTATATATATAATATGACAATTATCAAATTATATATGAGAGGGTGCTATTTACAACAAACTAATCAATTATAACTTCAGGATAAACAATATTATCTGTTTTGGACTCTTCTATTCTATGATCCCATATGGCCTTGATCCTTTGAACTGATGTGGCCCGAGAGACAGCAACATATAGCTGTCCATGGGTGAAAACAGGTGTGTGCAGATCAAGCCCTACATGGGCCACAGACTGTCCTTGTGACTTGTTGATGGACATTGCAAAACAAAGACAGATGGGAAATTGTCGGCGGGAGAATTGGAAGGCACCTGAGTGTCTGAGGGGATGATACTGATCCAGGGGACAAATATGGTTTGGCCTGAATAATCTTCCATGATCAACCATATTACAAGGACACGATTGCGACATCAAGTTAGAATTCCGGGAGATCCATTGCAAACACCGCGTTCTAGATTGAGATTCCGCAAAATCATGAGAACTCAGAGCCACTGGATCAAAGTAGCCATGTGCGTTGGGCGCCAAAAGGACGAATCGCTGGCCAATTTCTTGCTTACCTAAGATTACCTAAGTTCAAACTTCACATGGATCAAGACTTAATATAATAAATGGCATTCTGGGCAAAACTACGGCAAGGGTACACATCATTGAATTTCAGAAGCATGCACATAATCATCTTCCTTCATCCCGACTCCAAACTGCGAACTCCAGAGGATGTCAATAGCCTTATTTCAGCAGAGTTTCCTGAAGACAACCCAGAGCTTCTTGAGTTGGTGAAACACTTCATGGTGCACACTCCCTGTACTGGAAGCTCCACTGCTGCATGTGTAAAGGAACCATCCAAGGGCTGCTCCAAGTCATTCCCAAAGCCACATCATGACCGAACTACTATCAATGTTGACTCTTACTCTGTGCTACGGCGACGTGCCGATCGTGGGACTCACATGGTTGGAGAGAAAGAGGTGGACAATCAATGGGTGGTTCCCTACTGCCCATACCTTCTCTGGAAGTACTGCTGCCACATCAATGTTGAATGCATTGCCTCTATCAAAGCCATCAAATCCATCGACAAGTATGTTTACAAAGGCCATGACTGCACCACCATGGAGTTCCGAGATTGTCAGGATGAAGTCACAATGTATCTTGACTCCCGCTTTGTTGCTGCATGCGAGGCTACCTGATGTTTGATGCACTTCTGGATGCATGAGGAGAAGCCAGCAGTTATATGTCTTCAAGTCCATACCCAGGGCGATCAGATGGTCACATGGAATGAGGATGCAACAGACGATTTGCAACAGGTCATTGACAATAATGACAAACAGGGAGACCACTTTGACTGCATACTTCAAGGCCAATCAGGATATTCCAGAGGCAAGAGATGTGCTATACCCAGACTTCCTATCAAAGTTCGTTTATCAGAAATCTACTTGAAAGTGGAAGATTTGTCAAAAAGCAGATGCCATTGGAAGAATGTACTATTGCCATCCTACTGCTGGGAAACTGTTCCTGGATCCAATGTGCCATGTGCCACATTCTATGAAGCATGTCTTAAGTGTGGTCTGCTGGAGAATGATAACAAATGGAGACAGTGCTTAGAGGAGGCAGGAGATATGGCAACAGGCCATCAGCTGAGGGATCTTTTTGCCACCATCCTACGTGAATGCTCTCCATCAAATCCTGCACAACTCTGGAATGACTTTTGCCACAGAATCTGTGATGACCTTGGGCATAGACTCCGTGCTGGAAACATCAGAGAAGATCCCACTGATGAGGAGGTCTATGACTTTGGCCTTTATTTCATTGAAGGAATCCTGCTTCAGATGAACAAGTCACTGGCAGACTGTCCTGGAATGCCACGTCCACAGCATGATTGGGCAGCTGCCTTAGGAAATCGTCTAATTGCAGAGCAGCAGAACTATGATCCACTGGAACAACAACAGCTGGGTGATGAACGTATTCCCCATCTCAACCCAGACCAACTCTCTGCCTTCAATGAAATCTGCCATGCTGTCAACACCAAGTCAGGCCAAACATTCTTCCTCCATGGTCCGACTGGAAAGACCTATGTCTACACCACTGCGGCAATACTTATACGTACATCTAGGTATAGCTATTACTGTGAGCGTCAAATGTATATACATGGTAGTAGCTAACAGATACAAACATATATATCCTTATCTTCTATGTCTGTCACCAGTGAGCAGTCTCACCCTAGGTTGTCCCGAGGCCTCGACTCCCTCCTCTGCTCGAGTAACCAGCCTGTCCGCTTGTGGTACAAGCCCGCTAAGGCCTAGCTTAAGGCCCTCTACCCTCGCAAGAGTGACACAAGCCCTCGTTCCCCCTGGACGATGTGATTTCACTCAATATGAGTGACATGCTTTGGCATTGGTATAGGTGCAAGTATTCATCAATTATGTTACTACTATATACCTACACCTATACTCCCATGTTTTTGACCTTTTAGAATGGTCTACTACCTCCCAAACCAGCAGTATTAGCTACCAACTACCTAGCTAAGGTGCGCACTTTTGAAATTTGAACTTTCCCACAGTCACTAAATTAGTGATCACCTTCAGATTTGTATTACATTTCCGATGTTTTTGGTCAGTAACTGTTAATCAAGGTCAATACTCATTGATATCATTACAACTTTTTGTAATGAACCTATACCTGCCTAACTGATGGTCACATTTGCGACTTTTTCAACTTTTGGATTTTCCCACAGTCACTAATATCACTGATATTACACTTTGTTTTGCTTACAACTTTTTAATGGCTACAAATCTCACTGATAACATTACAACTTTTTGAAATGAACCTATAGCTGGCTTTCTAATAGCACTATTTTCGACTTTTTGTGATTCAGAATTTTCCCACAGTCACAAACATTATTTTTTTTTTTTTTGAATCATTGCTTAACCTCCGGAGTGGCATTGCCATATGTGGGAGGGTCAAGGGCTGTACTACACAATTTGTACCTGTTTGTACCTAAGCAATTATCTAACATTTGTGACTGTCCTGAACCACTGCCGAGGTGTCCCGGAGGGACAACCAATGCGGAGAGTTCCGCGTAATGTACCCATCTTATTAGGTAATATCACTGCACCTCTCCTCTAGGATTTTTGAACTTCCCACACCCTGTCTTCCTCTGCCCCCGACTTGTCTTCCGACCCAGCCCAGACTGATCATGTGCTCAGGAACCTCATTGCCGACATTCTCCTTTCTCCTTGGCCTCTGACCTAATTTTTTCGGGTTGTCCGGGCGTCACGAGGGGGTGGCGAGACCCCGCACTCGGCCTTAGGCGGCAGGGTACCAGAAGTGCAGCCGGCTGGATAACTTCTTGCGGTCATGTGCTGTTCTGATAGCCGGATTCGGATGAGGAGGTTGGTGGCTGATTGGATAGTGGTGTGGTGTTAAAATTCGTACTCCGAAAGAGTGAGTGCCGATCGGTGGTGGTGAAGGAAATATATGCGGTGGGTGAAAAAGGGCACCAGTGGGGATTGAACGAGTGTATCCAAGACTGCCGACCGGTGCTGCCGGGGTGCAATGGCAGCTGCACGATAGCCCACTCCACTATCGCGCCCCCACAAACATTATTGATCACATTCTTTCCTTTGCTTATAACTTTTTAATGGCTACAAATCTCACTAATAACATTAGAACTTTTTGCAATGAACCTATACCTGGCTTTCTAATGGCATCATTTTCGACTTTTTGACTATCAATATTTTCCCACAGTCACTAATGCTACTGATCACATTTTTATTTCATCAATATCATTGTAATGAATCTGTATATTTTACAATTGAAATACTAGTTAACTGAGACCATTCACATGTTGCTGGCAATATTCAACTGAAAATAAGTCAAGTTAACTGGAGATCACCAAGAATACCTGGAAATAGTTAACTGATCAGTTAACTGGGATGATACAGATATTGCTGGCAATATTCAACTGGGGAATAATTCCAGTTAACTGGGCAAGGCCAGCTACTGCTGTTGATAGTTGACTAGATGGTGCAGTTAACTGAGACAACACAGATATTGCTGGAAATATTCAACTGGGCAAGATTTTTCCCACGATCAGAATCAATATTCAATATTGCTTTTTATGGTGGAAAATACTAGTGAACTGGACTGGTACAGATGCTGCTGGGTATAGTCAACTGGGAAATAAGTTCAGTTAACTGGCTGTATACAGATACAGCTAAATGTAGTTGATTTGAGAGATCCCAGTTGACTCAACACACTGGGATATATCTGCCCCCAGTTAACTGGGAATACCCAGGTAGAACTGAGCTCCAGTTAATTCCTTTTTATTAACTATCTGGCACCTAGTTAACTAGACAGCCAGCAGTTCTATCTGGCAATAGTTAACTGAGAGAACACCCACCTACACCTGGCGATAGTACAAACAGTATAGCCAGGTACTAGTGGTATATGTTCAACTCAAGTAGGGGGTATTATTGACTGGCCATTACACGCAGTACATTGTAGTGGGGGAGACGAAAGAAAGAGAAAGCTTGTGAGTCCTCGATCCATAATACATGTTAACACTAATAGGTTGTGTACATTATCTAGCTTTCCCCACCACATGAGTGCCGCTTTACTGTGGTCGCCTATCTCCAGCAATTCAACGCCTCCCTTCAGTGCAAATTTACTGCTCCATCCCCTCATCCCCCCGAGCACCAGCGCAGAAACCTTTGATTATAAATCACCATTCACAGTGCTCGACTTCACATCGCCGTTGCCTCAACTTCACAACGCCTTTGCTTCGCCTTCGTCTCAACTTCACATCAACTTCGCATCAATTCGCCCCACGCACGTAGTCCCCCCTGCACCAATTAGGATCAGAATGATCCTTAGGTGGTCCACCCGCAATCTATTGCCATCTTCGTCGATTGGTTGGCTATCGAGGTCCCTCCCCGCTACTTCACGTCGCCTTCGTCTCGCCTTTAAATTTGTCTCGCCTTCGCATTGATTTGTCCTACGCACATAGTCCCCCTGCGCAAAGTGGGATCAGAACAATCCACCCGCGATCTATTGCCATCTTTGTTAATTGGTTGGCTATCGAGGTCCCTCCCCGTTTGATTCAGATCATACACCCCCATCATTATCAACACACAGGCCGCCAAAGCGCAAGCGTGCTGGTACAATATCTGAGTTGCAAACATGTGCAATCTGCGACCAGGACATTTGTGCATGAGGAATGGGGGCCCATCGCAAGAAATGCAAGAAGGATCACGCAAACATGCTGCATGACAACAAAGAGCTGCCCAAGTTGAGCTGGAGGAAGCTATTGCAGAATTATCAGCAGGTAAATTCGCATTCATACCCGGTGAATGTTGTAGGAATTCTGGCTAATACAAGCAATAGGCCCCGCTGGTCCAGCTGACATGCCCGACCACAATGCATCAGCACAATTCATGGACGAACATGAAGGCCACCGTAGATTCAGCCCAATCATGCTTGAATGTGGTGATCATGATGGTGTTCCGATCAACGGTATGTTCAAACAAGTATTTGACACGGAAGAAAACTATTAACCCAATCTCCACTTTAGATGAACCTCCTGTACCATTTGCAAAGGATGATATCAAGACGGAATATCATGCTCATAGCAGAAAGGTTCCCACCGTCCAATCATTCGATACCTACCAGCGCCGTCCTACCGCCCCTCCAGTTGAAGCATCCGCACATAATAATTCCCTCCTGCCATGGAGCCCCTTTCGCAGCTGCTTGGATTTTGAGGTAGCATCACTGGCTCTTGACGCTGCATTGAAGAAGGAGCATGTTGAGGCCCTTATCTCACTTATCAAATGTTGTGGTCGTGATCCTCAGCAGTTCACCATTCAAAATGCAGCAGACATAGATGACATTTGGACATTGGCTACTTGTAAGGGCAACCTCAAGATGGCCGCACAGCGCAGGCTAGCAGAGGGAGAATCCAAAGATATGAATAATGCTACCTACAATACATGAGAGAATACACACCTAGCAGAGGGAGAATCCAAAGAGAACAAGATAAGGATCCTCCATGCTAGGATGCGAAGTATATACTGTAGAAGCGTGGGAGAAGAATGAAAGAACTGTATAGTACACCCGCCACAAGTCCGATGAATATCACAAGGTACGAGCAGGAGCATGTGATAATAAGTGGAGGGGAATATGCAGGAGTCGTGCCAGCGACCTGGGGAAGTGGGAATAGGAAGGGAAACAGTGGGAGAAGTGAGGGGAAGTCGTCCCAACGAGTCCAGAGACGTGCACGCGAGTCCGGAGTGAATCCGGACTGCGGGAATGCTTCGGAGTCATCGGAACGCTTTGGAAGGCGAGGGAGTGGGGTGGAAAGGATGGAATGAATGATGGAACGAAGGGGGGTGTAAATAAGAGTCCGTGGAAAGAGGGGAGAGGGAGGGGACGAGGGGAAAGGGAAATGGACAGGGGAATAGGGGAAAATAGGGGTGTCCCCTTACATCACCCCCCCTTCAAGCTCGCGGCGACCCGACGCGAAGATTCCTGCTTGCCACGCCATGTATTCACCAATCCCGAAACCCCAGAATGCTGCGAGAAGACGTCGAAGTACGACTGGACAGAACCCGGAGCCTTCCGACTACGCCAACGTTCCCAAGATTGGTCAAGTGCCGTAGGAGTCATCCGGAGTACACGGACTGCGTCGGGATGGCGATCATGGAAGTCCTTGACCTTCTGGGCAGCGTGTTGGAGGTTGCTCGCGGGTTCCCAGGAGTCGTGCTCGATGCCATAGCCTCGCCAACGTACCAGATACTTCAACACCCGGCCGAAACGCCTGCTGTTCCGAACCTCCTCTACCTCGTGTTCCTCTTCGCCATCTACAAGTTGCGGAGGTGGTGGAGCGACAGGGCGTCGACCCAGGATTGGGTCCGGAACGAATGGTGAGAGCTTGACGACTGGGAAGACAGGATGGAGGCGGGATAAGCCCGGAGGGAGCTGGAGTCGGTATGCCGCCTTGCCAACCTTCCGGACCACCTTGTAAGGACCAAGGCGTGCATGTCCAAGCTTCCGGGAAGGTCGAGCAAGGTTGATGTCCGACGAGTCTAGCCAAACCTTGTCACCCGGTTGGTACTCCGGAGCAGGAGTCCGACGTTGGTCGTAGTAACGCTTCATGTCGTCCCGAGCTTTGACCAAGGCGGACTGAGCTTCGTCGACAGCAGACTTCATCCGGTCGACGAACTCGTTTGCGGACTCCATGCGGGACGGCGGCTGGTGGGGCTCAAATCCAAGACGGGGGTGACGACCTGTATCCAGTAGGAACGGGGACTGCTGGGTAGAAGCGTGGACACGGTTGTTGTACGCGAACTCCGCCATAGGTAGAAGCCGAGCCCAGTCGTTCTGGCGCTCTCCGACGAAGATCCGGAGGTAAGACTCGAGCTCTTGGTTAGTCCGCTCCGTCTGTCCGTCGGACTGAGGGTGGTACGCAGTGGAAGCAGCCAGCTTGATCCCAAGCATCCGGTAGACTTCCCGGGTGAACTCTGCAACAAACTGCGGCCCGCGGTCGGAAACAACGGAGCGAGGGAGTCCGTGCAGCTTCCAGACGTTTTGCAGGTACAGGTTGGCGGAGCCGAGGGCGGACACTGTGGTGTGAGTCGGAATGAAGTGGGCGCGTTTGCTTACGGAGTCAACCACATTCATAACAGCGTCGAAACCGTCGGACTCCGGAAGCTCCACAATGAAGTCCACACTCAGGCGATCCCAGCGTTCGTCCGGAATGGGAAGCGGATGGAGCTCACCCATGGGCGGATGCCTTTGGGCTTTCGTCCGAAGGCAGAGATCGCAGTGTCGGGTGTAGGATCCTATGTAGCGGGACATGTTGGGCCACCAGTAGCTGCGTGAGACGAGTTCCAGAGTCTTCCACCTGCCTGCGTGTCCCGCAACCTTGGTATCGTGGTGCTGGGCTACAATGGTCCGACGCAAGTCCGGAACGTCCGGAACGTAGATCTTACCCCGGAACATCAGGAGTCCATCCGATTGAGACCATTCCGCACTCCGAACTGTCTTGCGACTGCCCTGCGCCTTCTTCAACTCCTCCGCTGCCTTAGCCACTGCATCCTCGAACTTCGCGTTCCGCACTCCAGTCCGGATAGCCGTGAGGATATCCTTCTCCTCCCCTTCAAGAGTGACACCCGTGGCACGAACGGCAAAGTAGGACGGTTTAAGTAAAACCACATCCTTGTTATCATCCTTACCGTCCGAGTGATCCGAGCGTCGCGAGAGAGCATCGGGCTTACCCATAGTGCGTCCGGGTCGATGCAGGAGTGTGAAATCAAAGCGGGAAAGGTAGAGGGACCAGCGGGCTTGGCGACGGTTGAGCTTCTGGGCCTTGATGAAGTACTCCAGGTTTTTGTGGTCAGTCCAGATCTCAAACGGAGCCTCCGCGCCTTCCAGGTAGTGCCGCCACTCTTCGAGAGCCCGGATGATCGAAAGCATCTCCTTGTCGTGTATTTCGTAGTTCCGCTCCGCAGGCTGTAGACTTTTAGAGTAGAACGCGACAGGGTGCCATTTACCATCATCCGGGTTGAGCTGAGAGAGGACCGCGCCCGTAGCGTAGTCCGACGAGTCCGCTTCGACGCGGTAAGGCCTGTCCTCCTTCGGAAACACTAGGACTGGTTCCGAAGTGATGAGTTCCTTGATCCGGAGGAAGGCGGACTGAGCGGAGTCATTCCACTGCCATTCTTTGGCGCAAGTGAGGTCGAAGAGAGGCCGAGCTATGTGCGAGTAGTCCTTGACGAAGCGGCGGTAGAAGTTGACGAACCCGAGGAACGATTGGAGTTCAGTCCGGTTACGGGGCGTTGGCCAGTCGCGGACTCCGGAGACCTTGACGGGGTCCATCTCGATCTTACCCTCGGAGATGACAACTCCGAGATACTCCACCTTGGTTTGTTCGAAGTCGCACTTGTCCGCCCGTAGGAATAGCTTATTCCGCTGTAGGATCTCCAGGACTCGTTTGAGAACCCGACGGTGCTCCTCGCGCGTCTTGGTGTAGATCAGAATGTCATCCAGATAGATAATGACCACACCTTCCGTAATGAGCTCCCGGAACAGGTCGTTCATCATGGTCTGGAAGGTGGACGGGCTGTTCGTCAGTCCGAAGAACATCACCAAGGGTTCAAAGAGTCCGCGGGTAGTCCGGAACGCAGCCTTCCACTCATCACCTTCCTTTATCCGGACGTTGTTGAAACCCCACCGGACGTCGAGCTTGGAGAAGTAGCGGGCGTCCCGGAGTTTTGTCCACCAAGTCGGAAATGAGCGGAAGCGGGTACCGATTCTTGACAGTCATGGCATTGAGTTTCCGGTAGTCCTGAACCAAGCGGAGCGATCCGTCCTTCTTCTTGACAAAGAATACTGGAGCAGCCATGGGCGACTTGCTGGGGCGGATGCGACCAGGTCCGGAGGTTTTCTTCCAAAAACTCGTCCAGCTGCTTCTGCTCCGCCGGGGACAGCGGGTAGCACTTGGTGTTGACAGGTTCCGCTCCAGGCACTAGTTCAATCGCGTGATCCCATGGACGGGGCATAGGTAGCTCATCGAAGGCTTCCTTGGCGAAGACATCCTCGAATTCCTGAAGGAAGTCCGGAATTGCGCTGTGATGAGGGTCCGGAGCCTTATTACGCTGGAAAGCCAATGCCAGGCGTTGCGAGACAGTTTCCGTGGCTCGGACGTGTTCTTCCCGGAGACTCCGAAGGTATTCCGGAGTTGGAGGAGGAACGGCCGCAAAAGATACGGTCACCCTTCTCAAGACTATCGCCGTCCGGAGTTGCATCCTCGTCGTCCTCATCGTCACAATCCAGGAGCTTCGGAGGGTCATCCGAGTGGAGTTCCTCGACCATTGGCATCGGACCCGTACGACACTCCCGGAGTCGCACGGACTCCTTGCGTCTGGTCAGCTTGTCATGGCGGAACTCCTTGCGACAGGTATCGCATCCGGATGGGCAGCGGCTCATGGTCACCTCCTTCGTTTGCCAGTCAATCTCGGGGTTGTGCTTCCGGAGCCAAGTGTATCCGAGGATGACGTCCTGACGTCCGATGTTTGTAACGGCGAAAAGCATCCGTTCCGTGTGGTCCTTGAACCGGAGTACGAGGTCCACGACTTCGGAGATGGATCCGTTTTCGTTTGGCGAACCGTCGACATTGAAGACTGGGATCGGAGCAGAAAGCTTGCGACGGGTGAAACCATGGGCATCTGCGAACCGCGGATGCATGAAGACTCCGGTGGCTCCGCAGTCCACCAGGGCCTGCAGGTGCATCGGTGTTGTGTATCCGTGCTCAGCACTTCAACGGGTATGTCTAACGAAAGCTTGCCGGGCAAGGCAGAAATCTTATAGCTACTGGGTAGCCGCCGTTCCCACTGCGGGCGAAACCTTCGGAGTGTGCGGATTGCAACCGGAGTTGCTTGCTTCACGTCGGACGAATCATTGGAAAGGTCGGAATGATCATCGTGTATTTCATCTACGTTAAGACAAGCAAATCGGTTGTTCACCAACGAGGCCGCACGGATCACTCGTTGGTCCGGGGAAAATCCGCCGTGTCAGATTCCTCAACCGGGCCGTTCCCTCGTCGTCTATTCCTCCCGGAGTCCCAGTACTTTCTACAACGTCGGCCGCGGTCAAGAGATCCTCGATAGCGGACATCCGCTCCTCGGTTGTCATGAACCGGACATCAAACCGCAGCGGGCACTCGCGGGCCATGTGGCCGGGTTTGCCGCATCGGTAGCACGACTGAGGGGCAGGGGGCCGAGAGCGGGTGTGGTCAACGTCCATTGGGACGCCGGGTGAGAGAGCCTTTGGAGGAGGCAGGGGCTTGAAACGGGGTGGAGAGGCGGGAGCTGGGTCCGAGGTGCAGGAAGTATCCCTCCGGGGTTCCGAGCGACTCCGGAGTTCGCAGCAGGGTCGGGGAGAAGGTCCGGAGTGAGCGGAATGCTGGCCGAAGTGGAAGGACTGGTTGGGCAGCACGATTGTCTGCAACCCGTTGCGCAGCGCTGTACCATCCTTCGAAGTCTTCTTCGCTGGGACAGTCCCGCGGACTCCGCGACACTGCTCTGGATGACGGAGTCGAGCCCGCGTCGGAACTTCATCGTGATGTTGGAGCCCTCAGTGTATCCGGACTGGTCAATGAGGTCCTGGAACTCGTCGAGGTATTCCTGGAAGGTCCGGCGTCCTTGGTGGTAGCGGGTGGACTCCAGCTTGAGCATGGCAGACTCGCGTTCCCGATCCGGAAGGAAGCGAGTCCGGAATTCCGAAGCGAAGTCACTCCAGGTTTTGAAGTAAGGATCCCGGGTGCTCCGGAGAACCATGTCCGCATATTCCTTGGCTCGGTCCTTCTGGAAGAAGGAGAGACACCAGAGGATTTTGGCTTGCTCAGTTCGGGAAGTGGTCCGGACAGAGCTGGAAGTAGATGTGCAAGCGTTGAAGAATGTGCGACCATCCTTGCGGTTTCCGTCGAAGATTGGGGGAGAGGCGGGCTTCAGACGGGACCGCGGAGTGGTATTGTGTCGACCCGGGGCGTGTTGGGAGGCTGCTGTGCCTTCCGGTTCGGGGTCCGGAGTCGTTTTGGCGTAGGGGGTCGGGTGTAGTAAGGAGTGATTCAATTCGAGCTAGGGCGTCATGGATGGTGCTGATTTGGGGTTCGTGCTCGTACGTCTGAGCCCACAAGGTCCGCAAAGTCTCGGAGTCCGATCCTGGAGCGACTGGCTCGAATGACGGGATCTGGCCGGAGGCGCCCGTCATTTCGGAGTCGTCAGGGGAGCGAGGGATGGAGTTCCTTGGGTCCTCAGAGGTGGGTGGGAGTAGCAGGAGAGCGTCCGGAATGTCCGCAAAACCGGAAAGACGTCGGGAGCGAGTCCGGGATGACGCGGGACGTTTTCCGTAGGGCTCTGGTGCCAGGATGGGGGATCTTGTTCTGCTGTAAGGGCAACCTCAAGATGGCCGCACAGCGCAGGCCTAGCAGAGGGAGAATCCAAAGATATGAATAATGCTACCTACAATACATGAGAGAATACACACCTAGCAGAGGGAGAATCCAAAGAGAACAAGATAAGGATCCTCCATGCTAGGATGCGAAGTATATACTGTAGAAGCGTGGGAGAAGAATGAAAGAACTGTATAGTACACCCCGCCACAAGTCCGATGAATATCACAAGGTAATGAGCAGGAGCATGTGATAATAAGTGGAGGGGAATATGCAGGAGTCGTGCCAGCGACCTGGGGAAGTGGGAATAGGAAGGGAAACAGTGGGAGAAGTGAGGGGAAGTCGTCCCAACGAGTCCAGGAGACGTGCACGCGAGTCCGGAGTGAATCCGGACTGCGGGAATGCTTCGGAGTCATCGGAACGCTTTGGAAGGCGAGGGAGTGGGGTGGAAAGGATGGAATGAATGATGGAACGAAAGGGGGTGTAAATAAGAGTCCGTGGAAAGAGGGGAGAGGGAGGGGACGAGGGGAAAGGGAAATGGACAGGGGAATAGGGGAAAATAGGGGTGTCCCCTTACACTACTCACAAGGCACCTAAGGTGGGTATATGTGTCCCACAATATCTCTATATAAAGCACAAAATTGTTATAACTGTAGTTCATTTGCGACGACATCGAAGTTGAGTACAATGGAGAAATGATGACATTCGAAATGTGGTATCGACCACTCTGGGACTGGGCATTGAGCCTGGTTCAGGATTCTTCACTTGTTCCATACTTGAGTGGAATAGCCAACAGCTGTACAAATTCAATGGAACTAACTTTGTACGCTTCGTTGATGAACCACTCACTGGAGAACAACTTTGAAACATGGAGGTGAGTAACATAATCTTTATCTTTGAAGCCACTGATGATAAATTCAATAACATCAGTCGGACATTCCAGAAGATGGGACTCCATTTTCTTTATTTTAATGCCGACAAGTCGAAGCTTTCAAGTTTTGGAACCACGAAAGCATATCCTGTAATTGCACGGTGCGCCAACTTGTGCACTTCTATCCAGAATGGACGTGAAATTGGTGGTGGAACGGTGATGGGCTGGCTCCCTGTGGTAAGTGCACCTCATACTGCGGAGATTGATCTCAGGCCAACAAGTTGAATTTATCAAACAGATTAAGAAAGACTCAGAGGACTCAGGAAAGCGGAAATTCATTATTCACAAATCCATGGTGTGGCATCAAGGTATTGGGAAGATACTAAAATCTGTTCAAGATGCTTTGTATATGGTACTGGGTCACTTGTGGGGATTCAGTCAAACGGAGGTTGTTCCCGATTGATGCATTTTATAGTCATGACTATGAAGAAGCGTGAGTTACTTTATCAATTTCATTACTACACTAACAGTCACATAGATGTATTATGACAGGAACCCGTGGTGTTCGGAGTCTATTTCCCTGCCCCGTGTGCCTTGTTCCTCGAGACATGGAAATGGAACATGGGACGACGTATCCTTTACGTACAACGAAGTCAATGAAGGCAGTGTATGACTCCGCAATGGCTCAGTTAACCAAGAAGGATCAGGAGGCAATACTGAAGGAAATCAGTTTCGGGAGATCGAGGTGTGTTTGATAGGTTCATCATTCAATTCATACTAACTTTACTATGGCCAGAATGTTTTTGGGCAGCCAATCTGTCTGATCCATACAAGGGAGCATCATTTGATCCCCTCCATACTTTCGATAATGGTCTTTTTGAAGATCACTTGTTTGCTCAAGCTATAGAACACATTCAGGCGCTTGGTACTCAAGTGGGCAAGTTTGATACACAGTCAGAACTTTCATTCTTCCACTTTCTTGTTCCATGTCTAATTATTACACTACAGATTTGACTTAATCCCATGATGGCGTAATCTCCATCATTTTGAGAGCGTAAGCAATATTGCTTTCAATGATGGCTCCAAAAACCTTGATATCAGCAAAGTATGTTAATACATTGACATCTGATGTTGATCTGATTTGCAACCAGCTCATACTTTTTGCATCCTACACATTCTCACCAAGAATGTTGATGCAACGGGTTATCTCTTGCTCCATTGCCTTCGTGCCTATATCAATATGCATATGTATGCAGGCATGCAAGTGCATACTGATGATACAATCACTGCTGGCCGAGAGGCGGTTGAGGTATTTTCAGTGTTAGTAAAGGCAAGTTTTGTGGGTTATTTTTAACATCATATACATATGCTTATAATTATGATAAGGAGTACACAAATGAGTTAAATACAGAAGCAGAATTGCCGAAGAACTGGAACTTCCCAAAGAATCACCTTATGTCCATCTTTTTGATGACATTGTTGCGAAAGGGGTTACCCGGAATTACAACACAGCCCGAGCAAATGCACCACGGCATTTGGAAAACATACTTCACAACAACTTTAAGGATATTGCACCACGTTTTCTTTTATCTATGCAATCAAGTATCTAATATGATTTATTGTTTAAGGTCCTTGGGAAGATACATTCTGTGTTGGGGCAGAATATATTTGGCAAGACATTGGAAAATATGATGAAGAGCTTGCAGCAGCTACCGCAGATTTGGCAGATGAAATGCTACTCCTGGAAACAATCAAGAATCAGGCATTCAGGCAAGCCACACACTACACATTTATCACTTACTGTGGCACAGCCTCCACTCTCATTCAAGGAGCTTGAAGTAAATCACAACAATGATTCAGGACCCAAATTCTTCCACAATTTGCACATTTGCCTTGCCCATTTTCTTTCCCAAGTGCTTCCTGTTGAACATCTTCCAAATGCCAGATACCTAAGGTGAGCCCAAATGACAAGGTAAACAACTATATGTTATTCACTAAAATGACTAAAGCCTTTATAGATTGTGGAGTTACGATATCTCAAAGTCAATTATGAGTCATGTGTCACCTGGACAATGCTCACTGATCACTTGCGGTGCAATCCAAATTTCCATGGCTACCCTCGATATGACCATGTCATTGTCAAAGCAGAAGAGCCACTTGGAGTTTTTACACCATTCCTCATTGGCAAACTCCTTTTTATGTTTTGTTGCTCCATTCAAGATAAGGTCTACTACCTTGCCCTTATTGATCCACTCAATGCCCTTATTGGGCCACACTGTATCAACAACATCGAGCTTGGTCTTATTCGACTTCGCACCAAACCACACCGAACTGGTGAATTTATATTTGTGGACTCAATTATATGTGGAGCTTTGGTTGTTGAGGCATTTGATACTCCTGGGGACTACTTGCTAGTTGACACATTAGATGGTGATATGTTCCTCCAGTACAAACAAGCAGGCCTCTAATGGAATTGACTAGATATTTGTTACATTTATATACAGTGGTGGGCGACTAAAGATGAATAGGGGCCCTGAATCATGTGTCGACTGAACGTGCATATTGATCAAGCGAGCAAACATGCTGCATCAACGCTGCCGCAACAAATAAATAGGTGGGAGATCAAGCCTACCTCTTATCGACCCCTCATCACCACTCTCAGAGACCATTAATGACCTCGCAATTCTTAGCACCAAATCCTATCATATCTTCAAGCACCATCTCACAGATGGGGGCCTTGTGAAGGTCAGTTGCGCACCTGTCCACCTCTCGAACTATTGAATTATTCACACAGTGATCCTTAGGCATTGCAAGATGCACAACTTGAAAATGGCAAACTCAGGCAGCAACTGGCGGCACTTCAGGACAAGATCACAGCTTTAGAAACCTCCAAACCTCGAGGGGAAGAAATCCAATACTACTACCATGGTGAACCGGAAGGCGAAGCTGATGACAATTGGCTGAGCCAAATCGCAAAACAATTCACGATCATGCATCAACTCTGGTGGTGCCGGATGATATCTTCCTAGTCTCACGGCTTTCAAAGCCCTCTACTGCCCCCAGCTACTTTAGCGCGAGGGAGAATTGGGTGTTGGCAATAGCTGCGGAGCTCTATGAGGTCTTCCCTGAGGGAGATGCATGGTATGCTCAGGCTAGCGGGCACAGGCAGCGAGGTACATACTGACAGCTTTAATACAATCATCGATCTTATCTATCTAATGTAGTTTAGGTTTGCGATGGGAGCACAGCAACAAGCAGTGGCCCACCCCTCAGGAACTGCACCGCAAACATCTTCCCTTCCATCTTCCATCGGTGTACTCAGTCAAGCGTTCGAGAGCAAGGAGTCCCCGCACATCTCCCAAACTCAGGCACTCTGAACCCACAAGAACGGCCTTTACCCTTCCCTGCCTCCCTTGTTCTATCCACCCAGAAACTCCACCGACATATTCCAGAACCCCATCCTCCCACTTGTAAGCACATTCCAATTCCTTCGAAATGGGTACCATTCTTATCCGAGAACAGTAATCTAAGATCCCTGCGCGTCGCATTATTTGGCAGACCTCGCTTTCTTCAACGCCGGCAGCAAACTCCTCGGGGCGCAAATGGGCAGTCACTGAAGTTACGACCAGCAGCATCTGCCTGTCAGCCATCATTGTAAGTAAATTGTCTTACTCTCATTTCATGCTATGACATCCCTCACAATTAACCAATAGGCCTGGTTCCTAGCATCACCTGACTCTGAGCTATCACCAATTGGTGCTCAAATGAAGATCAACTACAAGCAGGATTTCCATGACTACTACGGACTGATAGAGTCAATAAAGAATACTCGCAAAGGACAGCAGCTGCATGCCTTCTTCCAACAAATCGTCTTCAAAGAGGTGCTGAGGTCCAACCAAGATTTGAGTGATGGCAACAAAGATTCAGAGCTAGATGACACCTTGGACTTTGCTCACATCAAAGCAGCAATGCTAGAAGCTTTGGACAACGACAATGTCGACAATGACAATGACAACGATGATGATGATGACGACGGCGACGATGACGATGACGAAGATTCTGGTGCCCAGCCACAGTACCGCATCAGCACTGCCAGCTCTGAAGGGCATATTCATTCATTCGGGCCGCCTCCCAGTCCCACACCATCTCCTCCTCTGTCGTACATCATGGCCATCTCGCTGTATCCTCACCTCGTGTTCGCGCACGACACCACGAGGCCTCACGAAACGAACCAACCACAGTTGAAGTTGTGATGTCGAAAGGGAAAGGGAGAGGTCATGGAAGGAAGAAGCCCTGCAGAAAGGCTGCAGTCACTGCAAGTGTTCAAGACAAACAGCCTCATTGCGCTAGCCGACGTAACACGAGCATGGTGCGCACATGATAGGATCGTAAGTGTTGTATGTAGTCTATTCAATTGATTGACCATTGTTGAAAGAGTCTTCACTGATAACATAAGTCAAAGTTCACACCACACCTCAAATCCTTACTGACTCTAGCATGTTTATTCATTCGACAAAGCTACTTCCGCACTCGGCCCTACTCCCCGCCTCTGGTCTCCAAATCCCTAAGGTATGTCCGCCGCAACAAGACCACCATCATTATCGCAAACAATCTCTTCCAGATCAAAAACAACGACCTCGTATACATGATGCGGGACAGTGGCGAGGTCAACCTCGCGTCCCCATCTACACCCAAGGCGACTACGAATGGCGTCCAATTGAACGACTACACGGTACCACCAGATCTCAGAATCTGATGTTTACACGGTACCACCAGATCTCAGAATCTGATGTTTACACGCTACGCATCGCACAGCAACTGCACCTCACGCACTAAGCAAGTGCAAACTGACTAGCCAATGCGTCATCACAAACCTCGACTCACATTGTCTCTCACACACGACACCCTGCGAGTCCCTCGCTTTCGACCTTCACTGCCATCCCTCGCGCATACATCCAACACAAGTCTTGCCTCACTCACTTGATGACCCCTCTCAACGGCCTCTACTATCCCTTCAATCCCACTCCCTTCCCTCATCCACCAGCCACTTCCGCCGCTCTAGGCTCGACTCTTTGCCTGTTTCCATGCGACCCAGCGCTCCTCACCACCCTCCTCTCTCACCAATTCCAACTACAGCTACCTATCTGCCCTCAACTACTCTACCAGTCCCTGAGTCTACCACTTCACAAACTCACTCTAAAAATTGGAAGCCCAGTCATGATTTTGCGGAATCTCAATCTAGAACGCGGTGTTTGCAATGGATCTCCCGGAATTCTAACTTGATGTCGCAATCGTGTCCTTGTAATATGGTTGATCACGGAAGATTATTCAGGCCAAACCATATTTGTCCCCTGGATCAGTATCATCCCCTCAGACACTCAGGTGCCTTCCAATTCTCCCGCCGACAATTTCCCATCTGTCTTTGTTTTGCAATGTCCATCAACAAGTCACAAGGACAGTCTGTGGCCCATGTAGGGCTTGATCTGCACACACCTGTTTTCACCCATGGACAGCTATATGTTGCTGTCTCTCGGGCCACATCAGTTCAAAGGATCAAGGCCATATGGGATCATAGAATAGAAGAGTCCAAAACAGATAATATTGTTTATCCTGAAGTTATAATTGATTAGTTTGTTGTAAATAGCACCCTCTCATATATAATTTGATAATTGTCATATTATATTATAAACAACTGTATGCATCCGCGATGTAATCACGGGCCTGAAGCTTGTTGGTCATAATGTCCTGAATCATTGCTCTGACTTTGGCATGAAAGACATGGTAAATCAGATCAGGGCGATCATGAGGCTTTTGACCTTCTAGGAGGGCTTCAGTGATTTCTGGCCACTTGGGATTTGCAGTAATTGTGATAAAAAGATCTGCTCCTCCAAAATGTCAATTAATAGCCAAAGCATCCTGACAATTTTGAATCATGTTCCGAGTACTCCCAATGAATGATGAAGGAAGAATAACACGCTGGCCAGCATCTGCTCCAGTCGCATTTGCATCTGCCACTACTGCATCCATAAGACCTCGGAGATTGTCGACATGTAAAGTCTTCTGGTTGAGAGTGACCCATAGCAACCATGATTGCTCTGACAATGCCCATGAATCAACTATCCACTCCTGAAACAGCTTTCCAGCATGAAAGAGATGAACAGTCTCATGTGCACGGATGTGAAGACGATAGCAGAAGTACATGGTTTGAGAGATAGTTGAGTGCTTGTGAGACGAACGGCTCCCATCTGCATCTACTTCCCCCTCTTCCTTGACTTCTGTTCCACCCTGATAAGGAATGTGTGGGGTCCATCCAAATTGGCCAGTGGGAAATAGCAGCACATAATGCAATGACTGATACAGGAGATGAAGCTCGCTGATACGTTGAAGTGGTTGTCCTGCTCTGCAGTAGAGGATGATATCCCTTCCACGCTCCAAAGTTTCACCATCTCCAGGAAGAATGACAGCAATCTCATTTGAAGCAGCAGAGGGCAGGTTGTAACGTCTTTGGTCGCAAGTGTTATCATAGTGAAGTGCAATACGGCATTGTTGATCAGAGGGCATGTTGCGTGTTACTTCATATGCCTGTTTATAAAGCTGAACCCCTGGGTGGCGACGATGAAGCATGTCCTGAAGATTTGACATAGTCTCATGGTTGAGTTGATTGTTGAGGGGATGTTGCATGTGATGATTAAGAGCTTCTGCAGGGTCATGGATGTAGAGCTGAGCATACTGTGGTAGTTGGCCTTCTTCTGGGAGCAGAGCACCTGCCAGATGCGTCAAACGTCCTTGGATTTTGAACATATATGGGCCTCCACCACCACGGTTGATTGAGTTATCAATCTTACAGCTAAGAGAGGTCATTGCCAGAGCATTGTTGTAACGGCGAATATTCTCCCGAAATTCCTTAGAGGCTGGACTATTATCTCTAAGGAGGTTGTCAAGCTCCAAAGGCGGTGCCCCAAGACTGGCAAGCTGAATCATTCCCTGATAACAGCACATCCCAAATTGTGGAGAATTCCGAGAGGAGGACGTTAACCACTCATCCTTCCAATGAAATGCATGGCAGTGTTGACATTCAAGATCCATTTTTCCCAAGTAGTGTACTGGCCACTGAGAAAAAAATGGTTGCCGTGCCTTGGGCAATTGGGCAATCCTATCCCTTCCTCGTTGTTGGCGCCGTGGACGTGCCAATGGTGGTGGTGCTGGTGGTGCTGGTTGGGTGGCAGAGGTTGTTGGGGTAAAGGAGGAGGGTCAAGAGGCAGAGGAAGTGGAGGATTAGGTGGTAGAGGGGGTGGGCTCTGGCGAGGTGGATTGTTCTGATGGGCTCGTGGTGCATGACGCCTTACAGGAACTAATGGAAGCAAGCTTGCAAGTTGTTGGGCAAGTTCTGGGGGTAAATGTTGAAAATGTGGTGGGTTTGGCATGGGAGGTTGAGGAGGAGCAGGCCCAAATACATCATTGTGGTTGACAAGGGGAGGTGGAGGATTGATAGCAGCTCCTAAGTTCAATCCCAAGATTGGTTGAAAGAGTGGAATGGGTGGTCGATTGGGAGTTTGACAATGTACAGGGTTGTGGAGGAGTTGGTGGAGTTTGGTTGCCACTCTTAATAAAAATTGGTCAATATTTGAAAATCAATATCAAAATTGAAACACATACATTGAATTAGCAGTGAAATAATCACAACAAATGAGGGGATAACAGCAGGTGAGGGGAGTGAAGTCTATGAGAAACATTAGTTGATTTGAATGTAGTTTAACAGACAGCAGTGCACATCTTATTCAGCAGGCACAACAAATAAGAGCGAGGATCCAGGTATCCAGTGGTCCAAGTATCCAGTCGTCCACGATTCAGTCGGATGGAGGAGCCAGGAATCCCAGAGAAGAATGTCAAAGAAGCAAAGAACAGGAAGCACGTCTGGTGAAAACTGGCTATTCAAGTTTGGCAAAGAAAGTAGTGAAATCGGTGCCAACAGCTGCAGTTGATAATGGAGCGACTTCAGAGAGAATTTACCCTCTACCTGCAAACTATGCTGTGAAAGCGGTCCAGACCCAAAGGGTCAAGCAACTGGTGAACACTCTGTATAGAGAGGCTAGGGAGGTAGGACTTTTCAGTAGCTTCACCTTGGTCTACTACTTCTCCAGAACCCCAATGCTTATCTCCAGCAGCAGCCAAACCTGTCTTCTCTTCCCAAACATCCAGGTGTATTGGAATAGAAGGAGCAAGGGAATAGCAAATACTTTGAGAGAGGGTGAGGGAGGAAGGTTTTTGATATGAGTATAACATTTCTATTACAGTGGAAGAGCTGAACTCACCCTCTCTAAGCCTTTGAGAACAGGCAAATCCACTCAGAGGTGCTTAAAGAGCAAGCAACAGATCTGCAGCAGGAAGCATGAAGAGTAGGGGAGGAAAAGAGCACCAATGTAAGCACAGAATCATCCTACAGTAGGATAGCAATACTCACCTTTTTCAGGCTTCAAAAAACACCAAAAATGTGCTCAAAAAACAAAGAAATTTGCAGAAAATTGGCTAAAATAGCATGTCATGAGCTTATCTGGGGCTATTTGGGCTCAAAACCCTTCTCACCACATGTACAAACAAAAACATCACACTTGTTCTCTGCGTACACCTGCAAATTTCCTTTGACCCTTTCCACACCCTTTACATCTTCTGCTTTTGGCCTGTGATTCCCTTGACTCCACCAATTAACTTGGTGTTGCTATGAGACAAACAGGAGGAACACTTAATTCTGTTTTCGTCCCCTTTGTCATCCGCGTGAACACCCACTTCTTTGTTGCAGCCACCCTGCCGCTTCCCTTCCTGTGATTCCTTGCAACTTGATATAGTCTCTTTGCCACATACTCTGCGGGAGACCATTGGAATGGTCTCCCTGACCTGCACTTCTCCACTACTTCATTGTAGTCTCTTCCTCTTCCCCTTGTTCTATCAAAACACAGGGCATGTAAAAGTGGGGGAGGCACAGTAGTAGCTGAAGCCACCTCTGTCAAAAGAGCAGGATCATAATAAGAATCTCTCTAAATTGCCAGAAGATACAGGCAGGACCATGCTGGGTAGGGCACTCAGAGAAACTGGCCATTTCCCAGAGCCAGAGGAAAAAACACCACATGGTCAATTGGGCAAAGATAAAGAGCTGAACACCATGAGCCATATCCAACTTTGTTTTTTACAATGGGGCCTTTGTGGACTGAGATACAGGCAGGAGCATGGACAGCTGTGGCTGGGCTGGGCACTCAGAGAAACTGGCCATTTCCCAGAGCCAGAGGAAAAAACACCACATGGTCAATTGGGCAAAGATAAAGAGCTGAACACCATGAGCCATATCCCACTTTGTTTTTTACAATGTGGACTAAGAGCAAGTCCAACACACTGTTGAGACACACAGAGTTGTTAACACTGTCGGTGTCAACACATTACTAGCCTGATTAATACTATTGAACCCCTATACTAATGAACCTATTAACAGCAGTTTGGTATTGTGGGAAAGTATTACCCAAAATAGTACTTGGGGAAGGTTGTGCACAAGAAGAATATCCAAATGGAATAGATCAACATAGTTTTTTTTTTCCACTTAAGGTTGTAGCCACTGCAATGCATGGCCTGTACAGGTCCTATTGATTTATCAATAGTACTTAATAAAATGGATAGACATTGACTCAGATAGGAGATGGAGATGATGTCTTCACTGAAGAAGGAGATAACAGATGGAAGACAAGCTTTAGCCCTGTGACTATGTCACATAAAGATTTAGGCTTCAATCAGAAAAATCTATAGTACTGTAAATTGGATTGTACAAGGTGCTCCAGGAGCATGAGCAACAACCAATTATCCATGAGCAAGCAAAAGTTGATTGCCAACATGAGAGAGAGCATCGGCAAGAGGAGCAAGTGGCAAGGAAGGAGCAAGAGAAGGAGCAGAAGGCGATAGACAAGCCACTGGGACTTGCGGTGACAGGCTTTCGTGCAGTAGAGGTCTGACTAGGTCCTAAACACCCTCGTTGCTGTCAACCAGTAGCTGATCCAGGTGAGTAATCTCTTCATTTTATATATGTATGCATCATTTCTATTGCACGACAGGCTCCTCAGGTGAAGTATTCAGCGATGTCCGGGACTCAAGATGGTTGCACAGTGCAGGCCTAGCAGAGGGAGAATCCAAAGATATGAATAAGGCTACCTACAATACATGAGGGAATGTGCACCTAGCAGAGGGAGAATCCAAAGATATGAATAAGGCTACCTACAATACATGAGGGAATGTGCACCTAGCAGAGGGAGAATCCAAAGAGAACAAGATAAGGATCCTCCATGCTAGGATGCAAAGTATGTACTGTAGGAGCGTGGGAGAAGAGTGAAAGAACTGTATAGTACACCCGCCACAAGTCCGATGAATATCACAAAGTATAAACAGGAGCATGTGATAGTAAGTGGAGGGGAACATGCAGGAGTCGTGCCAGCGACCCAGGGAAGTGGGAATAGGAAGGGAAAGGGTAGGAAAGGTGAGGGAAGTTGTCCCAAAGAGTCCAGAGACGTGCGCGCGAGTCCGGAGTGAATCTGGACTGCGAACGAACGCTTCGGAGTCGTCGGAACGCTCTGGAAGGCGAGGGAGTGGGATGGGAAGAATGGAACGAGGGTGGAACAAAAGGGAATGTAAATAAGAGTCCATGGAAGGAAAAAGAGACGGAGGGGGCAAGGGAAAAGGGAAGTGGACAGGGGAATAGGAGAAAATAGGAGTGTCCCCTTACAAAAGGCTTGTTGAGCGTGATCAGAGTGCTGATAATCACGACGATGAGAGAAGGACACAAAGTGGAATAGTTTTGAGCTTACGGCAAGCAAGCTAACACAAGACTGGACTTGCGCCCACTCTGCACTAGTAAAAATCAGTGCATCAAGTTTCGCTCGCTTCACGTGGGACTTTTCTTCACTCATGAGGCGCCGCATAAAGGCATCAACAACCTAACACTGATCATCATTAGTATAGGTATATTGGTGGCGAGGGAAAGACTGCTATACCTCTTTTAGTGACTCGGCACGATCAAGCATAAAATATGTAGAGCACCACCGAACAGGCATGTCATTCTTGTGATGGACAGGTTGGGTGTATCTTGGGTGTGCGGGCTGGTTACGTTGGATGTCAACAAAGATCTCCTTGTGCTTCGACAACAATCTCTCCTGTATATCACAGCGAGAAAGGGCATATGAATAATAGACTTATATTTGAACATTCAGATATACGTACCTTGATTGAGATCCTTCTAACTCATCCGGTTTCATCACAATGCTGAGGTTCATCAGGGTCCTCAATGTCAACATTCAGATTCTGATTTGGGTTGGTGGGGTCGTAGTACTTTGATTTCACCTGGACCTCACACCCTTATCAACTAATTAGACGTGTATACAGGCCCTTGTCTACACAGCTAATTAGCTTGATTGTCGTCGAGTCCCTACACTGCCAATAATTCCGCAAATAGTATCCTTTTTAGGAATAAGAGCTCCTTCCCCTTTTGTTAACACGTGATCAGCTGAGTTGATAAGGGTGTGAGGTCCAGGTGCATCACATGCGCTGATGTCACTAGGACCACGTGAGGCGCGAGGTCCCGCGCCCGAACTCCTGCTCATCGTTGATGTCGACGCTGCCGCCGCCCCCCTCATT